>CAXHUL010000001.1:1800000-2230407 GCA_964019695.1 Loripinus fragilis
GGAACAGTCAGTAAAAATATTTTACTGGAGGGCTTAAACCAGTTTCACGGCAAAAACCTGGCCCTTAATTCTGATGTGGACCAGGACATATTTGGGAAAGTGACAAAACACAACAAACAAGACAGCCAAGAGGTCAGCTCTTTCCCAGCAGGTGACCAAAAGGCTATTGTACACACAATCCTGAGGATTGGAATAATAAGAGCATTAAATGAAAGAGCAGGGAGACTTTTTCGGGCCGCCACACAGCACAGACAAAACAACTCTTCAGAGAAAATAGTGCCAAACCAGAAAAAGGATGCATACAGAGTTATCAAAAATAAGGTCAAACACAAAGGCGTAAACAAACATTGAACTAGAACACATTCGATGGTGGGCCATCGCAAATCCCCACGCTCTCGAAGAAATCTAATGGTATTTGACCCTTTGACCCCATCCCAAGGTTATCAGTTTGATTGTAGGGTGAAAAATTTCAGTGTATCCTAGGCTACTGTCCACCCCCTTTAATTTGATATGCCACATGACTTTGTTCAGAAAATTGAATTTTTGACCCCCAGCATCCCAAATCCCAAACCTTTGGGCATGACCCAGGGGACCCAATGAAATCCTGTCTAATAAGTTTTATATCTTTCATTTGTGAGAAGACACACAAAGTTTGGTTTTAAAAAATGAAATTGACTTAGTAATTGAGATTTAATGATATTTGACCTTTGGTCCCTCCCCAAGGCCCCAGGGGGCGGGGGCCCCAAAAGATTGTGCTGTTGCATGTGCCATTCATGTAAGTAACTCACACACCAACTCTAGTTGAATTTCAGAAAAAAAAATTGACCCCCAACCCCCCACGGTACCCCCGGGTCCCACCCCTGGGGCATGGCCCCGGCGGCCGAATGAAAATCCCGTCTGATATGTTTTATATCTTTCATTTGTGAGTGGACACACAAAGTTTGGTTTAAAAATCTTTGAAAACGACTTTGTAATTGAAATTTAATGATATTTAATAATATTTGATCTTTTGATCCCTCCACAGGGCCCCTGGGGGCGGGCCAAAAATAAATGTGTTGCTGCACACCCTATTTTCGTGTGAGCAACACACACACACACCAAATTTGGTTGGATTTCGTCCAGTGATTTAGTAGGAGATAGCGTGACGGACGGACGGAGGTGATTGCAATATCCCCGTCTCTTTTTTAAAAAAAAACATGGGGATAACAAGCAACAACAGAATCCCCTTTTTAGAATGGACAGCAGTTTCAGCCAATAGGTGGGATAAATGTATTTTACTGACCATATTTTTGCTCCAGATTCTGTTTTTGTTAATAAATAATCATGAACACCAGAATCCAGATAAATAATAACACACAGGACTCCGAAACATCCCAACCTCTGAAAAAGTGAGTAAGATCAGGAAATACCACAATCACACACCACAGACCAACCCTCAGCACCGTGAGGAAGAGTCACAGAACATCAACATAAATACGCCAATAATTTTAAGATGATTAAATGTGTGCATCATTAAGACAGTAAGACAATAAAACAGGGTGCCCACTCTTAGTCTGAAATGAAATTCCCTGACTTTTCACTGACTTTTCCCTGACCAAAATTCATTTTTCCCTGACCATTTCACTGTGTTCGTGCCAGCCTCCTCCCCTTAAAGCCGTCTGCTATGCCTGCATTTGATTTATACTGACATCAATCAACCTATTCCTTAAAATGTATGAGCTTTACATCAGAAATATGTGTTTAAATAAAAAAGACAAACAACAGGCAGCAAGCGTGTAAGAAAAGAACATTACAATGTAACATTATACAATTGATGCATTCTTTTGAGGTTAACATCAGGATTTGTCAACCCGAGAACAGTGATGTTCACCGAGGCGAAGTCGAGGTGAACATCACTTTCGAGGGTTGACTAATCCTGATGTTAACCGAAACTGAATGCGCCAATTGTTTTATTATATGACACTGTCTCTCTTTTATTTAAATATTTATAAATTTACTCAAGTCAGATGTTCCTGGGAAGATTATTTCAACAATATACTTCCCAAATTTCTGCAACCCTTATGAGATAAGCAAAATAATTGCATTTTAACCCATAAATGCCTAGCGTCCTTTTTGTTGGACATAGGCAAATAGTGCAGACTCAGATCAGACGCAACAGAATGCTGCGTCTGATCAGGGTCTCCACCGTTTGCTTGCATAATTTTCTATTAAAACTTGAATAAAAATGAAAAATACCACCTAACACCCCTTAAAACAGAAATGGACAGTTCCAATTGATAACAGTGTGAAATTCCATTCGGCATAAATGGGTTAAATGCTTTTCTCATAAAATGAACAAATTCTGAATTGAAACATTTTACCTGTGAAATATACATAAGAAATCAGTCAGTGTTGCAATATCTATTTTTAGCTCTCAGGTAGCACTGACAAAACTTAATGTCACCTGGGCTAGATTTAGTTCAATCTATTTTTAGCTCTCTGTCAGTAATGTTACCTGTTTTTAGCTCATCACTGCTTGACATCAAGATTTGTCACAACCAGTTCAAGCTAGTTTCAGCCAATCAGAGGAGGTCTTTTATAGGAGTCATATAACAATAAATTTTGTTGCGTAAGATGATATACTGCTAACTTGAGTTGTTGGTCCCATGGTTTCAGAGAATTTTCCTGGTTTTTTTTTTAAATACGAGTCTATGGGAGCAAAGGACCCCGAGGACAAGGCCAATTAAGACCTCAGGGGCATGGTTGGTAAAATTTATGCAGGGGGGCACTAAACATTGCTAAATACTAAATATATAAGCTGTGGGCCTCATGGTTTTAGAGGGGTTTTTTTCTATTTCTATAGTCAATGGAAGATAACGGCACCCAGGGTGTGGCCAGTTTAGACCCCAGAGGCATGGTTGGCAGGATTTATGCAGGGGACCACTAGACATTGCTTTATATCAAATATATAAGCTGTGAGTCTGAACTTCAATGGTTCGAACTCTGATGGCTCATTCACCTTGGCTGGCTAGAACTATCATTATGGTCCCTAAAGGTCATTTTGTGCATAATCCATCACTACCCTTAGCTAGAACTATTTTCCAAGTCCCAAACCTGTTTGAGCTATTAAAATTCTTGTATATACAAGCTGTGGGTACCATGGTTACAGAGAAATAGATTCTTTATTTTTTTTCCATTTTAAGTCTTAGTGTCTATGTGATTTATTGATGAATGGGAGCTGCCCCATAAAGACCTGTGGACCCCAGAGGCTTGATTGGCTGGATTTATGTAAGGGACCACTAGATATCGCTACTAACAACAAGCTGTGGGGCTTATGGCTTCAGAGTTGATTTGTTAAAGTTTCTATGTCTATGGGATCTTTATGTTGCCCATAGAAACTAGAGTTCCAATCCAATCAGCCCAAAAGCCTTATGCAGCCTTTTCCCTACCTTATGTGCTTACATGAAATTTGATCACAACTCAAGATATAATATATACTTCTTTGAAAATGTGAAAGACAATGATACATACTATCAATATACTGATTATGATACATGCACCTCACTCGAGCCTTTGACTCAGGTGAGTTAGAACAATGTGACCAAAAATTAGGCCTTAGATTAAAATAACAGTTACTAACTAACCTACAGAAATATATACTAGTCTAAGAATAACTGGAGTACATATTATATTCACCCTAAAACTATTTAAGTCATTATCTCATATCTGTTTGCTCAATTTTTGAGGGATTAACCAAGCATGATTTTAAAATTCCCTGACTTTTCCCTGACTTTTGATGATTTTCTAATTTCCCTGACCATTTTACAGATTTCCCTGACTTTTCACTGACCTTGAAGAAAAAACAAATTTCCCTGACTTTTCCCTGACCAGTGGGCACCCTGTAAAAGCAAATCAACCAACTCTCTCTTCCTCTTCAAGATGATTGCAAAACTAGAAAGGACAAAATAATGCACAACAAAACAATTACAAACCCAGAACCTCCACAACCAATGGGAAGCACACCAGAAACAATCAAATCAAATTAACACAATACGATGAAACAAAGAAAAGGGCCTATGACTCCCAGATTGTCAAAGGCTGACTTAGAGCTATTGGGACCCTCAAGTTGACGAATTACGGACAACTCAGCCCACATAAATATCAACCCATGCCAACTCGACCCAAGTTTATAAGACAACTCAGCCTAAATTCATAAGGCATCTCGGCCCATATATTTTTTGAAGTACATTCGAGTTTCATGCTCATGTATTATGCAACCAGAGTGCCTGTGCATTAGCATACATGTATAAGCAGTGACGGATCTAGTTTGGGTTCAGGGAGTTCATGATGAGACCAAATTATTTCATTTTCATGGGATATTTAAAGATAATATCACGCACATATATGCCTCGACATGCATGCGCATGAATGTTTCTGACATTATCTCTGTACATGCTTTTGCATGTTTCTATTGAATCTGTCTCAATGTGTCTTTTAGTTTGCTGTCTATACATGTACATGTATATCTATCCGTCTGCCTGTGCCTGTCTGTACATGTGTGTGAGTGCGCGCGCGAGCCTATGTTTGTGTATTGGTCCCATGTGCAGATCCTGTATTCTGGCCATCGGGCCTGAATCCCCCCCTCCCGTGACAAAAATCCTAGTTCCACGCATGGGTCCGCCTGGCTGTCCATCCATCCATCATTGTAAAGTGATCACATGTTTGGACGAAGTGTCAATTGATGCACACCTTTAATCATCTTAATACTATTGGCGTATTTATGTTGATCACTGGCAACAACCTTGGATCGCAAATGTGTGAAAATCAGTGTCTACAACCAGTGCATTTGAGCATGCGGCATAACTTTGTCGGATGACGGCATTTTTGTTCTTACAGAGGCATTCAAAATTCCATTAAATTCTTCCTTTTGTTTTCTGAATTGTGTCATATGCGAATATCAAAGTGTTCATAATGTCTGAAACGTTGGTACTTATCTCATCGACTAGCAGATAATGATCAGACGAGCCTGAGCATACGCGCAGTCTCGTCAGAGCCGTCGCTGCTATCAAACATAGAGTAAGGAACTGTGGATGTATGCTTCTCGCCTCGCACCATTTTTTCACATTTAGATATGTAATTTGGCAAACAGTGAAGACCCAGAAGAAATGCCTCATGATGCCTCATTTCTGATTGCTAGTACCGAGATGGTCTTTTGAGAGACAAAAAGGAATTGGTATGCTCAGACCAGTTAGGTTGCGAATTTACTCGTATGCTCATTTGAACGTGCGGTATATTGACTATAACAGTGTGGCCTCTTACGAGATATGACAATTTGCGATTTATCGTTTGTGTCTGCGCTGTTAACCATGATAAAATTCAGTATGCACAAACGGGTAAGGATACTTGATTCTTTAGCTAACGTGAAGGGGCGAATCTTGCAGTTCTAAAATACTTCAATCCCTCTAAAATGTGGGACGGGTTGTCTATTTATAAAACTTAAATTTGGCCGAGTTGGCATGGGCCGAGTTTTGCATCTTGGGCCGAGTTGGCATGGGCCGAGTTGGTTTTGGGCGGAGTTGTCCTGCACCCCAAGTTGATCTACGGTGGGTCCAGCCAAACTCCATCCCTTATAAACTCAGCCTCTAAAAGTAGAACTATCAGCTCGGCCCCTACAAACTCGACCCCCAGCTAAAATAATGTTTCATTCGTTTCAGGAGGCTGTATAGTTTCAATGTATAATTATGGTTTGTCTATTTTTCAGTCGACCTATTGACAACAAACTCAGTACCAAATAACCAGCATCATCATGGTTTAAGATTTAAGAGTTTAAATCTATCAATTAATTATATTAGAAAATGTTTCTTTGATCAACATATCTTTGCATGCGGTATAACTTAACATTATTTTTATGTCAGAGATGCTATTCCATGCATGAGTTATTCTCTACACATTGTGACATGCAAAGGATAGCTCTGATGAGACTATTCCATGACTAGCTGTTCAAATCTAAAATATTGCAAGTTGAGAAGCCTGATAAAGTAGCGTTTCATTAGGGTCTACCAATATATGATGACTCAAACGGAAAGAGAATGTGACAAAAGTCATCGGACTGGTGGACTAATGTTTTACTGGTGTGCCAATATCAAAGGCTCTAGACAATCACCAAATGTTGGTTGATTTGATTCTTTACGCCCCATCAACAATCTTTCAGTTATATAGGGACAGGTATTCCTAGGTTGAACCAGAACTAAGCTAGGAACAATGTAATTTGCTCAATGACATAACATAGTGATGCCAGTGAGTCTCGAATCTGAGGCCCTTCTGACTCGAGTCAAGCACTCTATACCACTGAGCCACTATGCTCCCTATGCTCACCAAATATATTGCTGACACCAGTTCTGAAAACTTGTTTTTCACCATCTTCTGCAGGTCCAGTGGGCTGCCATCCTCTGAACTTTCTTGTTCAAAGCAGAAAACTGTAGTGAATATCCTTAATAGTCAGGGGCGATCGGGACTCCCGTGCGAATTTGATGCCGATTTATGGTGACCTATTCCAAATCAAACTTTAGGGGATAACTAATGAAAATCACCTGGTCACCCATCTGGGTTTCACGTCTGGACGTCATTATGACGCCATCAAAATAACGTATATTGTATCAGTGCAATTTAAACGGTATATGTCCATTGTAGTCTATGGCGATCAGGACTTTCATGCATTTTGTTTGCCAATTTCAGTCGAAATGCACCAAATTTAATCTTAGGGGGTAAATAATTAAACTTAACATGTCGCCCTATTGTTTTCGTATCGGAACAAAAAGATGACGTCATTGAAATGACGCCTATATGTAAATACCACATATATATGCGTTTTGTCCATTTCCAACGCATGGAAATATTCCTTTAATGAACTGGTAGCCTTATCATGGCTGAATACAAACTCTTGTAAATATAATATCTTATGCTTATATATATATATATATATATATATATATATATATATATATATATATATATATATATATATATATATATATATATATATATATATATATATATATATATATATATATATATATATATATATATGTACCACGACCTCTGACCAATGACCTTTGGGTCTTTCTATTTCAAACGATTGATGCAGAATACGTACAATGAGCCAGTCCGGCTAGAACAGTATGTGTATGTCAAAGCTTTTTTAGTAAATGTATATAAATGCATGAAATGCATGAAACCCTTTTTTCTAGAACAACATATCAATATTGTAAATAGAGTCACATTTCAAAGATTTTGGTTTATCTATAGCTGCTTAGCCTACGACCAAAGAAAATATAGTAGTAATAATCATTTGCACACAATATCAACCAAACTCATTACAGTCCGATTTTTACCCCTGACGGATCAAAAGTTAGGAGAGCCTACTTAGTAGTTCATGATATGGAGATAAGGATAAAATCCTCTACAAGTTATCCATGGTACTTCGACAGCACGGGCAATAGAAACTGTTACCATCTGATTTATCTTTCGCATGCTTATAGGTAGAATCGTCTTCAAAGGTCAAAATCGGACAATAAGGCATTCTTGTTGATACGCTAAAGAAATATCTGAATCCACATGAAAATAATTGTTCAAAAGTCATAAGCATATTGATCACTGGCAACAAAAATCAGTACAATATAAATGGTTTGCTTTGTACTTACACCGAGATGTTTCGCATACAGACATGCTGCAACCACATTTTATCAGCTGCAGAGGGATTTGGGGGGCAGGAGACAACATGCGCGGATCCAGGAATTTTTGTCAGTTTTATTTAGTCCTCAGCTTATTTTACAGTTTACAGAGGGGGTCTAATGGTTTTATTGCGGAAAAAACTATACCTGTACTTTACCAAGGATCCAGAGGGGTTCCATTATTTTCCAGGGGGGTGGCCAATTTTTTCTGGGGGGGGGGGGTCCAAATGCTAATTTCTATAGAAACCCATATACATACTTGTTATTTTCCAGGGGGTGTTCGGACCCCCTACCCCCCTCTGGATATGCACATGGGGCTATGTCATCATAACGGGACAATATTTATCATAGTCCCGCTTCAAACCATAATTGTCAGGCATTGATTTGTCAGGATTAATGACATATGAGCTTTTCATATATATTGATGAGATGGTAGGGGCCCGATGCTTTGGCTGCTCGTCCGGCCCACCCGGGTTTACCTGTTGGATTTCTTTTGCTCCGGTATTCAGTTTTATTTACTGTTGAGTCCTTATCTTTGCTTTATCTCCTTGTTATATCTTGATTTATATGTTTTCGGAGATGATGCATTGATAAGTTAGGTGTCTTTCATGCAAACCAAATATCTATGTGTCTTGATCCACATGTGAATTAAGGGTGAGGTTGGCGCCGTTAAACCGGTTTAAAGGCCAACATTGTGGCTCACCATGGCATCTTTTAGCACCTATCAGTTATAATTGTTATACCAGTACCTTCCCATTGATACCATCTGATGATGATAAGATTAGACCAACATGTACACAGAGTTGTGTTTGGAATGACCAAATAAATAGACTGATAAGCTACACAGAGAGATCCATATGAAGCAATTGCTGGTGGATTATGTGCTTTGCGTTTCGTTTGACAGACTATAAACTGTCTAATGCCCTATTTTAGTTATGAAAAAAAATGAAAACTAAAAAATATTACCAGAGGCTTCAAGCTGTACCCTCCTGATTTTAACCCAGATGCAAATTTCTTATAATTTTAAAATGAGCACCAACAAAATGACACATTCGGTCAGCCTGAACACTCATCGTGTACAATCAGAGTGTTTGCTGCCTGTATCAACGTAAGATACCGTTCAGTAGACAGTGAAAACTGATCAGACTGATACACAGTCCACGATTTACAGAATGGAACCTGGCCAGACTGTTTGACTGACTCATAGATCAATTTGAGTCTCACTATTTGCTCAAGAAGTGTTGTTTGATTTGTCAATTGATAGCTTAGTTCGTCGACGTATGAAAACTTCAGCAAATACGCTGGTAAACGCTGAGTACGTTAGAAACAAGTTATAAACACGTTACGAATACGCTATAGTACGGTGGTATACGTTGACATACGGCCAAGAGGTCCAACATTTTGTGCATCCATAAAAAATACATCGTATGCGAATGTACTGCTTCTATACGTTAGGCATACGCTAAATGTACGCAGCAGGTAGGTTATGCATACGTTAAGGTACGTTAACACCAATGTATGCGGACGTATGAGAAATTAAGCAAGTACGTTGGTGTACGCTGAATACGTTAGAGATACGTTTTAAACACGTTACGAACACGCTACTGTACGTTGGTATACGTTTTCATACGGCGAATAGATCCCAAAATTTTGTGCTTGCATAAAAAATCTTCAGCGTATGCCGACGTATTACTTATACGTTAGGCATAAGTTAGATGTACGCAACGGGTAAGTTATGCATACGTTAAGGTACGTTAGCACCAACGTATGAGGACGTATGAAAATTCACCATGTACGTTGGTCTACGCTGAATAAGTTAGAAATACGTTTTCAATACGTTACGAACACGCTACAGTACGTTGGTATACGTTGTCATATGACAAAGTGGTCCCAAAATTTTGCACTTTTTTATACATTTGACATAAGTTAGATGTACGCTACATGTAAGTTATGCATACGTTAACGTACGTTATAATGTACAATTCAGCATACGTTAGACGTCTGTTGTGCATAAGTTTCTCATAAGTCAAGAACGCTGGTGATACGCTGGGCATACGCTTTTATACGCTGATACAAGTATAAGTAATGTTACGTCGGGAATAAGTTATGAATAAGTTACTCATAAGTTAGACATACGTTCTATTTTCGTTTCGCGTACGCTTTGCATAAGTTCAGAGAGAGGCTTCCTTTGATTTTTTTATTAGATTTCAGGGTATGCCAGCGTAGTAGATATATATTTCATACGTCGGCATACGTTGGCTAAAACGTTATAGTGTGACAGGACCTTTAGTGCTGAAAAAAGTATTTATTCTAGGTACCGTTCATATTTTACATTGTATGTTAGACATTTAAACAATTTGCCTCAGACTTAAATCGCTTGTTTTTTTTTCAAATTTCGACAATAAATCTCAGAAACAGCAGCCACCTGTTTGAATCTACTAATAACAAAGATGCACATAAGTCTATGCATTGTCTTCAAGCCTCTGAATCTGCACATTTATCTATTGACCATACATAGCCAAGACACTCCAAAGACAAATCTTCTCGCTAAGTTTAAACTGCTCATCTCAGGACCTTTCAGTGGATTTACCCCCTTTTCCACCAGTCACTGAAGTTTGCTTCTTCCTCTCTCGTCAGTTTTATGTTCTTAGGTAGCATATATTGCAAAATACCCAAATAAGATTGCTCCCGTGGGATCACTCTGATCAGGGTTTATAGTGTTTGCTTCCACGATCATGATAAAATGTTAGTCTAAAGAACACTTGAATATCTGCAGCAGACGTTAAAAGCAGACAACACTGAGGACAAATCAATTTGTCAGAATGGGGGTTAATTCATTGCATGCTCGCTAATTTATCATCTTTTTTTATTCATCTCAGATGACTTCTTTTCAAAATTAAAAAAAGAAAAGAAAAAAGGCGCTATCTTAGTGCCACACAGTTTGGATCCAGATCAGGCCCGACCCACTTGCAAAAATGGCCGCTAGTAAGGAAAAAGTTAAATAATATATGTTTTGTATGCATTCTTATAAAACAGTTAGCTATTGTTTGGATAACACGTGCGTAGAATGCATGCACAGCAATCTAGTCGGGCTAAAGGATGCCTCTATTTTGTCCTCATTGACGGCGACATTTTAGGCAGGAAATACACTGGTGACACTTCATAGATGTGAAGGCTTGTCTTAGCCTTTGCTGTTCGCATATGTAACAATACATAAATATCTGGCTCAATATTGAAATGTGAGGCCACGAAAACATAGTCAGCTTGTGGTTCCGAAATTCAAGGGCGATGCAAACATGTTCCTTATTATGGAGCTTATGTATTATGAACATTTACATCGAGTTCAACTGTCTGAATTCTGAGGTGATACAGAAGACACTCCGTTAAAGTTGAAATTTCAAGTTGAGTTTTTATCAGGTGTAAGATCAAACGTCGTCTAATAATTTCTAGTCTCATAACTTCTTAACTTGAAATGACGATTTTTATTTTATTTTGTATTACACCTCTCATTACAAAGTATTGGCATCTAAACACATATTTCCTGAAACGGTATTCGCCACTGTTCGTTCCCCTTGCATTTCAACTATTGACTTTCTACCACAATAGTTCGATTGAAACCAAATTTTGAAGTACTGAACAATACATTGAATTGCTTGCCTTTTACCATGAAATTTGACTTTGACCGTATATAGTATTTAAAATCGCAACATCACCATTCAAAAGAAAACATATACATAACGTGAAAAATCAACGAAATATAACCTCTGCAGCGAACCAAGATCAGCCTGCGCATAGAGTGATAGAAACTAGCAGTTCATAGTCTTTGCTGTGTGCTCATGGTGCAGTTTGTTACTTTCCTATATGAGCGTTGAGGGGAATCCGGGCTGTGAATACTGATCAGACCGTGCTGTGAATACCGAATAGTCAGTCTCGAATCTAATAATCATGCATATATATCATTTTGGTGTTATTTTTCGCTGAAAGATTAGATAACACAGAAAATGTGTACACTACCTGCACAGTAAACAGTTGGGGTAAGATAGTAGACAGCCAATAATTATCATTAATTAGTGACCACTGTTACAATTATGGATCATGCTGTCTTTCCCTGGGGAAGCGATGTTGGCCTTTAAGCCCTCCAGTAAAATATTTTACTGACCATTCCAAGGCGGTACTTCTTTTGTGGATCTTTTATGTTTTTGTTCTGTCTTGTGTTTGTTATGTCTTTGTGTGCGTCTGTTTATATGTGCTTTGGGGTCACCTGCTGGGAAAGGGCTGACCTCTTGGCTCTCGTTTGTGGTGTCTGCTGTGAGTTTGTCACTTTCCCATTGGTATCCTGGGTCAGGTGTGGTACTTGATTGTATCGATTCCTGATCTTTGCACCCTTACTTACTTTCAAATGATGCACTGGTACTGTGCACGTTTGACGCCTTCGAGAAACACAGCTCTTGGAAGTGGTAGTTTTTGCAATGCGGCTTTTTTTTCTCTCCAAAATATCCAGTACTTCAACGCAGTGAGTCGAACAATATCGGTGACTGGCTAATACAAAGTAAGAAAGGCGGCAAAGATCAGGAATCGATAAATCAAGTACCACACCTGACCCAGGATACCAATGGGAAAGTAACAAACTCACAGTTACATGTAGACATCACAAACGAGAGCTAAGAAGTCAGGACAATTTACAAAAATATTACTCTAGTGCATCCGCCATAGTGCTTTCTAAGGGCGCTGAGCCAAGGTGAAAGAATGCTTCGCGGATGGAGTCTCCAGCATAGCTAAATGCCTGCCAATATGATTTCTTGCTCTTTCCTGACATTGAACTAGTTAATATCAGCACATGAAAGTGCATGGAAGTCGATCAGAGTCCTGGTTGTGACATCACCAATGGCACATTGACATCTTTAATAAGTGTCCTGATCTTAGAAACTTGATGATATATGAGCAAGACTGTTTAAGAAAATGTAAAATACGAACACTCTGCAACTGTTTTATATGTGTTTTACTGAAGCGGCGAAAACAAAATTTGCTCCACTGCAAAACTGGGGGTAGGGCTGTGCATTAGCTCATATAAGACAAAATATTTAAGATGGAAAAGCAAACTTTGATTTTTGTATTCGTCAATTGATAATATGTTTGTTAAACCTAATCTAAAAGGGTTTGAAACCAACTCTGAGCAGTCGTTAAACTAAATGACGATAGCCAAAATTACCACTTTTAAATTATAATTAAGTTCATGTAACGCGCATAATACAACGTGTAGCCGTAAACAGCTGTCATATGTAGTAAAGATATCCAGTAATTTGCAGACTATTAGAATGTTCATTGATTAGCTAGTTTTAATGTCTTCTTTCTGTAGCTCAAACTTTCAATTTTCTTATTCTCAAATTGATAAAGTAACATATGTAACAAGCTGTTACAGGCTAACACCCATGCTAACAGTGTGCAAACATCTCCTATTCGATGCACTTCGAATTGGTACATACGATAGTGTATGTCTAAAAGGGTTTGGGATGGAGCAGGTCATTACTCAGCTTGCAGTCAAAATCTTGTTTGATGATTATTCTGGTTTTTACGAGAGATTATTCTGTTTTTTATGAGATGAGGAGGACAATTATTTAACCAGAGAAGCAGAAATGATAATCGATATTGTATATGACTTGGATAAGGATTGGTTTAGAATATTTACATTAGAAAGGGACATTTACTAAATTGTACTGTTTAAATGTGAACCTTTTATTTTCTATGTTCCTCCAGGATGTATATTTATTTTAGAATTATTAATATTAGGAAATATTGAAAACAAATATTCTTAACATCTATAACAAAGGTACAGGGGCTTAATAATCATCAATATCTAAGATTTAGGTATTGTTTGTCAAAATTGACCCGAGACATATGAATATTCAATGACCTTTTACTCAGTGAATAGTCGTAAAAAGTGCGCTTTAGATTGTTGTACAATTTCTAATCTGAACGAAATTAATCACAATTCCACGATAGCCTAGTGGATAGTTGAGTGTTTTAGCACTCAAAAGATGTGGGTTCTAGTCCAGTAGAATTTTTTTTCGATTTGCAAGTTTCTTTGTCTTTATTCTTGATTTTGTGCACAACTGGATACGTTTGTTTGAATTTGGCAAGCATTTATGTAACAAATACAGCACCGTGAATAATTTCAATAAGCCTACATGCGATTAACTCTTTGCACGCTGAATACTTTTTGAGACTTTTGTTATCATCTGCTGACTTCTAATCAAAATTAACTTTTTCAAAAATTCTCACAGGAACACTATCAGAGTGTCAAATGGTCTGTATCTAGATCAGAACTGACATTCTATTTGTAATGAACTGGGTCCAAACTATTTGCAAATGTTATCAGCTGACAAGGAAAGATTTGGGAACTTAGGGAATATTGAATACAAAAGCGGCTAAATACAAATGAAAGTTGTAAAGCTCATTACAAGATGACGTAAAATATTCGAACAATATTAACTTTAAAAAGAAAGCAATTTGACAATAATGTAAAAAAAGGTTCCTTTGAAGTTTCGATCCAGGTATGCTTGATTTGTAAGTAGTCAACTAACCACTAGGCTATCAGACCATTTGCATTTACGAATTGACACTATCTGGATATTCGCTGTAAAAGCTCGACCAAGGTCGGAGTACTCCACGAAAATGCACAAATATCACGAAGATTTTGGTGAAAATTAATCAGTCTAAGGTCAATTTTGACAGACTATACCAGAGGCTAGAGACTTTAGCTAGGAAAACATACGAAATATATTCATTTTTCCTGAAATATCATCTCTTTCATCAAGTCAATGTCCTTGCTCATTTATTATGTCATGTAACATATGTTACAGCCTTAAACACGTGCTTCAGTCTTGTTGTTAAACCTGAAAAATCTATAATTCTTTATAATATGAGCATGGCAATCCCAAATATGCAAGATATCCAACAGCAGCAAATCTTTTTATATATTTTTACTTAAATGATGCCTACCAAATTCGGCTCCTTAAAATTGGATGTAGTCTTTGGGTTGTTTAATTGCACGTATAAGACACTATATTTAAAGTATAAAAGCAAACTTTGGATTTTCTCTAACCCAAATGAGTTTGTTAGTACAAAATGATCAATTTGAAAACATTTTGGAAAATGCACATATCAGCTAAAAAGTAAATGATATTGGTCACAATTTTCATGTTTAAAGGGTAATCTAATTAAAGTAACGCACATAACACCACAGGAAGCTGTAATTTTGCTCCAAAAGAATTTATATGTAGCTTTAGTTGTCAATATGCAGACCATATGAGTAACTTAAATAATAAGCCTTCTTTCTGTAGCTCAAACTTTAATTTTCTTTTTTTCTAAATTTAATATGGTAACATATGTAACAGGCTGTCAGAGACTAACGCCCCGGCAAACATAGTGCAAACATATATTCAAAGAAGCAGCTTGAAATCTTCTATTAGATAGGATAAGCTTGCGAAATTCCCGAGGGGGAACAATAACATTCTCAGCCATCAGTCTAAAGGTGGCCCGATAAACTGGGTATTTATAGGAAATCTACGGTATTTTGTATGCAAAATATAGTTATCGATAAATAATTCATTGCCAAAGTCAGGTAAAGCATTGATGTAACCATCATGTGACTAAAATAATTGATATTATGTTAAAAAAAGCGTTCGTGTTGGATAAATATGACCATACCAACACAAACTATAACTTTTATTAACGGGCAGTTTCTTATTATGGTCGCCATATTTATGACGTCATAACTAGCCTCAGACGCGGATTTGAGATGGGTGACCACCTTTAAACTAAAGGTAAGACTCCATTGAAGGTTTTGATATAGGTCACCATAAATCGGCACACAAATCGCACGGGAACTATTTTTTGTCCCTAAGGGCCCTGACTATAACAATTGTCTGCGAATATAGTTTTGTTTGTTTGAATTGATTCTTTACGTCCCATCAACAATCTTTCAGTTAAACAGGGGCGGGTCTTCCTGTGTTGAACCAGTACTAAGCTAGGATAAATGTGTCTTGCTCAAGGAACACAACACAGTGACACCAGTGAGGCTCGCGGCCGTTCGGTCTCGAGTCAAGCACTCTACCACTGCGCTCCCTCTCTGCGAATATAGGTCCTGATATTATAATTGTAAATAAAATGACTATTTCAGGTTAAATTCTTTTAAAATTTGACTTGAAGATGCACATTAGATTAGGCTACACTTATGATAAATGTTAATAGATATGTTTGTTTGCTTTGCACGGTTTAGGTAGTGCCTAAGTTCATATTACCTGTCACAATTGGAAACACCTGCCACAATTGGATTTAGGCAGATTAGAATTGCTTTTCTACACACACTTTGTATACGTATTACCAGGAATAAAACTGGCATATAATAATTCACTAGTTTCGGTTTAATACGTACTCTAATGCGTTTTTGCGTAAGCGGTAGCTATATATACGTCCCTGACGAAATGAATAAAATAGTTATCGACGGCAGCTGAACGCCGTTTAAATGTGTAAATTCCCACGGAAGAGAAGCAAAGGGACACAATCCAATACGGAGACTGATAAATATGGACAGAAACAATCGATCGAGTTTGCTACTTCGCCCTCCAATTTTTCCAGACCCCCGCCCACAATTGCCCCTCTTCCCGCCCCCTCTACTCCCGCTTCCCGCCCCCTCTACCCCCGATTCCGCACCCTCTATCCCCGTACCCCCGCCCCCCTGTCCACCCCCTCAAACAGCAAACGTTTGATTTACTCCATAGTACTCCAAAGTGCTCAGTTTTGCTTGTTTTAGGTGGCTGTTGATAGGAATCAGACCACAATTATGTCCCTTGATTGGTTGTACACAATAAGGATGTTCTTTCGCGCATATAGTTCCCCTTTTAGTGGGCTGTAAATCTACCAATTCATGTGAGCATCCTTGTTATTGGGTATGTTTGAACTGCCCAATGAATAAGCTTTCAGAAAATGTTGCTTCTGTCCCGATAACTGGTAATTCTAGGAAAATTGAGGCCTCTGCACACCTAAGTAAAATGCTGTTAAGATAGCCAACCCGACTGCTGTGTCACATAGGGTTTGTCTAAACTCCTGTGGTTCCAAAACGAGCCGAACTTGCCCTATCTAGTCAGTGATTAGAATGACTCCCAGGCCATGTTTGAGTGGGGAAAAGCTTCAGAAGAAAGCCAGCTTCATCATGTATAATAGGAGGTGCTGTAATGAATGATTAAATTATATAGTAAAATTAATTGTGGTCTCGCGCCTGTTCTGAGCAATCTGGCATTTGGAGCAAATTTCTATTTTTGGGTTTTTGAGATGCTTGGGTCCCTATTGACATGATATTTTGCCTAGATATATGAAATAAGCTCAAGTACAAGCTTTAGAAGAAAAAATGAGCCATATTTTTTTAATATTTGGTTAAAACTGAGATTTCTAGGCTTCTGTAAGATGTCGACAATTGGTACATGTCGAAATAAGGTGCAAAAGTGTATTCCTAATCCATCTAGACTGTAGATTCAAGTCAAAATGGAGTTGTTTGTTTAAAATAACAAGCTCAATTTGAGACAGGCAGGTCCCACCTCAACACTGGCCAGCTACTTTGTGGCCTCGGACAGCTCAAAAATGCCTATCGGGACAGTGAACAAGTCCGAACTTTATAGCCCTTGTCAAATGTTGAATCAGTATCTACTGTTGCTCCAATTTTGTGTGTTTGTATGTGCCGAGGGGGGGGGGGGTAACTAATTTACAAGGTAGTTCATAGTGTCCTTCCTTATTTTTTTAAAATTTGTCTGCTGAGTAAGAGAGCTGCGGTCGGCTTTTATTGTGTTCTTGCTTTTGTGTGGGTGTCTGTGTTAGAGTGTCTCTTCCTCGGGATGTGATGGCTGGTTGACCTGTGGTTTGTGATTGTGGCATTTCCTGACCATGCTAACATGTTTTCTTGGCACAAGACTTAAATATGGTAATTGCCGTATTTACTCTAAATATTGGCACACCATAGCTTCTCTGCTAGCTTATCATTAAATCTTTTGACCCCCCCCCCCCCCATTTCACAATCGGATTAGTTGTGATATAGGCAAGTTATATAAGCCCTGATCAGACTGCTCCTATCCTAATTGTCTGATCTTGGTTGAAACTACTTGCTCATGCCTACCAGGTGGAATATTTAGGGTAAATACAGCATAACCAGTGTGATCTCAAACGGTGTTTTTGTCCATAAATAGTTTGGACTCTGATCAAACTGCTGTTGCCCTTGGAGTCTCTGATTAACTGATTGAAACTAAAAAAGTAACTCTGTACCACTTGTCAGACAGTGTTTCAAGGAGAAATTAATTATTTTTATTTATCTATGATTAGGTTATGGAGTCTATGGGAAGACAATTGAACAAGTCCACCAGTTATAAGTGACAACACCATGCCAGACTACACAGTGGTTCTTCCATTTTGAGCAGTCACTGTCATATAACAAGAAACAGTCGATTCCAAAACCTTCGGTAAGATTTTTTGTACTGAATTACTAAGTTCTAGGTGAATTATATACCTCCTTGGAGTCTACACAAGCATCATTGGAGTCTGTATAAAGAGTGGATATGCCCTGGAAGGACAAAATGCCCCACCTTGGATTGTGTCTGACACTGCTGATTTTGAAAAGGATGAAAAAGGACTTTCCTGTCACATTTATACTCATTTTTGCATGGTGTCAGAATTGGGGGAATTCTAAGCAATAACAGACATCATAGAATTAGTGACCCTGTCATTTTTATGAAAAAGAGCTGCATATGCATATGTCGTCCAGGTGGTGTTTTGTATTCTGTCGACAATTTGTTGACGGCTCACAGACGCATGCTGTGTTTGACTGCTTCACATTCATCAGCATCACACACACATATAATGGACGGCCTCCTATTGTATTTGGCATTGTTATGTAAATAATCAAGACTGAAATTCAGCAGTTTTGATTGTCAATTTCCTCTTTACATTTGAATTTAAAACTTGAAATTTATTAAATTTGATAAAGATTACTGAAATTTAAGTTTAAAATTGCCATACACCTACTGGGATGATATTTTTCCATCACTTTTGGACTATTTAGAGAGAAGGAACTTCAGAGATTCTGGCATTTTTTAATTCATTCTAAAATTTCAAGGAATAAGAAAGATATTGCAAAAATATTGAAGTCTCGGCCTGGAAAAAATGTCCCCTCTGAAGGCTGTTTTTTCCAAAATCTGTTATGTGTGTTTGATTGGCTGTCACATCTTGGATTCTCATTCTGTTGTTCTCATATTGCTTTCACAAGTTCAGTGAATGTATAATTGTTGGTATATAGATTTATTTTCTCAATAAAGAATAAAATTAGGGTCTGATAGGAATCAGACCACAATTATGTCCCTTGATTGGTTGTACACAATAAGGATGTTCTTTCGCGCATATAGTTCCCCTTTTAGTGGGCTGTAAATCTACCAATTCATGTGAGCATCCTTGTTATTGGGTATGTTTGAACTGCCCAATGAATAAGCTTTCAGAAAATGTTGCTTCTGTCCCGATAACTGGTAATTCTAGGAAAATTGAGGCCTCTGCACACCTAAGTAAAATGCTGTTAAGATAGCCAACCCGACTGCTGTGTCACATAGGGTTTGTCTAAACTCCTGTGGTTCCAAAACGAGCCGAACTTGCCCTATCTAGTCAGTGATTAGAATGACTCCCAGGCCATGTTTGAGTGGGGAAAAGCTTCAGAAGAAAGCCAGCTTCATCATGTATAATAGGAGGTGCTGTAATGAATGATTAAATTATATAGTAAAATTAATTGTGGTCTCGCGCCTGTTCTGGCGAGTACTCTAAAATCATCAAATCAAGTCCGCCCCTGGAAACACGGCTTCCGCGCTAACAGTCTAAAAGCTGACTAACCTTAGTTTCGCTTTCATTTCTGGGAAATGCTACACTAACTCTATTAGAGAAAATTAGACTTTGAGAAATGTATACTTTTATTTTATGCTTGTCCGATAATAATTATCATTATGCTATTTTTCTTCTTCCTGTAAAGCCATTCCCAATAGTTTCGTACAAACCAGGAAAGAAGGCTAAACCCATTTTTCTTTACCAATGATGGACGTGCCATTAATAAACGTGTTGAACAAAAAGTCGATAGATGACACATCTCCTCAGTTGGCCGTTGATCTGTCGAAAAAATTACAGAAAACAATGTTACAGTAAGTTCAAAATGTTGTATAAAATGTAACAAGAATTAGCTTTTTGAAAGTCATGGGGATTTACATCTGCATCAATATTAGTTGTACCGTCACAATTGACTTTTACACAACTGGTTGACTTTGGTTGGTTACGCTAAAAAGAGGCTGTGACTAAATGTCTGTACTGTACCAGACCGGGTAAAATACAGTACCGTACTAGCCGAAGAGTATCGGAAAATAACGGAGAAGATCGATAATTGGCGGACTCGGCAAAGTCAACAAGCAAAATAAAATTGCTTTCAAGGGTCTTAAAGTGATTGCATTAACTAATAAGCAACATTGCTAAGGGGGGAAAACAGTTTGATAATGCACAATGAATTGGAACTTTTTTCTTTACTTTGAATCACGCTATTAGAGCAAGACTGACGTAGATCTAGATGTAATCCACGCTCGGAGTTCACACGTCTAGAGTACATTAATGTTTGCATTTTTTTCAAGGATAATTCATATGCCCTGGACCATTGTATTAGGCATTATTTAGCCTTTATAAATAGGGGTGGAACTCTGTTTATATTCAGTCTGAGCCTTCATCTCACCTGCTAGGCTGCTACAATATTTTTGTTAAGGTGAGCAGCGAAGGCTTTGAGAAAAAATTACGTCTGAGACCTCACCTCGTTGGGCCGATGCGATTCTAAATCTGATAACACTGAAACTATTTCTGTAATATTACAATGTCGATAGATTTACAGCACCCTAGATAAGCAGCGTATTTGCGTAAATACGCAATTAAAATCATCAAAAAAGCAATTAAAATTAAATGTGTGCGTACCGAAAAGCAATTCCGTCGATCAGTATGCAATTACATGCGATGTCATTGCGTACCATTCGGTCCATTTCGTTTCCATTTGTGTAATATACAAATGCCAGTCGGGTATTGATTTTTTTTGACTAGCGAGCGCACAGTATAATTCCAATTTTATGAATAAATATTGGCACCAGTCAAGTATTTTAGCGGAAAATGAAACTTTGCAAATGAATGCGAGCAGCTAATGTCAACAAGGCGATGAGATTTGCTTCAGGTACAATAAAAATCCGCTAGTTTGATACTCAGAAAGTCAGACGATGAGAGTAAATATGTAGGCACATTCGCGATGGCTTCATTCAATAAGAAAACGTATGTAATCACTGCCAAAAACGTGGCGTATTTTTTTTTAAAAAGAAAATACGCAATTGTTTTTGCAAGTACGCAATTGAGGATAACCAGGTTGAGTAAATACCCAATTTACCCAAAAGCTTATCTAGAGCGCTGGATTTATATCAGTGGCGGATTTAGGGGGGGTGCTTTGGGTGCTTCAGCACCCCCAGCTGAGTCCATGGTAAAAAAAAATCTTAACCTACCTTTTTTCTTCTCAATGTACGATAGGTACCTTTTTGCGTGTTCTGTACGCCCGGTAAAAGTGAGCACCCTAGAGATTAAAACGGCTGTTAATTGTCACTCCTAATCATAAAATTAAATTTGAGCAAATCAGCTGACCGACTGCGTAACCAGGCAACTTGAGGTACCCTCTAAATTTGGATAGCCTTATCTTCAAGTCAGTTTCTAAACTCTGATACATTTTGAAAACAAGTTTTGAGAACCCACAAATTATGTGTTCATTATTGAAAATGATATTCCTGCAAGCCGCTGTAAGGGAAGGATATGCTTAGCGGTCATGTATTTGGAGTTTGACAATTTTTCATATGTAATGTATATTTTCATGCGTCATGGCCACCGACACGACGCGCGCGACCTGATAGAATACCCGTGGTCTGTTTTGAAATTGTCGGTCTCTTTGATCATGAATCACCACTGGTGGTAACACCACTGAAAACATTAGCAAACAGTCTGGACTCAGATCAGGCCCGAAAATTTGATAAGGTTTCAAACTGCTTGAAATTATGACGTTTGTATACATGAACTCGGACCCGGCCCGAGACATGAAATATATTTTTGAAAGAAGTTAATATAAAAGTCAGCATGCAGAGTTGATACACAAGCATGTTGACATAAATACTGGTTTCGCGACCAGGTAAGGGACAATCCAGTTTGGTCAGCTACAGAGACTACCTGTGGTATAGAAATTTTGCCTTAGGTATGTTTATCTGTTATAATTTCAACAGACAAATACGCTGGTTTTGACATCATTGCAGTCTGATCTGTGCCTTTGTTGTTCGCTAGCAGCAGGGACTTATATTTTTAAAATAAAGTTTTCTTGCAGCTATCTCCCATACTATGATATAGTTTTAATATCGACATTTCCCCAGCTACATTATTCTTTTTAAAAAATTGCCGCAGACATTTGTCTTGCTGCTCTTTCCATGACCTGTTAGCTGTCTTGCTTGGGTCTTAATGATGCACTGACATACGTGGATGCGTGTTCTGATTTGGGTTATTCAAGCGAGAGCCTTCGCTGGGCAACAATGCAAGACGCTTTTAAAAAAATGACCTAGCACACGCGCGTATCAGCAATGCGTGTCTGTGCATATCGTGCGTACGTGACACTGTGCACAGCAAAATCAGGTTTCCTCATTATGTGAAATTTTTAAAAGGATATACACATGTAGTTTTAAAACTCGGAGGGAATAATTAGTCATGAATACTTCTTGATGCTTTTTTTTCCAACCACATTTTTCTTTTTAAAAATCACCGCGAACATTCGCCATGATGCTCTTTCCATGACCTGTTCTCAGTCTTGCTGGAGTCTTCATTTTTTGCTGACAAACACGGATGCGTACTCTGATTCAAGTCATCAAAGTTTCAGCCTTCTCTGAGCAACATTGCGTGTGATAAGACGTTTTTTTAAAAATCAATTTAAATTTGCACATTAGATGTGGACACCGTATCGTATCAGCGATGCCAGTCTTGCATACAGTGCCTGCGTACGTGTGTGTGTGTCAACTCTGTGAGATGTGGGTCTGACTAGGGATCAGGCTGTCAGGGGTTTGCTCTTCCTGTCCAGCACCATTCTATTGATGAAATTGATCATGACCTATTATCTACAGCCATTTCCATTCCTTCTAATAGAAAGAAGGACAGTTGTCAGTTACTGGCAAAACCCCACTCCAAGCACTTTTGTATCGATTAGATGGGAGCATTTAGGAATTCTTTCACTATCTTCGCCTCCAATCAACTCGGCAATATTCTAAATGCAGACCCAGTTGAGTAACAATATGGTTAGCTCACACAAGTCCGAAAACTCATGTGAGGTGTGAGTATACCAATGGTCCGACTTTCGTCATGGCACCTTCCGTTCACATTTTCAAAGAAGTATATCAGCTGACCAATTTTAGTCAAATTACGTATAAAGCATCATCAGGTGTGGAAGGGGAAAGGATGCATGGGGTTTTTGTTTGGCCGATTGGATTGGAACTCTGGCATATATAGACGTATAATGGGAAAAACTTTAAAAAAAGTCTACTTCTCTGAAACGTTGAGACCCACAACTTATAGATTTATGTCTTGGATCATTTGTTATATCTGTCTTTTTTTTTTGTTATGCTTTCGTGCGCGTATGTTTATTGATGCCTTGTGGTCACCTGCTGGGAAAGGGCTGACCTCTTGGCTCCGTTTGTGATGTCTAATTGTGAAGTTGTCACTTTCCCATTGGTAGCCTGGGTCAGGTGTGGTGCTTGATTGTATCAGTTCCTGATCTTGCCCTTTTTCTTACTTTGTGGTCACCCACATAAATCTTGCCATCCTTCCTCCTGATGTCTATACTAGCCTGGAGTCATAAGCTTCTATTGATTTAAAATGGGGAAAAACTTCAAAAAATCTTCTCTGAAACCATGAGACCCACAGCTTATAGTCCCATAAATTCTGCCAAGTAAGAAAAAGGGCATATATTTACGATCATTAGGCTTTAAATAGTAGCTCCTATAATCATAATGGGGAAACACTTTTTTTAAACAAATCTTCTGTCCACAGCTAATACTTTTAATATGTAGCAAAGTTTTGTGTTTTCTATACGTTAACCCAACCACGCACCTTGGATACAAATTGATCACTCGCCGGGGACATTTGCTTTTTTAAACAAAATAACCTCTCAAACCAGAAGGCACAATGCTCAAGGGAGTGGTATATAGGCTAATTGAGTCTCTTGCTTCTATGGGACACAGTTCTATATTGAAACTGATGTGTGCTATCAGTGTCTGTAATACATTGACTGTGGGTGTCCACCTACCAAGCACCCCCAGCGTTAGTGGTCCTGGATCCGCCACTGTATATGGGGCTGAAAGTCATATCGACGAAATGTTTTTGATGAATTGTTGTGCACCCGAGGGAAACAGACTATATACATGTACCAGTAAGGTATACGAGGAATAACATATTGAACAAGTTTTTAAACTTTATTTCATACAAATAGTGTAACAGAAGAATATTTAGGTTTACAGTAGGCCTACACTATCAAAATATAAACATGTTCAGTGGCGGATCCAGAGGGGGGAACGTGTTGACATATTGTTTCAAATAGTTGTAATTAAAACAAAAACATTTGACTTCAACTTATTTTAGCAAACAGTTTGAACCCAAAAGAAGACCAACAGAATGTCAGTCTTGATCTGAATCCAAACTGCTTGACACTCCACAGGGCTGTGGAAATACCATGCCCGACTTGTCCGACCTGGTCCCATTTCATTCAGGACAAGTTGAAAATTTCTATTTACTTGTCCTTGGACAAGTACAAATGTATTCAGCTAATACAACTCTGTATTTCATATTTTGGATTAATTATTACGAGCTCACATCTTGCATTGAAAACAGTGTGGATCCTGATCAGCTGGCTTCTTCAGAAGCCAGCTGATCTGGAGCCAGCTGATCTGGATCTACACTGTTTACAAGAGAAGCCAGCTGATCAGGATCCATACTGTTTGCAAGAGTTTATATCTGGTTTCATACTGTTTTTGAAAGAGTAAATTGTTTGAGCACAGAAAGCTAATTTGTTCTTTCGGACAAGTAAAAATTTCTATGGACAAGTACATTATGGCCATTTACTTGTCCCTGGACAAGTAGAAAAAATTACTATTTCCACACCCCTGCTCCAATAGCATACCGGCAAATTTACTTCAAAAATGGAAATAATAAAAAGAACAATCATTTTAAGAAAATTACTTATTTTCAGAACAATTTCTTAATCTTAACATTAGTCTAACTAAACAGATACACAAGAACAAAGCACACATGACACAATAAACACATGCCTTGCCTTTATAGAAAACATAACTAAAACAAATTTTAATTCAAAATATCAAGGAATGTTTCTACTTTGCAAACGAAAAAAGACTTGTATATTAGAATAGAAAGTAAGTAAGGGTGCAAAGATCAGGAATCGATACAATCAAGTACCACACCTGACCAAGGATACCAATGGGAAAGTTAAAAACTCACAGTCAGACACCACAAACGAATGCCAAGAGGTCAGCCCTTTCCCAGCAGGTGACCACAAAGCACATATAAACAGACATGCACAAAGACATAGCAAACACAAGACAGAACAAAAACATAAAAGATCCACAAAAGAAGTACCGCCTTGGAACGGTCAGTAAAATATTTTACTAGAGGGCTTAAACCGGTTTAACGGCGCCAACCTCACCCTTAATTCAGATGTGGATCAAAACACATAGATATTTGGTTTGCATGAAAGACCCCTTACTTATCAATGCATCTCCTAAAACATATAAATCAAGATATAACAAGGTTCGAGCCTCACCCGCGTCACTGGGTTGTGGTCCTTGAGCAAGACACATTAATCCTAGCTTAGTACTGGTTCAACCCAGGAAGACCCGTCCCTATATAACTGAAAGATTGTTGATGGGACGTAAAGAATCAAATCAAACAAAAAAAATAACAAGGAGATAAAGCAAAGATAAGGACTCAACAGTAAATAAAACTGAATACCGGAGCAAAAGAAATCCAACAGGTAAACCCCGGTGGGCCCGACAAACAGCCAAAGCATCAGGCCCCTACCATCTCATCAATAGATAAGTCTTTAAGTCGGAACCATCATAGTGTCTGAAGTCTGAAGTATGAAAAGAGGCTTTTAGCTTATTTTTACTATCAAGAGCATAAAATCAAATAGCTGAATATTAGTTTATATGACATACAACACATCTTCTGATGGTAAATTGAAGTTATATTTAATGCATTTGGTATGTGATGATTGGGTTTATTATTTGGACTCGTAAGTTTGTTGAATTTGGCGACAAAACTAACGATTTAATGACAAAACAAAAAACTTAAAAAATAAACTATTTTGTTGTCTCTTCTATAGTGGATTAGGCCACCACCTAATATTTCAAAATTATGAGTTTCATTTTTTTCATGCACAAGCTGAATGTGTATTAGAATGTGCAGTTAAGGTGGAATTAACGACTGGCGATATGCGATTTTCGGACCCCCTTGGCTATTATACGTGTCATATATTTTGTTGTAACATTGCTGAGCGTTCTGGAAACATCAATTTTATATCAGAAATGGCCAGTCTATCGAATAGTATCATAAATTACGTGTAAACATATGTAATTGACAAGTTATTGATGGTGAAAGGCTGGCAACATCAATTGGCCATTCTACGTGAGAATGGGTCACACACAGATCAGGGCTCACCCTGCCATTAGCCATACTAAAAATGTAGAGTGGCTACAAATATAAGTCATTGGCTAAAAGTACAGTCTAGGTGGTTCAAAAATTACATATTTGCTGGATTTTTTCCATACCATCCCGGTGTCAAACAGTTTGGATCCAGATCAGGCATGACATTTGTCGGGCCTGATCTGGGTCCAAATTGTTCGCAAGGGTTATCTGCAGACAACAAAATGTCTGGCTGGATCTGGGTTCAAATTGTTAAGGTTATCAGCAGACAACAAAAGTGGGCAAAGAGTAAGATATAAAAAAAACTTGTTGATACTACTTTCTGGCTAAAACCTTGGCTAAAGTTTATTTCATTTGGCTACAACTTTTTCCACTTGGCTAAAGTGCTGGCTACAACAAATTCTGAGCCAGAGTAAGCCCTGCAGATTGAGAATGGGTCACACACAGATTCACGTAAAAAAGCAGACCTGCTGTATCACAGGCCTGCCAATCAAAATGAAAGCCATTCCTCGATGACCTACAAAGTTCATGATGCTCCTCGTGTTTCTTGAATTAAATCACTGATAATATTTTGTCAAATGAAAGAGTTGACCCCTATCTCAAAGAGTTTAGTTTTTCAATGCTTTAAGTTAATTTGGAGTGGAGTGTTTTTTAAAAAAATCCCCATAGACTTATAATGGGAGAAATGATGTGACCACTCTAGTGCCTTCATTTTTGGACGAATCTTCTTCATTCTTACAGAAAACAAGGACAATCATTAAAGCTTGAATGAGTTTGAATTCGGTCCCTGTTTTAAGTTAGAGCTACCTGCCATTGAGCATCATAAATTAGGTTGGCTCCCAGGTGAGCGATCGTTGCCCATTGGGCTACTTGTTTTAAAAAAAATCTTCGGCTTATGGGGGGAAGCCCCGCAGACCATCCCCCTTGGAAAATCTGAAAGTAATTACTTTCGTGCTAACGTGAAATTCTGACTTGGTAGTGGTGACTTATATGGCAAATAATTTTTACTATTGTGGAAAATCCTTAAAATTGCTGATTTTTTATGTTCATATTAACAAATTTTGCACCACTCAGAATGCACCATATTGCACCATTTTAATGAAATTTTTTGGGGGAGCCTGCCAGTACCGGACCCCTAGCACGAATCTGAATCCACATAATTAAAGGGCTATCTACGCGCCTGGTATGTAATATTTGATGTAAAAAAGGAAAAGCCTCCATTTTTACATTTCTTGGGCAAAGACTCCCCACCCCCCTGTAATATGTGAATGTGTTTATTTTTGTACTAACATGATCTTGGAGAAAAAATATGGCACATTTGGGTTGTTGATTTACTATCATAAAAAATGTTGATTTTTAGGCTGATAATAACATACTTTGGAACACTTAGAATGCACCAGGTCGCACCATTTTTTTCAATTTTTTTCTGGTGGGGGTGGGGGATGCCCCCGGACCCCCTAGCAGAAGTGTAACAGGGCTAAATACGCGCATGGTATATAATCTATCTAGGTAATTAGATGATTTTTATTAAAACTTGGATGAATGTTTTCAGATATATTCTTAAAAAAACTTACGTATAATGGTGCCTTAACGAGTAAAAATATTAGTTCATTTTTATTCACATTCGACGTAAACAGTATAGCCGTTCTGTGGTGTCTGATCTGGGTCTGCACTATCAACAACGTGAGACTTAGAAACTTTAAAAATGATTCTCCTTTTCACCAGTGGCTTTTAGTTTAAAAAACAACAACATGATGCTAATACTACTTGATTATAATATAAGATATAATCCAAAATCGGCCCGCCAATAATCGATTTTCTTCGTTACTTTTCGATACTCGTCGGCTAGTACGGTATTGTATTTTACCCGGTCGGGTACAGTACAGTACAGTACAGACATTTAGTCACAGCCCTAAAAAGATGAGACAAAGAGAACATTGGGAGAAGAAGTAAATACAAATGATAATGCACCAGTCATTTGCAACCAAGTCCCCCGGAGGGCCGGGGATAGCGGGGATAAAGTACTGTGATTTTACCTTCGAGGTGTCCCGATAGTGCCGTGAATATGCCAGGCTTTTGATTCCCACCAAAACAGCGGTGCGTTTTTATTGGGTTTACCGGGATGTAGTGCGGTGTTTTGACAGGATATTTGCCGGGATTTGAAGTGTCGCGAGATTTCAATATGGCGGAAAGACAGATATCGAGAGTAAGTTGAAGAAGTGTTTTATTCTGGCTGTTTATGTGATTTAGAATGACAAGTAATCAATTTCTATTAGAAGAATGAATGTCCATTTAGAATAGATTGCAGACATATTGAGTTTATCAGTTGCCACGCTTCAGATGGAAAAATTTCGAGGTGAACAGAAGAATGTCACCAGATTCCGTGACTTTTTTTTATCAGTACGACTTTGTAGTAGGTTTATTGCAGATGTTCATGATAAATGCCCATGAATCAGGAAGTAATTCCGCGGGGGCGGGGACTTTTAGCAGGGATTTTACCAAAACAGTCCCTGCAGTGCAGGGATTTTAATTGGGCTTTGCATATGGAAAAATCAATATCCCCACTGTTTCCCGGTCCTTGTGGGGACGTGGTTGCAAATAACTGGTGCATAATAGGAGTAAGGTTTTAAGGAATAATAAAATAAACATAACACAATTAATAAATGGGGTATAAATTTTAAAGGTACAGTCAATAAAAAGGATTGAAGGATGAAAGTTTTCCCAGATACCTTTTGCTCACTAGGCGAAGACCAAACTGCCTTCCTTGCTGGTACCAGGGCCCGTCCCCGACAGCATAGCACCTGGGCCCCTACCTAATTTTAGAATGAGAAGGTGGATAACCCCTTCTTGAAAGTTACCAAAGAAGGGGCCTCAGCTATAACGGCTGGAAGAGAGTTCCACAAAGGTACAGTACGCGGAAAGAAACTGATTTTGAAAAAATCTGTAGATGGGGAGAATTGTCTGTATTTCTTCGAATGAGTCGATCGTGTCCTTGTTGTTGAAGGTGTCAGATAATTGTCTGGTGGAATGTGGATCAAGTAGTGAATCACTTTGAAGAAGAGGGACGCTGAATTTTGGATCTTCTAGACTCAAGTGATTCCCATTATCAAGCATTGGCGAGACGCTGCTGATTAGTCGTATACTGTGCAGCTCGTCTTTGCACCATTTCTATTTTGTGTATCTGATCCTTGTGATGAGGACTCCATACATAAGAACAATATTCAAGTTTGGACCTGACCATACTAAAGTAGGCGTTTGCTTTGGTTTCTTCACTGCAGGATCTCAGATTCCGACGTAGGAAGCCCAACATACTGTTTGACTTCTTGGTTATCCTGTCGTTGTGGGTCTTCCAAGACAGTGATGATTGTATGTCTACACCCAGATACTTCGTGGAGTCTTGCAGTTCAAGAACATGTCCTTTCAGGCGGTAGGAGTATTTGACAGGGGAGCGAGATCTTGTGATGCTCAAGACGCTGCACTTCTGGGAATGAAACGCCATACCCCATTTAGATTCCCACTCTGCCAGAGAATTATGGTCCTCTGGTAGTACATGTATTAGACAATCCTCAGGCCTATCAATTTGTCGGTATACGATGCAATCATCGGGGAAGAGCCTTGTATTGGAAACAATGATAGGATAACTGGTCATCTTGTACCTAAGTCAACTCGTACTCATTTTTCATCAATTCAATGCCTGATTTTCCTAACCTGACCCCTCCGATCCAAGGATATATATAGGATGTACTTATCATAAGTAATCTTGATTTTTCTTTTGACACCATGCTTACTGTTTAAGAAGGTTTTTCTGTTCTTTGATTACTTAAACTTTTATATGGGTGGTCATGCTTTCTTAGTTTTCTTTTAGTTGATTGTATGGAAGATGGTTAGCACCTATTAATACAAAGTGAACGAGGTCCTGAATCATGTGCATGCTTTTATTCCGTCCATTTTTTTATCATCCACCATTACAAAGACTGGAATTATGTCTGCAGTGCTAAAATAAATCTTATGTATATATATAGGTATTTGTTTCTTTTATGAAATAGTCATGTGTCTTAAGTCATATTTAGATCACCTAAGCATTTGGCTTAACACCGGGTGAGCTTTTGTGATCCTTGGATGTCCGTCGTCTGTCTTCAACAATTGCTTCAAAAGACATCTCCTCCTAAACTATTGGCTGGATTTTGACCAAACTTGGCAATAATGATCCTTATATGGCCCTCTTTAATAATTGTTCAAGTCGTTCCGGTCCATTGCATATCTAGGTCAAACAGGCTAAAAATAGATTTTCAAGATGAAATTTTTTAAAAATCTTCTTGTCTGAAACCAGAAGGCCTGGAGCCTGGATATTTGGTTTGTAGCATCACCTTGTGGACCTCTACCAAGTTTGTTCAAATTATAGCCCTGGGGCCAAAAATGGCTGGGCCCCGGGGGTCACATGTTTTACATCTATGCTTATATTGGGAAAATGTTAAAAAATCTTCTTGTCTGAAACCACAAGGCCTAGAGCCTTGATATTTGGTATGTAGCATCACCTAGTGGACCTCTACCAAGTGTATTCAAATTATAGTCCTGGGGCCAAAAATAGCTCGGCCCCAGGGGTCACATGTTTTACGTAGGCTTATATAGGGAAAATGTGAAAAAAATCTTCTTGTCTGAAACCACAAGGCCTAGAGCTTTGATTTTTGGTATGTAGCATCACCTAGTGGACCTCTGTACTTGAATCTATTCCTAAATGCTTACATAAATTGCCATGCACATACTGAATACTTAAAAATGATCTAATTCTATAGTCCTTTAGGCATATGACATGTTTTTCTATTTAGTACTAACACCAATATCTACCACTTCTGGTCTATGAAGTACCAGCAATACGCGTAAATACCAACCAATCGACGTATACATTTACCAGTGTGTATATAGGGAAAATGTGAAAAAATCTTCTTTTCTGAAACCTGGTGACAGGGCCTAAAGCTTTTTTGATATTTGGTATGTAGCATCACCTAGTGGACCTCTACCAAGTTTGTTCAAATAATAGCCCTGGGGTCAAATGTTTTACATAGGCTTATCTAGGGAAAACGAGAAAAAATCTTCTTGTCTGAAACCATGGGGCCTAGATTATTGATAATTGGTTTTTAGCATCACCTAATGGACCTCTACCAAGTTTGTTCAAATTATAGCCCTGCCCTGGGGGTCACATGTTTTACATTGGCTGAAAATGTGAAAAAAATCTTCTTGTCCGAAACCAAGAGGCCTAGGGCCTTGATATTTGGTATGTAGCATCACCTAGTGGACCTTTCCATGTTTGTTAGAGTTATAGCCCTGGGGCCAAAATTGGGCCCCCCGTGGGGGTCATTGTTTAACATAGGCTTTTATAGGGAAAATGTGAAAAAAATCTTCTTGTCTGAAACCACAAGGCCTAGACTATTGATATTTGGTGTGTAGCATCACCTAATGGACCTCTACCAAGTTTGTTCAAATTATATCGCTTTGGTCAAAAATGGCCCTGCCCCGGGGGTCACATGTTCTACATTGGCTTCCGAGGGCTAGTCAAAAATAACTGAGCCCTATCTCATAACATTTTAGATTGATATTGTAGACAACAAATGTGATTATGTTCTATAAGTATAACATGTCATAGATTTTTTAAACCTAAATAATTACCCTAGTGAAGCTTTTATTATGGTTGCTAGCCAACTGAAGATCGTCAGTCAGATTGATGCGTTCACGATCTCAGACACCAGGGATATACAGTATGTCTTTAAAAAGCTCTGTGTGCTTGATAGTATTTGTTAAAGACATATTTGACATTTATTTGAATAGCATATATCATATTGTCTTTTCATTACACTTAGTCATAGCTTAGTACTGGTTCAACCCAGGAAGACCCGTCCCGCATAACTGAAAGATTGTTGATTGGACGTAAAGAATCAAATCAAACAAAAAATCAAACACTTAGTTTGAAAATGTTTAGGCAAACATTTATTGTATGGGTTGCCTAGCAACAAAAAATGCCAAAATTCCACAAATTCCACAAATTTTCAAATACACATGAATTGTGTTGCCATGGAAACAAAATTATGCATTTAAATCAAGGAACTTAATATGTCGAAGGGTTGATTTTTCTATGCAGAACTGTTAAAGCATTATTAAGCTAATATTCTATGTTTTCTATTAAACTTTTGTAAATAGGAATGTGGATGGGGTAAATTATAGGACCTCAGACATGTTAAAATTTGATAAATGTATAATTTAGGGTCAGTTGGTTTCTGTTTGGTGACACTGAAAAGGTACATGTTAAAGATGTCAGACGACAGTGAATAAAGCCTTGCTTTAGCGTTGCTGTTTCCATAGCAACGCTTAGATTTAGATGTATAACAGCGTGAACGCACCCCTTTGACAGGTCATACTCTGTTGCCTAGCAACTGTTACAAAAAGCCTACCAGCAGAAATAAAATGGGTGATTAAAAAGATGACATATAACCACAATGAAATATCATCTAAATATATGTCCATTTTACTTGATTCAAATGTTATGAGGTAGGACTCAGTTGTTTTTGACTGACCCTTGTATATAGGGAAAATGTGAAAAAAAATCTTCTTGTCTGAAACCACAAGGCCTAGACTATTGATAATCGGTATGTAGCATCACCTAGTAAACCTCTACCAAGTTAATTCCAATTTAGACCTTGGGTAAAAAATGTCCCCACCACGGGGGTCAAATGTTTTACATAGGCTTATATAGGGAAAACAAGAAAAAATCTTCTTGTCTGAAACCAGAAAGCCTAGACTATCGATATTTGGTATTTAGCATCACCTAGTGGACCTCTACCAAGTTTTTCAAATTATAGACCTCAGGCCAGAAATGGCCCCACCCAGGGGGTCACATGGTTTACATAGGCTTATATAGGGAAAATGTGAAAAAATCTTCTTGTCTGAAACCACATGGCCAAGAGCCTTGATTTAAGCTCTCCTGAGCCATTGGCTCATGGTGAGCTATAGGATTGTTGGATGTCTGTCTTGCGTGGTGTGTTTTGTGACGTCAACAATTGCTTTAAAGGACATCTCCTCCTAAACTACAGGCTTGATTTTGACCAAACTTGGCAGAAATGAACCTTATATTGCCCTCTTACAAAATAGTTCAAATGGTTCTGGTCTGGTCTGGTTTATATCTAGGTCACACAGGCTAAAAATAGATTTTCAAGATGAAAACTTTGAAAATCTTCTTGTCTAAAACCACAAGGCCTAGAGCCTTGATATTTGGTATGTAGCATTATCTAGTGGTAATTTATTTTGAATGAGTACGTACAATTTTGAAGGCATTGAAACAGGTGGGGTGAAACGACCATGGTTCAGGGGTGAAACGACTAGAGTGTAGGGATGAAACATCTAGACATCAGATTTGGGTCAAAATTGGGTGAAACAACTAGTGGCGAACTGGTCATGGGACGAAATGACTCGTTACCCTGTACATGGTAAAATAGAGAACTGTTTACAACAGTTACACTGGAAGCAGATCGTAAAGGCAGATCATTAAGTACCAATAAAAAGGAACAAATGTTGAGTTTTCAACAAAATGAAATGACTACCGGTATCTCAAAAAATTATTGGAAGCAAAGGCTTGAAAATTGGTTTGTCTTTGGCTGAAAAGTTTATTTTTACCATTGCAGGCTCAAAGGGGAGTTTATAACAGAGAGCGGCAAGGGAGTTAACTACCAGAAACTTAGGAGTAGTCAACTTTTTAAAGAATTTTCTGACAAGATGGCTCCTTTGTTACAGAATGTGAAGTTGGACAACACTAGTGAAAATGAAAAGAAAGCTTTCTTTATTAGTATCCTTTAACTATTTCCTTACAGCTAGTGTATACTTTTGCCATCTGCTGATAACCTTTGCAAACAGTTAGGACCCAGTCACCAAGTTCAGGACCGACATGCTGTATCCTCTGAAATGTTCTTGAAATAATTTTTTGCAGACGATAACAAAGGCATAAAAAATGACCTAGGCTGCAAAGAATTTACTGCAAAAAGGGCATGTTTCTGAATTAACTCTTTTTTTGGATCATCTGAGCAGATAATATTCTCAAATTGAGCTTTTTGCCATCCAATTATCTCATACTTTAGCCCTTGATGAAATTCACTACAATCTACCCTCCAAATTACTAAGGATGTGTTGTAGAAATTCACCGCAATTCACTGTCAAAATTACTAAGAGTGTTTTGTAGAAATTCACCACAATTCACTGTCCAATTTTCTCAGACCTAAGCCCTACATGAAATTCACCACAATTTACCGTCAAAATTACTAAGAGTGTGTTGTAGAAATTCACCGCAATTCACAGTCAAAATTACTAAGAGTGTGTTGTAGAAATTCACTGTTGAAATTACTAAGAGTGTGTTGTAGAAATTCACCACAACTTACCATTGAAATTACTAAGATTGTGTTGTAGATATTTACCGCAATTTACCATCAAAATTACTAGGAGTGTGTTCGCCACAATTCACAGTCAAAATTACTAAGAGTGTGTTGTGGAAATTCAACGCAATTCACCATCAAAATTACTAAGAGTGTGTTGTAGAAATTCACTGTTGAAATTACTATGAGTGTGTTGTAGAAATTCACCACAACTTACCATTGAAATTACTAAGATTGTGTTGTAGAAATTCACCGCAATTTACCATCAAAATTACTAAGAGTGTGTTCGCCACAATTCACAGTCAAAATTACTAAGAGTGTGTTGTAGAAATTCACAGCAATTCACCATCAAAATTACTAAGAGTGTGTTGTAGAAATCCAAATTACTAAGAGTGTGTTCGCCACAATTCACTGTCAAAATTACTAAGAGTGTGTTGTAGAAATTCACCACAACTTACCATCGAAATTACTAAGATTGTGTTGTAGAAATTCACCGCAATTTACCATCAAAATTACTAAGAGTGTGTTCGCCACAATTCACAGTCAAAATTACTAAGAGTGTGTTGTAGAAATTCACAGCAATTCACCATCAAAATTACTAAGAGTGTGTGTAAAAATTCACTGTTGAAATTACTAAGAGTGTGTTGTAGAAATTTACTGTTGAAATTACTAAGATTGTGTAGTAGAAATTCACCACAAGTTACCATCGAAATTACTAAGATTGTGTTGTAGAAATTCACCGCAATTTACCATCAAAATTACTAAGAGTGTGTTCGCCACAATTCACAGTCAAAATTACTAAGAGTGTGTTGTAGAAATTCACCGAAATTCACCATCAAAATTACTAAGAGTGTGTCGTAGAAATTCACTACAATTCACTGTCCAATTTTCTCAGGCTTAAGCCCTTGATTCAGGGCCCCTCACCGATCAAGAGTTAGTAGGGTTAGTCACTAAGAGTTTGTTGTAGAAATTTACGGCAATTTGCCATCTAATTATCTTATACTTTAGCCATTGATGAAATTCACTGCAATCTACGGTCCAAAATACTAAGAGTGTGTTGTAGAAATTAACAGCAATTCACCGTCGAAATAACTAAGAGTGTGTTGTAGAAACTCACCCCAATTTGTTGTCCATTTTTCTCAGACCTAAGCCGTTCATGAAATTCACTGCAATCTATCGTTGAAATTTCTAAGAGTGTGTTGTAGAAATTCACCGCAATTCACCATCCAATTTTCTCAGGCCTAAGCCCTTGATGAAATTCACTGCAATCTACTGTTGAAATTACTTAGAGTGTGTCTGTATATATGCTGTCTACTGTGAATATACTGATATATGAGCTTTCATATATTTTATTTTCATTATCTCTTGCATGAAGGATGAGCCTATCAAGAGGCCAGAATTATAGAAAAAATATCATTTGAGCCGTGATATGTGGTTTCCAACAATATTGCATTTTGACAAGTGTAGACTCAGATGAGCCTGTGCAGCCTCCCTATAAGCTTAGAGACTCCATATGATGTTCAGTCAGTAGCTTAACACTCATAGTTCAGCGACTATCAAAGGCTCTGATCAGAATCCGCGTATGCGCAGGCTGATCTGATGCTTTGCTGGTTGCACATACCACATTTGTGGAAATCCCATGCCACAGCTCATTTAAATTTTATAGTTGGACATTTGGACATTTAAGGGTTGTTGGGGGCTATTTTTCATGTTTATTCAAATTTTGATAGAACATTCTGAAAATAGAGAAGGTCTCTAGGGTTACATGTACATGGGTTCATGGACTGAAATTACCACATTATGCCACGATATCGGGGTTTGCACAGGCTTGAAAAATATTTCAATGTGGAAGGCTTTCTTGAAAAGTCATTGAACATGTTGAAAATTAAATCAGCCTTTAAATGTACCGGATAATCACTCTAAGGCCTTGAAAAGTACTTGAATTTTAATATTTTCTGTAAGAATTGATCCTGTTAATGGAGACTTAAATCAGTATAACATTGTTGTGCCTTTATCTGATAAAGCATTTGCTGCACCAAATTAAGGTACAATGATTTATGCTTATTATACCCGCTTTTTTTCTTTAGAAAAAAGGGTATATTAATTTCATACCAAAGTCGGTCTGTCGTCCGTCCGTGGGTGCATGCACCCGTCCATCACGTTTCTTGTAAATGTAGTATCTCCTCCTAAACCATTAGAGGTAGCAACTTCAAACTTTGTAGCTGAATAGGTCACATGATTTAGAGGGTACTAGGCAACATTTCATGTGACCTTGACCCCAAGGTCAAGGTCAAATAATATATTTTCTTGTAAATGCATCTTCTCCTTAACCATAGGATGTAGCAACATCAAACTTTGCTGGTGCATAGGTCACGTCAAAAATGTATTTTCTTGGTAATGCATCTCATAACCTTTGGCCGTATCAACTTCAAACTTTGCAGGTACATAGGTCACATGATGTAGAGGGCAATGCAAATCAAATATTTCAAATTCTTGTAAATGCATTTCCTTCTAAACCGTTGGACATAGCAGCTACAAACTTTGCAGGTGCATAGGTCATATGATGTAGAGGATACTGGGCAACGTTTCGTGTTTTTTCTTTGACCTAAGGTCAAGGTCAAAAGTGAGATACATGTAATGTACTTTCTTGTAAATGCATCTCCTCCTAAACCATTGGACGTAGCAACTTCAAACATAGCAGATGCTTTGGTTAGGTCAAAAGTGGGTATTTGCGATGGTGTGCCATTGACTAAAGCCTAGTTTTATGATGCTTGTTCATGCATTTACTCAGTCTATCATTTGCGAAGTTGAATTTTAAAGCGTAATTTAGTATTTTTATAATCTTGTACAATAGTCCTTGAATGTCCTTGAATTTTACATTAGTCTGTATGAGCCCTGAATGGATTTTATATCCTTTTACATAAAATGACACCTTAACAAAAATTCAGATATTTATAATGCTTTGACTATTCATGGCTTGGCTCAGTTGACAGAGCTTCCTGATTCTGTCTTAAGTGTTCAACAATTCTGGAAAACTACAGGCTACAATATAGCTGGGAATGATTACAGCCTTGATGATATTGAGCATGGTATTTTAAGAGGTAAGCAATCCATATATATGGACTTTTTTAGTGTAAAATTGTGAATATTTTCCTACTAATTTAATGATGTCTTTTGGATGCTGAAAAGAACTTGTCATTGAGACAGTTCCTTTGAGTGCCCAAAATGTATGTTTTGGTTGAGAAATAAGAAAACTAAATTCCCATTACACATTGTTATGTGAGGTAAAGCAATTTAAGGGAGAATCTGATTATATAGCTGATTTCATAGGCCTTCCATATTTTTCCGGATTTCCATCGGGACTCAAGTCTGTACTTATATCACATGACTTTCTCAGCCAATTGAAATTTGTTCCATTACCACGAGACCAGCAGCCATGTGCTCGAGGCCAGCATTAAAACACCAAATGAAATTCTGTTTTGTAAGCAAACAGGCTTGTATATATTGCATTAAAGCCGCTTTGTATGTTTATTGTTACCTCGAAAACCAATTTTATGTTTTCAAACAGCACCTGTGGTTGATGACGTCAGTATCTAGTAATCGTCAAAAACATCATTGGTAAAGTGGCATCAAGCTATCAAGTCAATCTAGCGATAGGAATTCCTAATATAACTGAAAACTTCATAAATATGCACGTTTTCAATTGTCGACATTGTGTATCTGCAATGCTTATTTGAATATACCGTTTTTATATGTCAAGTTGGTGGGAAGTGTTTTTAATTGGCTAGATATTTTTCTAATCAGTAGAGCTCGGAGCTAATCAGAACATGTCGGGAAAACTCGGTATGAAATTAGCTATTGTCCCCTTCTCTATGAGGAGAGTGCAGTGTCACAGTGGTAGAGTGCTTGACTTAAGCATCAAAGAGGCACTGTGTTGTGTCGTTGAGTGAAACACTTTATCCACTGCTTATGTATAGTACTGGTTCATCGAAGCATGGCTGCAGAGAAACTGTGGACTGGCTGTAAAGCATCAACACAAGTAAATATTGAATTCTACTGTCCTGCCAGCCAAGAGTGACAGTGACATCATGTTTTGTTAACACAGTTATCAGGGACTTAGAATCGATAGATCACTTGTGTATTAATCCTATCCACAGGATAGGATTAATACTCAAGTGATCTATCGATTCGCATTAGCTTAAGTGGATTGTACAAGTTAATGTTTTAATTAACAATTGTAAACAAACACGACGTCACTGTCACTCTTGGCTTGCAGTACAGTACTTCTTTGTGAAAACACATTGTGGTATGTGCTTCAGTTTCAACATACTAGTGGCAACTTTAATCATAGGTCTAGATAAGCAATTTTTTGTATGTAAATTTTTTTATCATTTTCATTTCAATTAAATGTTTAACCATGTGTTTTTGGTGCTCAAAAGAACCATCTCATTGAGACAGTTCTTTTGAGTACCCACAACATATGTTTGGGAGTCATTTCTGACTCGATCGAGTGCACCTAAATTCTTTTGTTGTCTGTGGTATGCATTTGTCACCATAGCATGTGCATGCTGGGTAATTAATTGTTTTGCATTCTTTTTATTCGTTGACTTGAATTTTTTTCAAAATATTTTTTTTGAAAGAAAAATCTTTTCGGGAATACTATCAAAGTGTCAAGCAGTTTTGGATCCTGGTCAGGCTCAACATTTTGTCGGGCCTTATCTTGGTCCAAACTGTTTGCAAAGATTATCTGCAGTTTGTCGTAACTAGCAGGTAAAGAGTAATTAATGATGCAATTGTAAACTGCAGCTTCAGGCTCATTACTTTTATCTATTTGATTAATTTGCAAATGTAACAGAAATGGCAACCATTTTATCTCAGGCTCTTGCTGTATGAAAACAGCCCTAACCCTTAAAACGCCAAGACAAAAAATGTGTCCTAAAATGTTGTCTGCTGAAGTTGTCTGCTGCAAATAATTGCCTAACATTACTGACGAATTAAGTATAGAAGCAAACAGCGTGGACCCAGAACAGACTGCTCCTATAGTCTGATCTGGGTCCACACTGTTTGCCAAAGAGGCTTCTTAAACATCTCAGCAGACGAGAAAAGCAGACAACTTTTGTTGCGATTGGCGCATTAAGGGCTAATGCATCTTTGTTATTTAGCAGAAAAAAAACCTTCCTCAATACTTAGTCTGCTACCATAAGAATAAGGAAACTTTTTGAGCATAAAATTGTAATTATTTTCTTACCCATCAATATTAACATGTGTTTGTGATGTTCAAAAGAACCCTCTCATTGAGACGGTTCTTTTGAGCACCCACAATATATGTTTTGGATTAGAAATGAAGAAAATAGTTTTCCAATACACACTCTTATCTAGAGGCCTGGACATGAATGAAAAATTGTTGACTGGGATGTAAAACATCATCACAAACAAACAAAATGCAAACACTATGAACCCTGATCAGACTGCTGCTGAGAGAGCTGTCCGAGTTGGGACCATATTGTTTGCAATATTGGCTGCCAAAGCATGTAGCTTTTAACAATTGTCCTGTTTGATCGGGAAAAGGGTTCCTTTTAATGTCTTGTTTGATCCTTCTTTTGCTGAAAATATTGATGCAGCTAAAATGTTGTCTGCTGCTGCCGTCTGACATCACAGATAAATTTCAGCAAACTTTCAACCAGTGTTGATCCTTATCTGGTAAACTCTGGTTGCTTCATAGTTTTAGCAGCAGATGAGACAGCAGACAACTTTTTTGTGAATGGTTTGGTTGAATTTTAATTTGATATAAAAAGAATGGAGGCATCACATAACCATTTCCTTGCTAGCTGCGACTTTTGTTGTTTGCTGATAATCTTTGCAATCAGTTTGGACCCAGATCAGGTCAAACTGTTATGCACAGTATGATAGTGTTCTTGAAATAGTTTTTTGAAATAGTTAATTTTGAAAAAGTCAGCAGACGACAACAAAAGCATGGAAAATTACCCAGCCTGCAAAGAGTTAATAAATATTATTAAATTGTTGAGAGGCAAAGTTTGCTTCATACAAGCTTCTATATCCTGTGACAGATACAGCCTTTATTATTTGCACATTAAACTGATCACAAATATTAATGATTTTATTTTGCCCAAGGCATTTTTGCTATTAACAGAATCTCCTAGGATTAAAAAAAATATGTATTTATTGATTATGTGGTCACAGATGGCAGATAGATACATGCCTTTAGATTAGAGTGCTTAAATAAAAAAATAATTTTTATATTTCTCAATCAAAAGAATTTAGCATATGTTGTGGGGTCTCAATGAGATGTTTTTTTGAGCATCCAAATCTTTTGATAAAACTGATGGATAAGAAAATATTCACAATTTTATGCTTACAAAATATATTTATCTTGACCTATGTGATAAATAGATGATCTTACACAAGTGATCACTTCATATGAAATTTATTAAACAAGCTGGCTCGTTTAATAAATTAAATATGAAATGATCATGTGTGTAAGATTATGTTTATCATATTACCTTTTAAATGCGATTTTATCGTCTTCAAAGTTTGTTTATTTCAATGAAAATTTGCATTTTAACGGACATTGTTGTGAGGTGACTTGTTCACGTCGATAGTGTTATGTTACACATGGTCATAACATTATTTATGACATGACATGACATGACGTTATCCACTGAATAACAGTAACATCATAATTATGATAAACAACTTTTGATGGATGTCACAATTTCTTTAAAAGCAGGGGATGCAACAAATAGTGGTTTAGTGGTCAACTTTTTTTCGAATTTTTCTTATAAATCTGTTTGGCTGGGTGTTATCACATATTACCTTGTAGACTGTATTCAGCTATGTAATGCTAACATATTCTTGAATCTCGGCTAAATCTGAGTGATGACCAGAAAACTGCAAACTGTAGTTTTCTGGACATCATCTATTTCTGGTATAATTTTCATATGATGTTAGCCGCTTACAAAGGCTAAAATGAAGTCTTAACACCATGCACTTGACCTTATATAACAACACCCATAAACAAATAAACACCTACACAAATATAATATGAAAAAATACAAAAAAACAGGGGGGGGATCTAGGATTTTTGTAAAAGGGGTTCATATTTATAAAGGTGAGGCCGGGTTCACTTTGCTGGTTTTATCTCATTTTTCTTAAGTATCCCATGAAAACATTTTCATAGGATTTAATAAGGATATTTAAAAACAGAAACAGGGAGGGGGTGGGGGTCACTTGAACCCCCATCTGAATCCGCCACATTCAACATTTTATATACCAAAATATATTTTGCCCACTACCAACATTGTCCTCAACTGTACTGTCATTGGCGAGTTAGGCCAGAATTTTTTTATTAGTTGATTTACGCGAATTTTTTTTCAGATTTAGGGTAGGGGGGACAAAAAAAATAAATAAAAAAGCTCTGAAAATGACCAGTTGACTGGTCATTTTCAGAGCTTTTTTTTTTTTTTTTTTTTAGAGCTTTTTTTTTTTTTTTGTTTTCTTTAATATCTCCAGAAAAACAGTAAAACTAGTAAGGTAATCTTTAAATATTTCATCATTTTCCTAAAAATCTGGAAGGGACAATCACTTTTAACAGTGTCACTCTCAAAAATGCACAGACAGAACCTCAAAAAAATATTATTTTTTTCAACCAAACAATTAATATTTAGAGTTGGCGGATAAAATAAAAAAATTTTTTTAGAAATTAAAAAATATTTTTTTCCTACTTTCCGGAAAATTACAGAAGGAGGGTTCGTAAATCAACTAATAAAAAAATTCTGGCCTTATGCCATCTGCTTTGTCTCCTGCTGTTGCATTTAGAAAATGAGTGGCATAATGAGATTTCCACCAGTGTGGTTATGTGTGACCAGCAAAGGCTCAGATCAGCCTGCGCATACACGCAGTCTGATCAGAACCTTTGCTTGTCGCTTGAATATATTATGACTTTTAGGCTACTGACCGAACATCATTTGGAGTTTCTTAGCTTAAAAAAGAGGCAGCACATGCTCGTCTGAGTCTACATTCATCAAAATGCCACATTGTTGGAAATCACATCTCTTGGCTCAGCATTGTGGACCAAGATCAGACTGTTCCATAAAGTGCAGTCCAATCTGGGTTTAATAGTGTTTGCATGCAAGTTCAAAGTAATCTGCTAACTCTTTTCATACTATTCACAACCGATGTCATCTGCTCTCTCTTCTGCTTATGTACTTTGTTGGCCTATATTACAATTAATATAGACCCAAATCAAACAGCTCCCTTAGTGGCAGTCTGATCAGGGTTTGAACGTATCTTGGATATTGATTTAGTTAATGTGGAGCAAAATATTTTCTTGAAATAAATTCCGAAACAAACTGTTTGAGGAAATCATGATCTATGGACTATTTTTTCCCTTTGGTAAAGTGACATTTTGGGGAAGTAACCTTTTAGGCCAGAATTTTTTTATTAGTTGATTTACGAACCCTCCTACTGTAATTTTCTGGAAAGTAGGAAAAAAATAAAATTTTATTTCTAAAATGTTTTTTTTATTTTATCTGCCGACTAAATATTATTTGTTTCATTGAAAAAAATAATATTTTTTCGAGGTTCTGTCTGTGTATTTTTTAGAGTGACACTGTAAAAAGTGATTGTCCTGTCCAGATTTTTAGGAAAATGATAAAAATATTTAAAAATTTAATACAGAATGTTGGGTTGCCTTACTGGTTTTACTGTTTTTTATGGAGATAAAAAAAAAAAGCTCTGAAAATGACCAGTTAACTGGTCATTTTCAGAGCTTTTTTATTTATTTTTTTTTCATCCCCGACCCTAAATCTGAAAAAAATGCCTGTAAATCAACTAATAAAAAAATTCTGGCCTTAAATGAAATGGTTCATTTGACAAAGTGTTGCTGGAGGAAGTGCTGCTAGAAGAAGTGTCACAAACTGACCTTTAGTTCAGAGTGCGTACCAAAAATTAATTTTCTTGTTTCTCAAACCAAAACATATGTTGTGGCTACTCCAAAGAATCGTCTCAATAAAACGTTTCTTTTGAGCACCCAAAACATATGATAAAACTGATGGGTAAGAAAATACTTTTACGCTCAAAAATTTTGTTTATCTAAACCTGTGTGATTTAGAGGTCACTCAGGTCCAAAGTGAAAACAGCAGGAAACCTGAACAATATTGTGTTATTTTCTTTGAAGGCAATGGATCCCACCCAGCTTCAACAGTTCCACAGTTTTCACAGAAAGATCCTCGAGCTAAATATGTAGTGAAGAAGCTGGACCCTAGAATTCATTTTGCCCTAGTTTGTGGTGCTAAGGTAAGTCACAGAAAGATCCTCGAGCTAAATATGTAGTGAAGAAGCTGGACCCTAGAATTCATTTTGCCCTAGTTTGTGGTGCTAAAGTAAGTCAGGGTATAAGTCCAAATAGTTTTCACAGAAAGATCCTCGAGCTCAATATGAAGTGAAGAAGCTGGACCCTAGAATTCATTTTGCCCTAGTTTGTGGTGCTAAGGTAAGTCACAGAAAGATCCTCGAGCTAAATATGTAGTGAAGAAGCTGGACCCTAGAATTCATTTTGCCCTAGTTTGTGGTTTAGCAAGTGTTTTAAACTTATCCAAAATATATACGGAAATATAAAATCAAATGTTGAAGCCAATGGCAACATGTCAGCGTTTTTCAAATGCTTATCGGGCCTCCGACAGGGGGAAAATATGTCTCCATTTCTTTTTTCAATTTTCTTAAATGACCTCAAGGCATTTCTGAGGGCACACAACGTAAATGGCATAACATGCAATATTGGATATGAAGATGTCTCAGTCTATCTAAAAATCTTAATATTATTATTTGCGGATGACACTGTTTTATTTGCCGAGTCTGATCAGGAGCTGCAGTATGCTTTAGACCAGTTTAAAGAATATTGTGAGGAAATGAAATTAACTGTTAATGTCGAAAAAACAAAAATAGTAATATTCACAAACTCAAGAAATAAAAATCACTTCGAATTTAAATTCAACGCAAGTACAATAGAAATAGTAGATGCATATAAATATCTTGGGATATATTTTGCAAAAAATGGATCATTTACCCTAGCAAAGAAAAGTATTGCTGAGCAAGCGAATAAGGCCCTATTTTCCTTGTTACGGAAAGCAAGAAATCTTGACCTACCCTACGATATACAGTTAGATCTTTTTAATAAAATGATAAAACCTATACTGTTATATGGCTCTGAGATATGGGGCACAGGTAACTGTGACATCTTAGAGCGTGTCCAGTTGAAATTCCTAAAATACACATTTAAGTTAAAAAAGTCAACACCTTCACACATGATTTATGGAGAGCTTGGAATAATGCCCATCTCAACAGATATTAAATCCCGTGTTATATCATTCTGGTGCAAACTCATAGAAAATTACGAAAATTTTAGGCTGTCTTCACTGTTATACACGGCTGTACATGCAATGCACGAACATAAACACTTGAAATCCGCATGGCTAGAAAATATAAAACATCTGCTATGCTCATTAGGCTTCTCTGGTATATGGTACACACAGAGCTTTTTAAGTTCCAACTGGCTAATTAAGACAACCAAACAAAAGATAAAAGACATATACATACAAGATTGCATCTAAGCATCTCATCAAGCAGTAACAACTATAGATTATTTAAAGACACTTTCGAAACAAGTAGTTATATATCCACATTATCACCCTATATGTGTCGTAGATTTCTTGCCTTCCGAATACGGAATCATAGATTTCCGGTGGAAATCGGCCGATGGAGAGGACAACCACTCCATGAACGAAAATGTAATTATTGTCTAGATGATATTGGGGACGAGTACCATTATTTACTAACCTGCAGAAAATTTTCAGAGGAAAGAAAACGCCAACTTAAGCCTTACTTTTATGTTCGCCCAAATACTTTAAAATATCATGAAATCATGAATACCAAAAACCCACAGCAATTGAAAAACTTATGCAAGTTTATTGATATCATTTTGAAAAATGTTTGAGTATTGTTTTATTGACCCTTTAAACATTATCATTAATATATATGTTCAATATTGCATAGCCAGTACAGTATGTCATGGTGGAAAATGTCCGCCCCTGACCAAACATACCATTGGGATAAGTATGGCCAGGGTCTGCCATGTTCAATCACAAGACAAGTACGTGTAGTAAAAATATAAGGCTACAGCGAGTATATTAATTTGGATGTCATAAGTTTGAACCCATGTCTCCTAAAACCTGCTTTATGTTTCGTTTCGATAAAGCAGGTGGCAGGAAAAGTAGTATTGCTGACCATAACTGACCAACGCCAAGGGCTATACTTGCCAGTACAAGGGTACCCCATGCGCTGGTCAGATGAACTCGTTACTGTAGGCTATTGTTATGTCTCACGCGGAGCAAAATGTTCGTATACAAGCGTGGAATGGCGAAGCCCCAAACTCAGAGTGCGCTAGTGCCCATTCTGATACGGAACTTCCCCATCCAATATGGGTGGACTCAAAATAGTAATTCCAGCCTAAAGCAAAAGTCTACTCCGCGCAAAAATTTCATTGTAAAATAGCGAAAGACAAGTTACTCTTTACACAATCCTTTTATTGAAAACTGGTCTTGGGTGTCCATATGGAGATTCACATGAGAATTGCCTCAACGAGGCAATACTCACGGGCGTCTCCATATCGTACAGTAGCTTGATCTATCATCATTAACGACAGTTAAACTCTCCTTGGTCGCTAAATCGGAATACACAATCTTTAAATACCACTGCACGAGAAATGTAAACCGTCATGAGACGTGTCGCGTGTGAAGGACCCTTGCCGAAATTGGATGAAAAAAGGAAAGGCGATTGACTGCTTGGCTTCGTATAATAGAGTTTCCTTTTCACGCGACACAGCTCTTAATCGGTGTTATACTGGCTTCCGGTAGGCGGATCCAGCAGTAAGATAAATTGGGTAGAGTTCTGGAGATAATATATTGACGCATATTTTTGAACACATATATACATACTCTGGCTGGAACACCAACAACAATATACACATGTATATATTTTCTCTCTATATAGCATATTTTGATGTACAAAATTGTATATATGCTGATTAGTCGATGTGATAATTTTGATAGAATAACACAATGAGCGATCGGTGCATCCACACACGGGTGCTAAATGCTGTATAACTAAATTGGGCCAGAAATTGTTGCATATGACATCATAGCAAAACAGTGTGAACCAAGATGAGATGGCACATTGTGTGTCGACTCATCATGGCACCCACTATTTAACGAACATAGGCATACAACACTTGAAGTCTGTAAGATGTAAATCATTTGGCAGAAAAGATATTTGCATCACAGTACATATACACACATTTACACATATATGTAAATTCAATTGTGAAAAAACATATGTGTGTGCATATGTGAATATCAACTTAGTAGGTGAATAATTTGATTTTGTAGATGGGAACCAATATAAACTCAATGGAAAAAAGTCCTCCCTAGGATTGAGCTAAATTCTATGTTTTCAAAACTGACTTTTTTTCTCTTCCTAAATCAATTAGCCACTTTGTGTTATTGTAACAAAATAGACGTGTAAGATTATGAACCTCATGCTGGTTACATGTTGTAATCCTGAGTGAATAAAGTATTTGTATTGTATTGTATTGGTGCTAAAGTAAGTCAGGGTATAAGTCCAAATAGTTTTCACAGAAAGATCCTCGAGCTCAATATGAAGTGAGAAGCTGGACCCTAGAATTCATTTTGCCCTTAGGCTAGTTTGTGGTGCTAAAGTAAGTCAGGGTATAAGTCCAAATAGTTTTCACAGAAAGATCCTCAAGCTAAATATGTAGTGAAGAAGCTGGACCCTAGAATTCATTTTGCCCTAGTTTGTGGTGCTAAAGTAAGTCAGGGTATAAGTCCAAATAGTTTTCACAGAAAGATCCTCAAGCTAAATATGTAGTGAAGAAGCTGGACCCTAGAATTCATTTTGCCCTAGTTTGTGGTGCTAAAGTAAGTCAGGGTATAAGTCCAAATAGTTTTCACAGAAAGATCCTCGAGCTAAATATGTAGTGAAGAAGCTGGACCCTAGAATTCATTTTGCCCTAGTTTGTGGTGCTAAAGTAAGTCAGGGTATAAGTCCAAATAGTTTTCACAGAAAGATCCTCAAGCTAAATATGTAGTGAAGAAGCTGGACCCTAGAATTCATTTTGCCCTAGTTTGTGGTGCTAAAGTAAGTCAGGGTATAAGTCCAAATAGTTTTCACAGAAAGATCCTCAAGCTAAATATGTAGTGAAGAAGCTGGACCCTAGAATTCATTTTGCCCTAGTTTGTGGTGCTAAAGTAAGTCAGGGTATAAGTCCAAATAGTTTTCACAGAAAGATCCTCAAGCTAAATATGTAGTGAAGAAGCTGGACCCTAGAATTCATTTTGCCCTAGTTTGTGGTGCTAAAGTAAGTCAGGGTATAAGTCCAAATAGTTTTCACAGAAAGATCCTCAAGCTAAATATGTAGTGAAGAAGCTGGACCCTAGAATTCATTTTGCCCTAGTTTGTGGTGCTAAAGTAAGTCAGGGTATAAGTCCAAATAGTTTTCACAGAAAGATCCTCAAGCTAAATATGTAGTGAAGAAGCTGGACCCTAGAATTCATTTTGCCCTAGTTTGTGGTGCAAGGGTAAGTCGGAGTATAAGCAGGACTTAAGTTAAGAAGGCTGCGTAGCAGAAAAATAACTTTCTTCTTTCTCTGCCCCAAAACATATGTTTTGGGTGCTTAAAAGAACTGTCTCAATGAGATGGTTCTTTTGAGCATCCAAAAAATATGCTAAAAATTATAGGTAAGAAAATATTCATAATTTTAAGCTGAAAGTTTTTGTTTATAGGTAAGATAAGGAGAAAACATTAATATGTGCGTCCAAAGACGCTTATACACAGGCCTAGGATCAACCTCTTGGTGCTGGCAGTAACACAATGGCCGTAACACTATCATTGGAAGAACATTTGGGATTTCAAACATATTTTTCACAGAAATTAGACAGCCAATTGAAATATAGGTTCATATGGGGCATGCTTTGGAGGAGACAACCTTAATATGACTATATAATACATGTCTCATGACCAAAATGTCCTCAATGCCATATATACATGTATGTAGGTAAAAACAATTAAAGTCTTCCTCTGCTGAACAAATGGGCCAATTACCTTTGATCTTGGTATGCAACATTAGGATATAAGGGGCCGTACAAAAGATCAAGCTTGATCTTGACATAGTAAAACCTTGTTTAGAGATCTATTATTCATGTGACTCTGTGTCAGGTGAGGACTTCATGCAGGACTTTATGGTCCTCTGTTTAACACAGAGAATCTTTGGGCCTGTTGTGACTATTTTCTTATCTCTCGATGTTTTTTTAGCATGTCTTATGTGTGCTCAAAGGAACTGTCTCATTGTTATTTCAACATGTGAATCTTTTGCCCCCTCAAAAATATTATAGGTATAACTTCCATCAAAACCTTGTAGCTGTGACCAGACTAGATGGAAGATATCATCACCTAAGTTAGCGTTTATGAATAATCTTAAAACGGTAACAGACAGACGAAAACACCAATTTCTCTCTGAAATGTGCATAGAAACTGAGCTATTTTGGGGCAATTTCAATTTATACTCTTTCCTTGCTAGCGGCGCCTTTTGTCGTCTGTTGATAATCTTTGCAAACAGTTTGGACCCAGATCAGGACCGACAAAATATCGGCCCTGAGCTTGATCTCAATCATTTGACACTGTGATAGTGTTCCTGTAAGAATTTTTTCGAAAAGTTAATTTTGAAAACAGTCAGCAGATGACAACAAAAGTATGAAAAATTACCCAGCATTCTAAGAGTTAAAGTAGCAGTATTGGAATTCAATTTGTAACCCTGCCAAAAGATTCTGTGTTGATCAATGTGATATCTGCATTTCAATATAAAGTAAAACCTGTGTAAAACAGCCACTCTCAAAAAGACCAAAAAATGGTTTTCGAGACCGATTATCACTTAATGCAGGCAAAAAGTATTGCAGAATGCTCCAAAGGGAGCATTCTGCAATACTTTTGACCTTCATTAAGCTACCATTTGTCATTAACACTTAAGTTGTTTTGTCAATTTTTGAGTGGCCGTTTTACACATGTTTTACTGTAGGGTTTTCTTGCAGAAGTTGCAGATTAGATTGAGACAGAAACTAAACTCAAATCTTGGCATAGATATGGAGCCTATCGCTAGAAAACCTGTCTTTGGGGTTTGCAAAACTATAATTCTAGATAAAGCAGTGAATTGTTACACGGGTGGTAAACCTAGGAACTACTACGAAATTGTGTTAACGTAATTTTGTTCCCAAGCCACATCCGGGACACGTCGTGGTAGTTTCCAGGCCGAAAATTGGATAAAGAAAGGTTGGTGTCACTTTCATTTTTGTTTTATTTTACAACTAAAAACGAACAATAGTGACATCCGACAATGTGGTTCCGTGTAAATATGTCTCAGCGTCCACTCTAGCCCAAAATTTTGTATGAAAAGTTATTTTCTTTCTTTAGATTTGTGTTTCCCCACTGAGCATCGGACCAACCTTCCCCAAAATTCGAAGGATTTTAGCCCATATCTGTCAAATTAAATGGAATTTGATATCATTTGACGATGAAAATGATAAAAAGACTCTCAATAAATGTTCCTACACAAAAAAAAAATCTGAGCATTAACTCGTAAAGGATTCATGTCCCGTTCCTCCTGTGTGGTAGTTTCCAGCTCATCATGGTAGTTAAAATGTTATCGTGGTGGTTTCCGAGACTTTGTAGGATACGTTTCTGAAGTGGTACAAAACATTTTAGTGGTTGTTTTTTTCGCATGATAACCCTCGAACTAGTCAATGAATTACCACGGTAAACAAATAAATCACATTTCAACACCATGAAGAAGCATAGACGAGGACTCAACATATTCAATGTGATGCGTGACAGGTGGAGATCATGCCTAGGACTGCCAAACAACACCTCTGGAAATCTAAAGAAAAAAAGGTCACCGGTTAAGCCTCGGTGGACCAAGCAACAGACAAAAAATGATATAAAAATTGCATCACTTGCTAGGTTGTTCCATGTTCAGTCATCTTTAAGGTTAAATGGCAGGCTAAGACTACTGGCCCAAAGTATCGTTAGTACTTGCACTTCAGAAAAAGGGGTTGGGTCACCTCATTGATAATTAAAAAGGATGTATTCTCATCATTTCAATAACCCACTAAATTTAAAATTCAGGCAGTCGACATTTGTTATCTGACAAAAGGTTGTTTGAAAAAGTCAACCTATGAATAAGTGGGGTATTCGAGGTTCGGCCCGCACACCCGTCTTTAAAAAATGAAGTAGCTCCTGAATAGTGAACATCTGCTGATGGGAACTACTACTAAAATCCTTCAAAGTCTTGGAAACTACCACAATAGCATTTTAACTACCACGATGAGCTGGAAACTACCACACAGGACTAGCGGGGCATTAATCGTTTACAAGTAAATGCTCATATTTTTTTCTGTGTAGGAACGTTTATTGATGGTCTTTTTATCATTTTCATCGTCAAATGAATATCAAATTCCATTTAATTTGACAGATATGGGTTAAAACCTTTCGAACTTTGGGGAAAGTTGGTCCGATGCTCAGTGGGGAAACACAAATCTAAAGAAAGAAAATAACTTTTCATACAAAATTTTGGGCTAGAGGGGACGCTGAGACATATTTTCACGGAACCACATTGTCGGATTTCACCATTGTTCATTCTTAGTTGTAAAATAAAACAAAAATGAAAGTGACACCAACCTTTTTTTATCCAATTTTGGCTTGGAAACTACCACGACGTGTCCCTGATGTGGCTTGGGAACAAAATTACCCCAAGTGAAAATAGAACCGGGATCCCGACGGGATCCCACCGGGATCCCACTGGGATACTAAATCCTGGTGGGATCCCGCCGGGATATCGAATCCCAGTGGGATCTCAACCGGGATTTTTCTGTAAACCTGGGATCCCACCGGGATATTGAATCCGAGTGGGATATTGAATCCCGGCGGGATATTAAATCCCAGCTGGGATAATGCAAAGCAGATCTGTGAGAAACATCTTATACCACCCCTACCAGCTTTAGCACAAAATATCTCGTGATGTGCATGGTCTACACTAATGTAGGTGGTATAAAATAGTTATACCATGTTTGTCCACCTGTACGTAAGATAATCCACTCGCTAAAGCTCGTGGGTTATCTCCACGTACAGGCGGACAACCCATGGTATAACTATTACTTGGTCCGTGAGAGGATTCAAGAAGAATTTGTAGGGAGCTATTAAAAATGTACATGTAAAATAAGAAAAAGATTAAAATAAATGGGAAGTTATTTGGTGTTTTTGTCTTATTTCGTTTGGACCCAGATCAAGCCCGACATAGTGCCGGCCCTGATCTTCGATACGCTGATATTAAAAAAAAAAAAAAAAAAAAAACAGTGTGCAGAGTTACCTCAATCATGTTTATACATGCAGATTAATGCATTTGCTCATTTTGACACTTATTGTGAGAAGATAAACTCTTTGATTGAAAAGATCAAAGGAGACAGTGTGTCAACAAATGATTGATGAAGAGCGATCCAATAATTACGTCACGTCTGTGTAGTTGCACACACCTCATTTCTTAAAATTGATAATTGTGATAATTAATCAACAACGGATTTTAATCACTCAATCAGGTAAGATGTGTACCGATTACTTTTCCCTAAATTGATCACACCGGGTAGGCGGCAACCGAAAACGTCAATACTATCGACGAGCGTAGATCAAAATACGTGAGAAACAGAGATTTCGATTGAATGGCGACAAATGGCAATCGGAAACGCTGTTTCAAGCGATTTTTGATCAGCGTTCGTCGATTGTTAAGAGCGTTTTCTATTGCCGCCTACCCGGTGTGTTGATGTTTTTAAAAAGCGTCAAAAAATTAACTGAAATTCATGACTGGTACCAGAAGTTCGTGTCAACTTGAATTATCCGTAATGTCGAATCAGACGAAATTTACGAGTTATGCCTCGTGGAAAAGAAATAAAATCGGTTCGACGTAAACGGTAGTATCGAGTTATGCATTGTCGGCCTAACGTCTACTTCGGATTTTCAGTGGTTCGAGGTTACCAAATCACGATGAAGCTTTAAAGTAGCTTGAACAAGAAGGTAACGCTGGGGGATTCTTACTACAGATCGAGACGGTCCTTTATACATTTTTGTATTTTTTTCTTTTTTCGTTTGGACCCAGATCAAGCCCGACAGGCCTGATCTTTGAAACGCTGTTAATATTTTGAAGAGACAAAGCTCCCGAAGGCTAAAATCAAATGCGCAGACCCGAAAGAGCCCTCGCACATGCATTTAACTTATAGCATTGTCGAGCAACGAATGCTAAAGTAAGTCTGCGCATCATGTATTCGCAGACAAGCCCGAATCCTCGCTGCTCATAAATTTTGCAATGTAGGCTCAGGCAATCCTGTGCAAAAGCGTTGGCACACCAAAACACCCACTGCTTGTATGATTAGAAAAATATATGAGCCAGCACATTGTCAAATGATCAAAAAAAGCTCAGGCGAGCCTGCGAAAATATGAGCCAGCATAGTAGGTTATTTTAGCTTAACTCGCAGACCCTGCTGGCATATTTCCATTCAATGAAGGTTTATAATATAGGCGAGCATACGCATGTGCACAGACCTGCAAAATATATAAAAGACCGTCTCGATCTACTGTATCGCCATCAGCTAAGTCTACGTAAATAGTTGGGTCCCGACGCGAGAAAATGTGAACAGCAAAGGCGCAGACCAGCCTGCGCATTCGCACAGTCTGATCAGCGCCTTTGTTATTCACTCTTACGAAAGTATCATATCTTAACTTGCAACAAGCGAAATTTCAATTTTCTAGTTAGTCTCTCTAGCTGAGGAGACTGATTAGTCTCTCTAGCTGAGGAGACTGATTTTAGTCTCTTTTTGCCAGGAACCCGTCGCATCGAGGCCCATGTCATCTTGTCCAGGTAAAGTACAGAGGTGGGCCAATATCGAGAAAGCGACAAAAACACAAAGAAACATCACACACAAGAGAGTCAAGAGGTCAGACCTTTCCCCGCAGGTGTCCCGTGATTACAAGGGCTGCAAGGAATAATACTAAAGACAAACGTGAAACATAAATCCACAGAGTCATGCTGAACGTGATGTTTTATACTCTGCATCTCTCTCTCTCTCTCTCTCTCTCTCTCTCTCTCTCTCTCTCAAAGGGATCAGGAGATATAGAGCGGACGCAAAATTCAAGGGTAAATCATTTGACCTTGACCTGTGACCTTGAGTCTATGTAGCTGGGTCATGTGCTCTGCACACCGTCTTACTAAGAGAAACATATGAGTGAAGTTTCATGAAAATCGATCAAAGGGTTCAGGAGATATGGAGCGGACACGAAAGTATTACTGACGGACGAAGGGCATTCCTATAACCCCCACCCCCCTTTCGCTTCGCGGCGGGGTTTTAATAAGAGGATAAAACATTCTTTTCCGTATATTAACGTTTGCCAAGCCCGAGTGTGATAATGTGTTGCAGTCCGAACCGCGAAGCGGTGAGGGAGCTGCAACAGGATATACGGAAAAGAATGTTATATCGTCATTTTATTCAGTGTGCAGAAATGTCCACCGTAACATCATGAAGCGTACAACGAAACCACGCCGGATAGGCGGCAATCGAAAACGTCAATACTATCGACGAACGTAGATAAAAAAAAGTTAGAAACAAAGTTTTCGATATCCATTAGTCGCCCGACTGGCGACAAATGGCATTCGAAAACACTGGTTGTAGCAATTTCTGATCCGCGTTCGTCCATTGGTAAGAGCGTTTTCGATTGCCGCCTATGCGGTGTGAAAACAAAATTATTTTTAATAGAAACATGAAAAATGTAAATTGTTCTTAGTAGCCCTTTTTTGGATTGTTTTGGCTACATATTCAGTATATTCATTGAACACTTCTGATAGGCGGCAATCGAAAACGTTAATACTATCGACGAACGTAGATCTAAGATCGTTAGAAACAGAGTTTTCAATTGTCGCCCGACTGGCAACAATTGGCAATCGAAAACAATATTTCTAGCGATTTGTGATCCGCGTTCATCGATTGTTCATAGCGTATTCGATTGCCGCCTGTCCGGTATGCTAAAAAGCGCATTTTTTATGGTAACTGAAATAGTTTGGTTATTTCTCCATAAAACATTAGCGACGATATCTTAACTTGCAGAGACGAAGTCCGACATTTAAGCCCTCTGCTGCCATGTATTAATGGGAATGAAGCCTTGTCGCATTGCGACAGGTTTAATTTAGATGAAAATGTAAAACTGTCAGCGATTATACATTATTCGGTTATGATGTCGGTGTGCCGCGGCCCCTTCGCATTAAGCATATACAAACCAAACTGTCAGCGATTGAAACACGTCATGTTTATATAGTAAACACGTATAAGGTCTATAACAATAAGAATTCAAATGAGCTTCGTACGTACATGAGCGGGAGCAGGGGGGTGGGGGGGGGGGGGTAGAGGGGTACCAATATTGCCAGTCTTCACAACTCAAGCTAAAGAATAGGCGCTTAAAAAGTAATGATAAATCAAATAAGACTTTAATAATAATAATAATAATAATAATAATAATAATAATAATAATAATAATAATAATAACACAGCAAAGGAAATAAATACCATATACGTGGCTCAGTTGATAGAGCACCTGATCAGTGTTTACATGCCTGTGTCTATCATGAGGCTACGATGCCACGACTTGTTAAAAATGACAAAATATATGTTTGGAGCGTTAACCAAGCATTTTGTGAAAGCTAATACTTGTTGTTTACTCAGACACCGTAAAGTCAATTCTATTAAATTAAAAAGAGATGGATAGTTAGTAGGGAATTTGTCGCTTAAATAGTTTTTAAAATGTTTCCTTTTTGAAAATGAGTTATCAAAAAACAGAATAATACTGATGTAAGAAAAAAAAAACATGCGAAATATTTTTTATCTGGCACCAATCTATCTGCACACCGCCTTCGCCCATTTTGAATTTTCGCGCAGTTGCACTCAGCTCGACGTAATAAACAACATTAAAATGGCTAACCATGGCTGAGTTATTTGCCCTAATAGACAATGATGATGTACAGATGGTAAGCCAATGAGAGACGCTCGAGAGACAACCCGATTTCATGCAAATTGAAAACGAAATAACTTGTGCATTGCAGGTTTTGGAGCATCATCATGTTGTTGACGAGAATGGCTGGGGAACGCCGGAACGCCACAGTTTTTGGACTACATCTATTTCCGTATTTCCTATGAGCCATAAGCAGTAACATTTATACATGAGACACAACTCAACTAGGGTCTATCTACGAAGCAGCTCTATATACTATAGGCATATTATGTGTAAATGGAATGATTGGGGAAGTCACATAGATTTGATTCGCCGCCATTTTAGTTATCATGTCACAAGTGAAGAAATATGCGGGATTCCCGGTCGACCGGGATCCCGGTAAATCCCGATCGGGATCCCGGTAAAGCAGATGCCCTAACGCATATTTCTAGCCATGACTTAAAGCGCCGTCAAAACCGCATCTGAAATGTCGTCTGCTTCAATTCTTCTGTTGCATTTATCTGCTAATATTGTTGACTAATGTCAGTAGGAAGAGGCAAACCGTGTGAACCCAGATCAGACTGTCCCTACAGGAGCAGAATGATACGAGTCCACAGACATTGCTTCTGAATCATGTTCGGCAGTCAACAAAATAGAAAACATTCGTTGTGATTGGGGCTTTAAGGACAGTCTTCTCTGGCTTCATCGAAGTGCGCAAGTTGTTGGGTCTTCTTCTCTCTTTACATCCACGCTGAGTGATTACGGAATTAAGCGTTTTCGTTTAAAGTCGGTAAAAATCATTTATGGTAAAAAAAACTTACATGCTTTTGTTTGGTTTAATGCTTTATGTCCCAGTCAACAGCTATGGTCATGACGGGGCGGTCAGTTCACCTAACCGCTTGACTAGGCGGTAAACCAGTACTTCCTGAAAATACCTTCATTTGTAACTGACAAAAATCCTTGAATCAGCGAAAAGAGGTTTTTTCATGACCGATCCACGTATCGTTACCGACTTTATCTTATCAGTGGGAATTTACTCAAAATTTTTGATTGGACAAAACGCTGTTCGCTAATTGCATCAATTTCACACGTTCCTCTCAATATGAATGAATACGTCAATGAGATAACCCAAGCCTAAAATCATAATTGTCGAGGGGCACTCCTGAAAACTAATTAACTGGGGGGTATGCTAGTTCGTACAGGAGATAAACCATACGCGTGCTAGTTCATACAGGTGATAAACCACACTCATGACTGACTTCACAGTTATAATGACGGTGTGCCGCGGCCCCAGCGCATAATGTATATAAAGCGCACACGACACACCCAGTTTTATGCACCCACTGAGGCTTCAAAGAAGGAATTCTGACTGTATCTTATCATTATCCTACGCTTATTCTAATTATGTAAAGGTGTGGGGCATTATTAGTTTGAATTTTGATAATGTTCTAAAGTTTTGTTTGTTTAATTTGATTCTTTACGACCCATCAACAATATTTCAGTTAAACAGGGATGGGTCTTCCTGGGTTGAATTCATCAGTAATGTAAGGCAATTATTTGCAGCAGACGACTTCAGCAGACAACATTTTCAGATGCATTTTTTTCTTGGCGCTTTAAGGGTTAAGGTCTCCGTCGAGTTCTTGTATATACATATGCTCGCAGGTGCTGGTTGTTACTATAAGACGCGGACATTCCCGCTAGAGGAAACTACTGTCCTTCCAGCCAAGAGTGACAGTGACTTCATGTTATGTTTACAAAGTCATCATGTACTTATAATCGATAGATCACTTGTGTATTAATCTTATCCTCAGGATAGGATTAATACACAAGTGATCTATCGATTCGCGTTAGCTCAAGTGAAGTGTACACGTTAGTGTTCTACTTAGCAATTGTAAACAAAGTATTACGTCACTGTCACTCTTGGTTGGCACGACAGTATGGGTAATAAATTTTTGCCTCTTTAACTGTGTTTTCTTTTTATTTTAATTTCATTTTATTCGAGCGGATGAGGTTTAAGTCTTCTTTGTGATTATTCCCCTATGTGGGAAACTCACTTGATTGCATGCTAATCCATTTCCGAAAGATCGTTTTCTGTATGCGCAGTCTCGCCTTCGCCATTATTGTTTGTGAGCGAAGGCTCAGTTGCTGAGTTTCGCGTCTGTTAAGTGTTTCCTCATCTTTGAGGGCCATTTTTCTAGCATGAAATTGGCCGCTGTATTAACTGAACTTCGCGTGTAACATATCTGTTTTAGCCTATTTTCGCGAGCGTTAACTATAGGAGACGTTGTTTTGTTTTGTTTTGGTGCTTCGCAGGGGTTTACTGTTTGTTTGTGTTGTGTTCCTTTAATTGTTTTTCGTAATTTTCTTTGAGCAGACTATTCCTTTGCTTGGCCTGCTTATCAAACGTCATCGCTACTGGGCAGCCACGGTAGGCTGCATCGGCAATTCGCGCACTCAATATGGTACGTCGCGTATACGTTCGATATGCGAAATTCCGTGTTTTTCTGGCACAAACATGTGTTTTAAAGTTTTTTCTCCTAAATTTAGGTCAATTCCACTAGCTATCCCTTTACTTATTTTTAGTTTACTTGGTTTAATTGCGTTTTTCGTGAAGAAATTCGGTGATTTAGTGTTTACTTGGAAAAATAATTCAACTCCTGGCATTGTGAAATCGCGCGCATGTGCTTCGCTATTTTGATGATAGGCCCCATTCGGAACTGCGGACCATAGTTTTCGTAGCAATGTTGCTCTCCAAAGTGGGCGCGGAACCTTTTGATCGTGTCCCCAATTGTAGATATACCGGAAAGCTCAGCTTTTCAAGTAATGAGATCGTAATGAAGAGGTATTGGACCCCTTTCGGTGCTTTGTGATGCTTATTCGACCTACTGCTTGTTACTCCTTCCATGTCGTCACATTTGGGTGTTGGTTTTGGGGAGCAGTACTTGATTTTGAGGTGTTTCTATTGTTGGACCCTTGGGACTTTTGGGCCCGATGATCCATGTGTTTTTGAATACTTTGTATTGGCGGATTCTGTTTCTGTTGACGTTTTTTGGATTCGGGCTGCAGCGCGTGTAGCGTTTGTCGAGTTTGGGAGATTTTGGCCCTAGGGAGCAAATGGTCCCTAGGACTTTTTTATTTATATATTTTCTTGTTTTACCGTAATTTTCTGTTTTTGACCCGTTTTGTTTAGGATTACAGGATATGGTCCCGTTTTTTTTTTTTTGCTTATAGGAGAGGCCTTCCTTCTACTTTTTGGGACCACTTTCTTCCATTCCTCAGTGGTCCCTGTTTTCATTGTTTTCCCCGGGGTTTCGTCGGAGGGTGAAGATTCTTCCCTTGTTTTAGGGAGTTGTAGTATTTCTCTTACGGGGGTTGCGAAAGTGTGATGTTCAAATAGGGGTTCTGGGACCACAGATTTTTCCTTGGGTCCCAGGGAGCTTTTTGTTTGTTCTATTTGTCTTTTGACCAGGTGTGGGTAGTATAACTTGGGCTTTAATCTCTGTTTGTATTTCCAATTGCCGTTTTGCCTGCTCGCACACTCGCATGTTATGTAAGTTTCAAAGAAACACATGGGCTCGGATCTTTTCTGGGCCAAATTAGTTGACCCCATACTATGTAAAGGCGAACAAGGACTGGGAGCTTTTTTGCCATATAAGCTGCCACCATGTTATGTAAAGACGATCATGGCTGGGAACTTTACCACAATGAACTGAAGTAGGGGTTAGAGGGGAGCTTTTCTGGGCCCAAACACTTGGTGTATTCACCCCCTACTGCTCAGACTCGCACATGCAATAAGAACCGTAGTTTATTGCGTATCTACGTCAATTTAATGTCCTTATATTCAGTATGCAAGTAGCAAAGGCTCTGGCGAGATTGCGCAAAGGCGCAGAATCGTCTGAGCTTCCGTTGCTCGCACATGCAATAAAAACAACGTCGATTGTGTGCTGACGCTATTAAATGTGCTTATATTTTGTATGCTACTCAGTAGCAAAGGCTCTTGCGAGACTACGCAGACTCGTGCGAGCTTTCATTACTCCCGCATGCAATGAATAAAAACCAACGTCGATTGCGTGTCTACGTCTGCGGAATGTCCTTGTGTTTTGAATGCGAATAACAAAGGTTCAGGCGAGATAGTCAAATGGCCTGACTTGTTTTAGCTTTGGATGCTTGCACTATATGCAATAAATCATGCGAGATGCCTAATGAAGCTGTTAACTCTTTGGTGCTGATATTTTTTGCAAACAGTTTGGAACCAGGTCGGGACTGTCGGGCCTGATCGGAATCGAAACTGTTTGGCATTCTGACGGCAAACATTATATTTTTTTGTTCGAAAAAGTCGACCCTGAACAAAAATCAGCTGACGACAAAGAAGTGCGTTATCGAGTAGGTCAAGAGTGAGGCTACTTCATTACATAACCTCATAACCTCTGAACGGGAGACCGACAAAGCATCGAAAGACAAAACATCGAAACGACAAAAAAACAACCGTGAATGTGCGAACCCAATGAAACATGAGAATGGACGAGTCCAATGTAACACAATAATCACTTCTCTCAGAAAAGGATGGACAATCGTAATGATTGCAGATTTCAAAATAAAAATCATCTCGTTTATCATAAATTTTAGATGAAACTATACCATTTGTTATGGACCAGTCCAAGCCCAAAAAGGGGGGCTTCAGTATCAAAAGAATTTGTACAACGGGAACGTCGAAACCACTCAGTTTCCTCCAGCTCACTAGACTTGCATGGAATCGAGTATAATATTACGAACATTTATATTAAAAAAAATCATTACTATAAACTGGAAAAGTTCGATGTTTTCGATATTTTTTCAGTCTTTTTCGACGTTATTTACAAATTTTAATATTTTAGACCTTCTGTCGTATCTGTATTTCGCCGCTTCGACATTTTGTCGGTTTGATGTTTTGTCATAGACCCATTGTACAGCGTTAACAGGGTCAGTGGGCACAGATTGTTGGCTTAGATTGTCGGAACACAATGTTTTTGGTCAATCCATCAATCTCTTAGGGGTGCAACCTAAAGCTTTCCTCTTGTTTGCAAAACATATAGAACCTTATAATCTGTGATCTTATGAGAAGTCTCGCTTTTTCAATTTTGACTCGACTTAGTATTAACCTGGAAGTCGAAAAGACTGTGCATTTTCACGGATGCGGAAAGAACGAAAATACACGTATTTTGGGAAATTAAAAACCAACTTATGTTTTGTGTTCATGCAGCAACTGCGTAGACTCGCCTGGGCCTTGGCTTTGGCTACTCGCCAATGTACTAAAAACACACTTTCGCGTGTACATTTCTGGCGAAACTGTACAAATGAGTAGACTCGTCTGAGCCTTGGCCGCTCGCATATGCTATAAAAACAAAATCTACAGCGTGTCGGTACGCACGCGTCGGTACGCACGCGGGCACGTGCGCGCGAACAGAGACTGTTCAGATTTCGCGTGTTATAACATGCCCCTCATCTTAAAAAGTTCCCAATGTACTTACCGAATTTGCGAGGAAGGAAGGTTTAGATGAGTCTGCGCATCGAAGACTACCTGCATTTTTTGTTTATGATAAACTTTTAAAATTTGTCATGTAGACAATGTACATGCGATAATTTCTTACCGCATTTGCGAGGAAGGAAGGTTCAGACGAGTCAGCGCTTCGAAGACTATATACCTGCAGTTTTTTGTTTATGATAAACTTGTGCATTTTGTCATGTAGACAATGTACATGTGATGATTTCGGTTAAAAAATCAATTATTTTAAGTGCCCACTGATTGGTGAGACATGATTAGGTGCCAATAACAAATTAAATTGTGGATAAAATAGTTTTGTGGATAAATAATGGATTCATTTGGGTAAGATAACTTAATTATCTTTAATTGTTGTTTAATTTACAGTGTCATTAACAGCAACTGCACACGTATTTAAACTGCAAGAATGGCGATTTATTTCTACACACAAATATTCGTGCGTGACGGCTTGGCAGTGGACTTTGGCTTATGCCGGATTTGGCGGGATCACGGTCGGGATTTTAGCTGAGTCACATCGGGATCCGTCGGGATTGACCGAGATCCCGCAAATTCCCGAGTTTTTATCCCGCTGGGATCACGGTAAATCCCGTCGGGATTGGGGTGGGATCCCGGATCCCGTCGGGATATCGCCGGGATCCCGTCGGGATCCCGCAAAATCCCGAGTTTTTATCCCGCTGGGATCCCAGTGAATCCCGATGGGATCCCGGTGAATCCCGACGGGATCCCAGTGAATCCCGACGGGATCCCGACTATATCCCGGTGGAATCCCACTAAATCCCGCCAAAATCCCGTCGGGATTTGGGCGGGATCCCACCGGGATCCCGTCGGGATCCCAGTCGGGATCCCGAGTTTTTATCCCGGTAGATCCCACCGGGATCCCGATTGGGATCCCAGTGGGATCCCACCGGGATTCCCACCCATTTTTTCACTTGGGACGTTAACACAATTTAGTTGTAGTTCCTAGGTTTACCACCCGTGTGTTAGAATCATAAACAAAATATCCGTAAAATTATGATTATTTTCTTATCTATCACTTTAAAAATTTGGTTTGGGAGCTCATAAGGACTATCTAATTGATGCTGATTGGCTTTCGATTTTTACTCTTATCACATAGTGGAGCTGCAAAGGCTCAGACCACATGGGTGGATCTAGAGGATCTAGAGGGGGGGGGATAGGGCAGTCCAGATCCACCTGTAAAATTACAAGTTGCTATATGTTTCCTTAGAAATCCCCCCTTGAGAAGCAATTATTGGGCTCTTTGGTCGTATTGCCCTCTGTGAAAAACGTTGATGACTAAAAAAATAACAACATTGTTACAACTCACTCTAGTGGAATTTTCTGAATCCTCCCATGGACCAGCATGCACAAATGCACAGTCTCATCAGAGCTTTCATTGCTCGAACACACAAGGTAATCATGACTATGATGGCTTAGGTCAAAATTTAGTCTTCTTGCTCCACTAGATAGCTGCATGTGAATATCCAATTGAGGAATGACTGCTTGTATGGGATCAGGGGTGTGGGAATAGCAACATTTCATGCTTGCCCAGGGACAAGTAAACGGCCATAATGCACTTTTGAGGTGTCCAATGATGATTTTTTTTTGTCCCATTTAAGAACAGATAATGTACAATGAGCTCAGCTTAGCCTATACTTTGCTGATACCTTGCATAAACTCTTTTAAAACAGTATGAAGCCAGATATAAACTCGATTGAAAACAGTGTACATCCAGTTCAGAAGCAAGCTGATCAGGATTCACACTGTTTTCCATTATCAACATTGCAGTGTGAGTTCCATATAATTCATTAAAAATGAAATACAGAATTATATTAACTTTGTTTATACTTGTCCCAGGGCAGGTAAATAGATTTTTTTTTTCAACTTAATTGTCCTGAATGAAATGGGACCAGGTCTGACAATACTAAAATCTCATCAGCTGGCCCAAATGAAGTCTAAAAGAAGAATATACTTAACCCTCATACTGCTAATATTTTTGTCCTGAATGAAATGGGACCAGGTCGGTTAAGTCGGGCATGGTATTCCACATGCAGTGGGATGAATATCAAATTTCATGAGCTGGCCTAAATGAAGTCTAAAAGAAGAAAACACTTAACCCTCATACTGCCAGTATTTTTGTCCGAAAAAAGAAAAGTCTGCTTTTTACTTCTTCCGCATATAATCAAATTTACTTCTGACTAGATTTACATTATGAACTCTGATAAGTAGGAGCATTCTGGATCCATATTTTTTGCCTTATAGGCTACCTAAGAACATATTAAAAAGCAGATCTGGATCAGATAACAAAAACACCTGATGCTATGCAATATGTATTTTACAGAATCTCAAATGATAGCTTATTTGTCATTTGCTCAGATGTAATTTTCACAGGTAGTTTCAGCGTAAAATTGTAAATATTTCCTTTCCATAATTTTTACCATATGTTTTGGGTGCTCAAAAGTACCATCTCATTGAGACTGTTCTTTTGAGTACCCACAAGATATGTTTTGGTTGAGAAATAAGAAAATTGTTTTTTCTGTTACACACTCTTAACTAAAGTCTTGAATTTTACTACCTGACTACATGTCAGTGGTACAAATGCTCATGTTCTTCAAAATTGAAACCGTATTGTCAAGGATGATAATAGATTTATACCATTATACAATGAATTATACATTCATGAATAAAATCATCGTTTGAAATGAATTGATGTGAGGCATCTAAATTGGTGAAGCAATCCTATGAGAATTCTTATATAGTATTTCAATATGAGAAATACATAAGTAATTAAATTATCAAGCACTACTATAACACACCACTTTATGTGCATAAAAATGCGTTCATTTTCTTAGCAATTAGTTTAAACATTTGTCCAGGGTGCTCAAAAGAGCCATCTCATTGAGACAGTTCTTTTGAGTACCCACAACATTTACTTTGTTGCAAAATAAGAAAATTAACTTTTAATTGCGTTTACTTATCTGGAGGTCTGCCCACACTATCTTGATACAGCACAGTTTAATAAAGCAAACTAATTAACACACTATGAGCATATCTTTAACAGGATTTCTGTTTGGTTCACTACTACCTCCTTGGTGGACTTAAGGTGTCAGACTGAGGCAAAAATTCATTTTTTTGAAAGCATGTATCATATCAAATTGAAGGGGATGAAGTGTACTGTATACAACAAAATTTTGCAAAGATTTTGCCAGACATCTGGAGTGAGCCCAGGGGGTCAAAACTACCATTTTTCTTACACCTAATATGCACCTCTGACCTATAGTTGGGCGTGATTACAAGGTCAAATATTAAAATTGTGTTTTATTTGGAACTAATAGCATGTTAACAATAAAACAAAGGGTGCACTTCATCTTTAATAGGCTTTATTTTAACCTTTGAATGATGCCCAAGATGGACTTCTGGTTTGAAGAAACAGAAGTATTTTTGGGTTCACAATTTTCTCTAAAATAGTTGGGGGATGAAAACTTAGTGATTATGCCCCGCAATTCTATCATAGTGTTAAGTAGTTTTTGATCCAGACCAGGCCCACACTTTTTTTTGTGGGCCTGATTTGGTACTAAACTGTTTGCAATGCTTTTCATTATCAATATTGTTGACAATGGAGCGCAGTGGCTCAGTGGTAGAGTGCTTGTCTCAAGACCGAAGGGCCAGCGTCACTGCGTTGTGGTCATTGAGCAAGACACATTTATCCTAGCTTAATACTGTTTCAACCCAGGAAGACTCATCCCTTTATAGCTGAAAGATTGTTGATGGGACATAAAGAATCAAATCAAACAAACAAACAAACAAACAAAATTGTTGACATGTCTAGTTACAATGTGAAGAAACTTCCAATCATTGGTCCAATAAGCCAACCTTTTATGTGTAAAATTGTGATTTTTTCTTAGCCGTCAGATTAAACACATGTTTTGAGTGCTCACAAGAACGGTCTCATTGACACAGTTCTATTGAGTACCCACAACATAAGTTTGTTGGAGAAAAATTACACACTCTTTATCTGGAGGCCTGGCCCAGAGGTTATAATTTTTTTCATGCTCAACTCAGCTGGGCATGAAATTTATCCTGCTCATAAAGGTTAAAATGCCAACAATTGTTGGCATTTTAACATTTATTAGCATGATAAATACAACATCTGAGTGACTGAAAGCAAGAAACTTCTTCATTGGTTGGTATTTTAGATTTTATGAGCAGGTGAAACTTGGTGCTCAGTTGAGTTGAGCATGAAACAAGTTTTATAACCTCGTGGCCTGTTCCTGTGCTTACCTGCAATAAATTTTCTTCTGAAATGAGAATGCTGGCAATTGGCATCCTCAGTATTCAGAGTAATGGAATAGGTCCCGACTCATCATGGGTTTCAATTGCCTAATCTAAGATGTTGAAAGGTATATCTCAACGAAGCCTTCGATTGTGAGGATGGTCCCCGCCATGCTTGTGTTACAAAGGATGGCATTTTTGATGCACTGTTCACAGGTTTAGATAAACAGAAATTATCAGCGTAAAATTGTAAATATTTTCTTACTCATAATTTTAAGCATATGTTTTGGGTGCTCAAAAGAACCGTCTCATCGAGACGGTTCTATTGAGAACCCACAACATATGTTTTGGTTGAGAAATAAGAAAATAATTTTTCTGTTATGCACTCTTTAACTAATGTTTATGTAGCTGATCTGTGTTCTATTGTAGTCTTGCCCTGCCATCAACGTGTACACAGCTGAAAACATAGATTCTGCCCTAGATGCCGCAACGAGAAATTTTTGTGCCCAGGAGGTGTCTATGTTCACGGAAGTTGACGAGATATGGTTATCAAAGATATTTCAGTGGTACAGAGAAGACTTTGGTAGAAATGATATGGATGTGATCAAGTAAGTTAACTATGCATGCTGGGTAATTTCATTCATGCTTTTTTATTGTTTGCAGATTTTTTTTCAAAACTAATGTTTTCGAAAAAATCTTTCAGGAATACCATCTGAGTGTCGAACAGATTGGATCCAGATCAGGACCGACATTCTGATATCTGAGACTTTACCTACTAGTGTCATCTGTTGATAACCTTTGCAAACAGTTTGGACCAAGATCAGGCCCAACTAAATGTTGGGCCTGATCTGGATCCAAACTGTTTGACACTTATGGTATTCCTTAAAGAATTTTTTGAAAAGGTTTAATTTTGAAATAAAGCAGACGACGAAAAAGTATGCAGTCAAAGAGTAAAGTTTATAATTTTTAATGATAACAACCAGATGTGCTTTTTAGCTCACCAGTCACTCCGGCGTCCGTCTGTCGTCAGTCTGTCCGTCCACAATTTCAAGCATCTTCTCCTCTGAAACCACTGGGCCAATTGAATTCAAATTTCATATTGAGACTCCTTAGGATGTGGGAACGAAAGTTTGTTCAAATGCTGCTGGTCACATTGCCAAGATGGCCGCCATGCCCATATATGGTTAAAACCCTTTAAAAATCTTCTTCTCCAGATCCAGAAGGCCGATGACCTTGTGACTTGGTATTTAGCATTGGGGTTGTGGGGCCTACCAAGTTTGTTCAAATGATGATCCTAGGTTGACCTTGACCTACTTAACGTCAAGGTCAAAGGGGTATGTGCATTAAGGGGCTATTTTGGCCCCCTCTAGAGCCAAAAACTGAAAGTTGCTTTTCACCAATTTAATCTTAGTGGTTTGTTAGAAGAATAGCACAAGTGTAAAATTCTTGCATTTATTTTACTTTTACCGGTTGCTATGGTAACCAAAATGGCCGACAAAATAGGCTAATAAAAGAGAAATTGCCATTTTAGGCCAAATTTGAGGCTTTTGGAGACCGTTTTTTTAAGAATTAGATATCAGCACAAGCAAATACCAAGAAAACCTTTAAATATATTGTGTGCCGTGATAATTCTCATCGTCTGTTAAAATAGTTTTTTGGTATTTGCTTGTGCTCTATATTAATTCCTCTGTTACATGTCTCAAATTTGCTCCAAAATGGTCTTTTCCTATTTCCAGCCTAGTTTGGCGGCCTTTTTTGTTACCATAGCAACCGTAAAAGTTGAATCAATACCAGACCTTTACAATTTGGCTACTGTTTAATAAACTAGTAAGAATAAACTTGTGAAGAGCAACTTTTATTTTTGACCTCATAGGGGGGCCAAAATAGCCTCTTAATGCACGTACCCCTTTGCTTCCTGATTCATTTAAATGGGAAAATTTCTGAAAAGTTGATTTTTTTTAAAGCTGCGGAGCCTTAGTCATTATTCTCCCTTGATATGTTAAAACTAATGAGACAATGGCTATAAATAAGTTCCAAAGGTCAAGGTTGACCTTTGACCTTTTAGCTTAGATCGCTCTCATTGGAGTCCCATCAATATATTAAAACAGTTTTCTCACAAACCATTGGCCCAATTGAACTCAAGTTTCATGTGAAGACTCCTTATGATAAATCAGCCAAAATTTATGCAAAATAGTTTGGCCACATGGCCAAGATGACCACCACCCCCATATATGGTAAAAACATTTAAAAATCTTCTCCAGAACCAGAAGGCCTGTGATATTGGGACTTGTATGTAGCATTGGGGATGTGGGGCCTTCCAAGTTTGTTCAAATGATGATCCCAAGTTGACCTTGACCTACTTAACGTCAAGGTCAAATTTGCTTCTAATGCATTAAAATGGGAAATTTTTTGAATAGTTGAATTTCTTAATACTGTTGAAGCCAAAGTCATTATTCTCACTTGATTTGTTAAACCTAATGAGACAATGGCTTTAAATAAGGTTCAAAGGTCAAGGCCACCACACCTTTATATTGTAAACACCCTTTAAATATATTATTCTCTGGAACAAAAGGCCGATAGTTTTGGGACTTGGTATGTAGCATTGGGGATTTGGTCTCTATCAGGTTTGCACAAATGATGAATCTAGCTTGATGGTCACAATTGAATGAGAGAAGAGTGTATGTGCAATTTAAACTACAACATAATAAAAGATTAACCAGTTTATGTCTAGATTGTGAGCTCAAGTGGGATAAAGCATTGATCATGGGAGAATTTACAAATCAATGTTATTCATTGCTTTGATAGAATATGGTACTCTTACTTTAACCCTTTATGTACCAAGGGATTCTTCCTTCTGGTTTGATACAATAAACTTGGGATGGTCTGTCTTTTGTAATTTGTATATATTGAGGGGTCACAGGTTATAATTTCCAGATAAAAGTGTTTTTCTTTCTTTGAAGACCGTTTTTGTCTTATGGTTCTTTTGAGTAACCATAATATATGTTTTAGTTGAGAGCTAAGAAAATTAATTTTTAATGATGCACTCTTATCTAGAGGCCTGTATAATGTCTTACTGTAAAACACTTATATTAGGCTGGTATTTTTTTTTGGCGCTCATAATTGGCGGTAAAAGGAAAAATCACCAAAATCTGAGACACTCATATACAGTTTCTATAATCAATAAATAGACACACACCCTTAGTATGTTGATATCAGTACCGCTAAAACCAACATTTGAATGGTAGAGTATGTTTCAAAGTAGAGGAAACCACATTTTAAAGGGGGCTACTATGAAAGGAAAGAATATGCTCCCCATAGGTAGCATATTCTTTCCTTTCAAAGTAGACCCTATGAGAATAGAAAACAATTTTAAAGGGCATTACATTGAGAAACCGCCAAAATTAAACTACGCCAATATGTCAGTCGTAAAATAACTAAATTTAGATGCCGCAAATATTAAGTGATTAACAGTTACTGGCTACAGATAAGTAGCTTATGAGTCTAATCTGTTCTTGGCTATGGATATTGACCAGATTTTGTTTTTTTCAGATGGACAGTGCCATACCTTGACCAGAAGACGCAAGATAGGGCTCATATTCTCCTCTTTAAACTGGACAAAATTGCACCTGTTGATATAAAGTATAATGAATATGATTGGAAGTTGAATTCCTCATGATATAGACTTGAGACGTGCAAACATTGGATGGAAAGGTGCTTGCATTTGGTGCCAGTTATTTGCTTGATTAACTGTTAGAATGCCTGAGAAACAATTTACTCAGGCAGGAAAAGCATGCGCAAACAAAAGAGGCCCAGTGGGGACAATTTGTTTTGCTTTCTTCGGCAAATTATTTATTGATAACGAGCATGTGCAAACAAAATAATCCCAGATGAGCTCGCTCCTTGAGTTGAAACGGCGCAGTTACTTGCTTTATTAACTATTTGAATGCCTAAAAAACAATTTACTAAGGCAGGAAAAGCTTGTGCAAAAACACAGTCCCCTGATCAGCCTGCCCATTGAGGAGCAGGCTGTTCAGGGACTATTTGCTTGCTTTAACCAGCAAATTATTTATTGATATCGAGGATGGGGTTGTCCAGATCATGATCAGAAAAATTAGTTTGAGAAATTCAGCACTGAAAATGTTAACTCTAATTCCAGTAGAAATAGGAAACTTCCATGTACATGCACTACAAAAGTGTCTCTCTAGTCTGGCCCCAGACCCTATCTTTCTTTTTTTTGCATTTTCGTTAAGTATGAAGTTAGACAAATCTTGAAAAGCTATAAATATTTTACAGGCTTAAGTTCCCTGACTGAAAAGATTGTTGAGCCGTGGTTAAAAGGTTCGCTTGGATTAAAGACGCACTTAAGTATTCGTAAATCGACGCTCGATTTCTCTAGGTTTTACTGTATTAGCAACATTTTATATGCTTTATTGTAAAGGGAAGGTCTATATGAGCCGCAACATGTGATTTCCAACAATGTGGTATGTGCGACCAGCAAAGGCTCAGACCAGCCTGCGCATATGCGCAGTCTGATCAGAGCCTTTGCTAGTTGCTTGAATTTTCTATGAGTGTTAAGATACTGACTGAACATCATTTGGAGTTTCTAAGCTTAAAAGGAGGCTGCACAGGCTCATATGAGTCTACACTTTTCAAAATGCCACATTGTTGAAAATCACATGTGGCGAATATATATGTGCACCAACTTTTAATTGGTGTGCTCCCTTCATATTTACAAATTTATTTGCTATTCTGTGAGAAATGATTTATTCACATTTCATAACTTGAAGAATTTAGTGGTTCCTACACATGCCACAGTATTAGAAAACCTGCTTTTGTTGTATTGGAATAACAAAGGTACATACCAGCTGTGTCCACACACAGTCTCCAGGCCTCCAGATAAGAGTGCGTATTGGAAAATTATTTTCTTTATTTCTCATCCAAAACATATGTTGTGGGTACTCAAAAGAACCGTCTCAATGAGAAGGTTCTTTTGAGCACCCAAAACACATGTTTAAATTAATGAGTAAGAAGATAATTTAAATTTTACGCGAATAAGATTCTTTATCTGGATCTATGAGTCTCATCAGTGTTTTTGTTATAGGTTGTCTGGAATTATGATATCTAAGCAAGACAGTCCATTTATATCACACTTTATTATAACGCAGTCATGTTGTGGCTCCCAATTTGGTTATACCATGGAATTTTACAAAGAAATTATTGTAAAATGATCATGAAATGGTATATTTACAAAGAAATCATAGGAAAATGATCATGAAATGGGAAATTTACAAAGAAATTGCAGGAAAAAGATCATGAAATGGGAATTTTACAAAGAAATTACAGGAAAAAGATCATGAAATGGGAATTTTACAAAGAAATTATTAGGAAAATGGCCATGAAATGGGAATTTTACAAAGAAATTATAGGAAAATTATCATGAAATTTGTCGAAAACCATTTCGCCGATACGACAATTAGGTCGCATGCGTCTTTTGGTTGATGGGACGTTCCGTCAAGTACCATGTTTCGTTGAAACAAATTGTCAGGTATGACATTCTTCAAAATAGTCAAATCAAATTTTTCAACCAAACGTCGCTAAAAAATCATAAGAAATCAATTTTGTTTACTCTTTTTACCTCCCTGACGTACAACTAATAAAGACACGCTCAATTAATTTTATAAAGGTGCCTCAATTGAGGTGATTGAACTTTATTCAATTTTGCATGTTTTTAAGCAGAATCCATTTTTGGTTCACCATTAAAAAGTTGGAAGTGCTTAATCGAACATGCCATGCTGTACAATAGGAAGTAAAAAGCATGTACACAAAAAAAAATTCTCCACAAGTCAGTTTTCGACCAAATTTCGACGAATTTTCGACCAAATGTCATAGTAGACAAAATGTTTTATTCACCAAATGTCTCATTCGACCAAATGTCCGTTCGACAATATGGTTTTGACCAAATGTCATAGATCTAATGAGTTAATAGACAGCATTTATAGCCACTGTCACTGCTGAAAGTTATCAGAATTATTCCTGAATTCGGGGTTTTGATTTTCCATAGAAAGTAAGCCTTAAAATACTGAATTAGGCAGATTATAATAGCATTTCTGATTAATTCCCAGCTTATCTACAGACAATTGATCATTTCTATTTGAAAATGTTGATATTTAATAGACATACTGCAGCTTTTAAGATTAGATTTTCTAAGTTCAAGATTTTGGAAAGTTTGATTTATCAGCCGTGCACTGTGTCTGTGAGGGGCAATAGATTCTCTTGTGGGGATGTGGACTTATATAGTTGAAATTATATAGTTGAAAACAGGGTGAAATTTAAAGCAAAGACAGAACTGCTTTTACATGCCACCACCTTATAACCAATGTTAATATGTAAATAATATTGTGACTGTTTGTATTGGCGTGAAATATTTACAAGTTTTTGTTTGTTTATGTGTTCATTATTATGTGTTGACCTGTGATAATCAAGTAGGGTTTAGTTTGATTCATTATCATTTGATTTATCATGCTTATGATTGAAATTGTCATTTAGTTGGATTCATTATCATTTGATTTATCATGCTTATGATTGAAATTGTCATTTAGTTGGATTCATTATCATTTGATTTATCATGCTTATGATTGAAATTGTCATTTAGTTGGATTCATTATCATTTGATTTATCATGCTTATGATTGAAATTGTCTTTTAGTTTGATTCATTATCATTTGATTTATCATGCTTATGATTGAAATTGTCTTTTAGTTTGATTCATTATCATTTGATTTATCATGCTTATGATTGAAATTGTCATATAGTTTGATTCATTATCATTTGATTTATCATGCTTATGATTGAAATTGTCATATATTCTAACACACCTCGCCTATAGAGCCAACGGTAACAAACTGTGATACATCGCACAATAATTCACTGCCAAAGTGTGTGATAGCTGACGTCACTAGAAAATGACGTCACTCATGGCATTAGACGGTGTATTGTCGTTTTTACGCTTGAAAGACGTTACAATTACATGTAAAGGTATGCGACGTAGTCTAAGAATTGGCGGAAGTTCTTCAGTGCAATGGCGGAAAGTTGGAAGAAGCTGAAGTCTTTGAATGTGTTTTCGTCGTTTACTGTGTGTTAGAATCGAAATAGATCAGCTCCAGTGCGTGAATTGTTGAGTAATAATTCACTGTTTGTCGGTCAGTTGTACGACGATAAATCACTCGCGCTGCGCGCTCGTGATTTGATCTTCTTTACAACTGACCTCCAAACAGTGAATTATTACTCAACAATTCACTGCTGGAGCTGATCTATTTCTTAAGTTTGATTCATTATCATTCGATTTATTATTCTTATGATTTAGATAATTGTCTTTGGTTTGAGTCATTATCGTTTGATTTATCATGCTTATGATTGAAATTGTCATTTTAATCAGTGTTACTCTATTTATGCTAAACATTCAATGGGCACTCCCAATTAAGCAACATTAACTCAGATTAGGTAGCTCCAGAAGATGTCTGTTCAGGGTGTATGCTGTTAGACATTCAATAATTACAATTTTTTACACATTCAGATATTACGAAGGGCTTGTTTAAAGTTTAGGATATACATTTGTAAAGTGCAGTCTCTTTATAATTCTATATTTGGGGGATAGAAGAATGAACCATGTTATATGCAAATCTCGTTATAAAGGGACAATTTAGCAACAAAGGAATTGTATTTTCCTATGATTGCTATGTAAAATCCCATTGGAAGAAATATGGGAGCTGCAACATGACCATGTTATACCCAAATCCTTGTTATAAAGGGATTGCAATGTATATATACTAAAGTGGCTGAATATTTAGGGTAAACATAAGTAGTTTATACCAGCATTTACTAGGGTTATTCCATTTCCTTTCTTGCATTCTGCAAGTGATGTGAATCATTTACAATTTAGAATATTTTTAAAGAGTTTTCATATGTATATTTAATATGTTTGATGTCTTAGTGAAGTATAGCAATTCATTTGTACCAAGGAATATTATACAATTATTGGCTTATGTTGAGGTGGCCATATGTAATTTATTGCATGGTTTATGCATCTGTATGGGAAGATAACCCACAAAATTTAGAGAGTGTTTTATCACCAGTACAGATATGCAAACCATACAACAACTTTCTTAATGCACCAGTATGCATTTGTACTTTGTGCGTTGTGTGATATTTGTTGTTGAACATTGGAATATAAATTAAAGGTGGAATCATAAAGGAGCTTATTTTAAACTTCATATTGACCAACGTGAAGTGGAGGTCAATACGATTAAGTTAACTGTTCAATAACTTTTAATGTCTACCGAAACATAAGTCAACAATTGTTTTATTATATGTTTAAGATATATTATGTGGGCCTCAACACAAGAAAACCTGTTTTCAGGGTGTGCAAACAATAAAGCAGCAGATCTGCGCAGACTGATCAGCGCCTCTGTTATTCACTATTTGGAAAGTATCATATATAAACTTGCTATGAGCAAAATTTCATTTTTCTACCAGTCTCTGTAGCTGAGATCACTCGTTTGAGGCTCACTTTGTCGAAAACCTCAAATACAGGTTTTATGCATTGAGGTTTATGGTTTTCCTGCCATTTATGACTATTGAGAAAAACCAGTCACACCAGGTCAACATGTATGTAACAGAAAAAAAGTACCAATCTGTTGGAATCTGTGGCCTGTATTTGTCGAGTTAATATCTGGTGATGTCTGGTGACCCAATGTCACCACCGGACTATTAATGGACTTAAAACAGATGCAACTGTATGTATTCCTTATGCCAACCACATGTCTTGTTACATGTAAGATAACATCATACATCATAAGGTTAGTTTCATGGTGATGTCTGATAACAGTCTGTTTATAGTCTGTACATTTTCATTAAGTATACTCATGCATCAATGTCGAGGCTAGATAGCAGCTGTGGGGGAAAATTTACCAATGGATAAGGCTGATGTTGCATTTTTTATCTGTTGGACGTCTGTTAGCCTGGTGTGACTGGGAAGGCACTTATCGTGGGTCGGGAGTCAAAAACTTGTATCTTTGATTTTTAGCTCACCTGAGCCGTAGGCTGATTGGTGAGCTAATAGTATATCAGTGACTCCGTCGTCCGTCGTCCGTCCGTCGTCCGTCAACATTTTCAAACATCTTCTCCTCTGAAACTACTGGGCCAATTACTCATATTTCATATGGAGACTCCTTAGCATGGGGGAACAAAAGTTTGTTCAAATGGTCTTGGTCACATGACCAAGATAGGCACCACGCCCATATATGGTAAAAACCCTTAAAAAATCTTCTTCTCCAGGGTTGTAAGGCCTACCAAGTTTGTTCAAATGATGATCCTAGGTTGACCTTGACCTACTTAATGTCAAGGTCAAATTTGCTTCTTAATGCATTTAAATGGGAAAATTTCTGAAAAGTTGATATTTTTGAAAACTGTGGAAGCTTTAGTCATTATTCTCACTTGATATGTTTAACCTAATGAGACAATGGCTATAAATAAGTTCAAAAGGTCAAGGTTGACCTTTGACCTTTCAGCTTAGGTTGCTCATATTGGAGTCCCATCAATATATTAAAACATAGTTTTCTCACAAACCATTGGCCCAATTGAACTCAAATTTCATGTGAAGACTCCTTATGATAAGTTAGCCAAAATTTATGCAAACTATTTTGATCACATGACTGAGATGGCCGCCATGCCCATATATGGTAAAAAAAATTAAAAATCTTCTTCCCCAGAACCAGAGGGCTGATGACCTTGGGACTTGGTATGTAGCATTGGGGATGTGGGGCCTACCAAGTTTGTTCAAATGATGAACCTAAGTTGACCTTGACCTACTTAACGTCAAGGTCAAATTTGCTTCCTAATGCATTTAAATGGGATTTTTTTGTTGAAAATTTCATTTTTTGAAAACTGTCGAGGCCAAGGTCATTATTCTCACTTGATATGTTAATCCAAATGAGACAATGGCTATAAATAAGTTTCAAAGGTCATGGTTGACCTTTAACTTTTCAGCCAAAGTCACTCATATTGGAGTCCCATCAACACATCAAAACATAGTTTCCTCAGAAACCACTAGGCCATTTGAGCTCAAATTTCATATGAAGACTCCATATGATAGGTTAGCCAAAATTTATACAAATTGTACTGGTCACATGACCAAGATGGCCACCACGCCCATATATGGTAAAAACCCTGTGTCTTCTTCTCTGGAACCAAAAGGCCAATGGCCTTGGGACTTGGTACGTAGCATTGGGGATGTGGGCCCAACCAGATTTGCACAAATGATTAATCTAGGTTGACCTTGACCTACTTTGTGGCAAGGTCAAATTTGATTCCTAATGCATTTATTTGCGAAAAATCTTGTATTAAGTACCAAATGTCAAGCTGACCTGTGACCTTTTATCCAAGGCTACTCATTTGGACTGCCACACACCTATCTAAATATCTGTTTCTCAGAAATCACTGGGCTGTTTGATGGATTATTCACTAGATTGTTTAAGTCACTTGACCAAAATGTCTGCAACCCCCATATATGGTAAAACAAAATTTGTTCCATTATAAGCTGTAGTTGACCTTGACCTATTTTAACATTATTAAGGAGATCAGGTGAGCGCCTCAGGACCTTCAGGTCCTCTAGTTTCATTTTTCAGGAGAGACAAAAAACTGAATAACTTTTGCTAGGAATGTCCTATATTGCTTAAAGTCAGACAGGATTATATTTAGTAACATCCAAATTCACTGTTGTTGGTGTTTTGAACTTCCAATAAAGATTTCACGGTCATTTTGAAGAGTTTCACTTGAGTTACATCATTTTGACCATTTTTTTGTGAAAAACCATCCAGTTACGACATTTTAGCATCTTTTTCATGGCAAAACCTCGTAGCTCGGTAAAATGAGCACCAAAAATAATAGATTTTTTATAGATACGATATTTTGAAGCATGATTGATGCTTTTTAAGGGGGTTCTAATTGGTCTAGAGCTACGAGACTTTGACAGAATGTGCGCCATGTGTTTGGTATTCCAGCATTGACAAAAAGTCGTTTTGGTAAAAATCAGAGTTAGGAGGTTTTGACTCCCGACCGATGTTATTAGCTTGCGCATCTAAAGAGGTCCAGTGAGGGACTGTGTTATTCACAAATATACTGGTAAGGAGTTCTGTGTTGTGAATCAGTCAGAACATGACCATAGAATTATTTTTATTTTTCTTTCTTTGTGTCTCTTGTATGTTATCTTGCCAATTTTGTTACTATGCATAATTTGCAGATAAGTAGAAATTTGGTGTATTTTTTAATATTTTTAGCTCACCTAAGATAGTGGCTTAATATAGTTGATCATTCAGCTGTTGTCAACTTTCTATTGAAAATGCTTTCAAAGACCAGTAATCAGTATTAAATGGATAGCTTTATATAAAAGGTCACTAAATGAACTTCAACTAAAAACAACTAGACTGCAATCAGTAGACTTGTGCAGTACATTCAATAAGGTTTTATATTTTCATGGAAACAAGTAACTACTTTTCTCTCAAATACCTATCTTACTGAATTTTCAAAGACTCTGGAGAGAATTTTGAAAGAGTTAAAGTGCTATTAATTAAAGAGGATAATTTCTTATTAGTATGAGGTGGTGATTTAGAAAAGACAATTATTTCTACTGTTTAGATGATTGCCAGTCCATGAAGTCGGGTGCACACTGTGACACATACCTGTCTTTCCTCTAACCAGGAAATACATTTACAAGAACATACATTATTTGACCCTTGATCTTGGGGTCATGGTCACACAAAACATTGCCCAGGGCACTCTACATCATGTGACCTGTGCACCTGCAAAATTTGCAGTTGCTATGTCCAGTGGTTTAGGAAATGTATTTATATGAAAATACATATGACCTTGAATCGGGGTCCTGGTCCCACAATACAATGCCAAGTATCCTCTGCACCTGCAAAGTTTGAAGTTGCAACATCCTATGGTTTAGGAGATGAATTTACAAGAAGATACATTATTTGACTTTGACCTTAAAATGCAATGCATTGCCTAGTACATTCTACATAATGTGACCTATGCAGCAAAGTTTGAAGTTGCGATATCCAACAGTTTAGGAGAAGATACAATTACAAGAAACATGATAGACAGATATATGGGCAGACAGACAACGAATTGCCATTGGTATAGAATAATAAAGAAAAAAGCGGGTAAAACAACAACAAACAAAAAAACACAATAAACTCAAAATAATTTGATCATGGCTGCCAAAAACAAAATTAGTTGTTTTCTGTATGGAAAAAAAAATCATTTATGGCATATACAAAGGTCATTTGAAAAGTATGTACTATGTTTATTTTTGTCAGTATAAGATTAACAAACCCATTCATGTTTGGCATCACCACAGCTATCTGTCACAGGGCACAAATTCTAAGAGGATGTTTGCATACTGAAAAAAGCAAATGTTCATGAAATATATAACATTATGCATTTTGAAAAGTGTGTAAAATTTTAAATTATTCTATAAAATTAGATGATTTTGCACTATTTTATTAGGCTGTTAAATGATCAAGACAGAACTTATCATGCAAATAATAACCGAGTATGTCGATTCTCATAGCCTGTATTCTATTATATGGAATACTTCAAAGATGATTCTCAGGTGAGCTTTTTAGTACCATATGAAACTCTTGTTTAAGTCTTCCTATGCAAAAATCAAAAATGATACTCAGCAAAATGAGGTGCTTTATTATGTTCATACTGGGTACATACCTGCTTATTTTAGATCAGGTATTCCTACCATTTTTTACTCTTAAATTTGTGTATTTTCATTGTCATCTGCTGACTTTTTCAAAATTCACATTTTAAATAATTCTATATGGAACACTTTCAGACTGTCAAACAGTCTGGATCCAGATCAGGACCGGCAATCTGTCGATCCTGATCTGGGTCCAAAACTGTTTGCAGAGGGTATCAGCAGATGACTACAAAAATCACAGCTAGCAAGAAAAAGAGATAACCTAAATATTCAAATCCATAATATCCTCATTTAACCATTGTCATGCAGAATATTTTATGTACTACGCTTCTAATTTTGGGTCTAAATTTTGGTCCAAGTCTTTATCTTCACCAATACTATATGTGTGAAAGTACAGTAAAACCTGTCTTAAGCGGCCACTCAAAAATAGACAAAACAAAGGTCTTAAAAATAAATGGTAGCTTAATGAAGGTCGAAAATATTGCAGAATGCTCTCTTGGAGCATTTTGTAATACTTTTTACATACATCAAGTGATAATCAGTCTTAAAATCAATTTTTTGTCTTTTTGAGTGGTGGCATATGACAGGTTTTACTGGTTTGAAGTCTCTGGCGAGTCTGTACATTTACACATGCTTTGCCTGAGGCTTAGTATAATGTACTGGTTCATAAAATTTATGTTGTTTATGTCTTTTAAGAAAAAGTCTTGCAGCACTTGTTTGTTTGTTGAGTGTACTTTTGGAATAATCTTGTGTAGGGTAAAATTAAATGTGCCTTTTTGTATTTAACTATTTCTGTTTTATTCCAGGGAGACACTTGTAATTAACCCTTTGTTAACTAGTAACTCCAAAATGCATACTTTGGTAAATAGTGTACGAGGGTTGGCCCAGAAAGTTGTAGACTTTTGTTATAACACAAGACTGTGTATCAGGAATTCTCTGAAATGTGTATGATAATTTTAAATACATTTCATAAACATTTTGCACAAATATGGGTGGAATCACAGTTTAAATAACAAAGTTACGAGCGTTTGCTTGACTGTGTGTCAGCGTGTCCGGAGCACGTCACAAATTATTTTGCTTTATTATCAGAGAGGGTGGTCAAATGTTTTGTCTATGCTCCTTTTATATAAGCTCTAACTGTATCAACATTGCAATCTGTTTGTTAAAAATGTCCTCCTAGTTCAAGTAATGACTTAATATTTACATTAGTATGTTTAGCAAACAAGCACACGCGATATTTTAGAGTTGATACTAGAAAGCATACTTACCATTAAAATAAATGACAGCAAAATAATATGTGTTCAGTTAAAATAACGAAAAGGAGCGTGTCGTTTCGGTATTACTAAAATATTTTTGCATGAAATTCATTTTATGATACCAGTGCCTACCCAGCCAATTAGTAAACATTATAAGAACGTGATTTTGTGAGTTTAATTTGCCAATTTATATTGAAAGTGTATTTTTTGCGCCGCACCATTCTTATAACGTTTGTTTTTTTGAAAAATAGAAATGTAGTTCCCATGATAAATCTTCTATAAAATCAATGCCGACGATGGGAAATGTTTCAAATTTTCAACACTAAACCTTGAGTAGTCCCTTGTTGAGGAGGTAATACACTGTGAGAAATACAATTGTGAAATTAATTTGAATGTACACTAATGTTTGGACTAGATGAATTTTATTGCAAAAAATTTAGACGTGCTCCGCACACGCCAACACACAGTCAAGCAAACGCTCGTAACTTTGTTATTTAAACTGTGATTCCATCCAGATTTGTGCAAAATGTTTATGTTATGTATAGAAAAAATATCATCCAAATTTCATAGAATTCCTGATACACAGTCTCGAGCTATAACAAAAGTCTAAGACTTTCTGGGATATTCCTCGTAGACCCTGATGAAATGCTGCATAATGCAGCATTTCATCAGGGTCTACACTATTTGCTAAAGATGTAAATAGTAAAAAAAATATCCTATTTTTTATTGGTTATTTAAAAATTTGATCCCTCAATATATACAATGGACCATCCCAAGTTCATTGTTTCAAACCAGAAGGAAGAATCCATTAGTGCATAAAGGGTTACAGTCCGTCTTGTTTTATTTCTTTGATGGATGTCTTAATCACTTCTTTGTCTTTCTTTACCAATGGTGCTATTTCTGTACTTTCCATGGTAAACTGTTATTTAACCCTTAAAGTGCCACCTATAATTTGCAGCAGGCGACAATTAAAATTTTGCCGCTTTTCAAAAATAACAAATAAGACATGATATTTCATGAGAATCGTCTGCTGGCAGACCATTCTCATGTAATTTCATACCTTATTTTTGTCGGTAATTGGGAAAGATGTCTCAAAATTTGTCGTCTGCTGCAGTGGTGATTGACGCTTTAAGGGTTAAACATCAAACTTTGTGCATAACAAGGATGTTGTAACAACAAAGTTTTGTACTGATGAACTTGGAATTTATGTGGCTGGATCCTCTTTAAGAAGTTTCATCTTTTTCTAGATTTACATCTGTTATTGAAACAATTTAGCATTCGGTGTCATTGTGAAATCCAAATTTAAGCTGTTATTATGAAATATAAAGGGAAATGGTAGCATCCTGATGCATTCAAAAATTCTGTTTATCACATGGTGTCGTGTCTGGGAGTGGTATAACACCATGCAATAAAATCGATAAACCACTAGTGGTTTACATATTTAGTAATTTTATGTAATGCAGTCTAAAAGATGGCACAATCTTGACAGTTGCATGCCAAAAATGTGATTTTTAAGTAATTTTAATCATGTGATAAATAGAATCTAAAATTAGTGCTCCTGTTTTATTGAATTTATTCAACTCATTTGGAAAAAGAGTAAATGCTCAGCAAGTCTCACCTTTTATATCTTTTCCCCAACTCATTTGATAAATTCAAGAAAACATAGGCACTCATGTAAGATCCTCTATGTAAACATCTTCATTTTAACACATTGATTTTTCAGGTTTTATGTCCTGGAGTACCTGAAGGCTCAACCAGAAGTGGTTCTGGTTTAAAATCTCTCAGAAAATGGGGCCTCAGTGGCTTCAAATCTCATTTGACAGACTGGGAGAGCCAGGGATCAAAATAGGGATCCCTGGGTACAAGGTGAAGGGTTTATCCTCTACACCAAGGCGGCTTTCAAAATAAAACTTTTAATAATTTTCTCATATTATACAGTAATTTGAAAGGATTTTTGTTGTTGATTTTTTAAAAAAAATATTTTAAAGTTTATAGCAAATTTATGTGAGTTGTTCCTATTCCCTAAACTTCTGTCTTGTCATAAAAAATTTGAATCTAATTTCTTGCATAAATACCTAGGCGCATAGCTGTTTGAAGCCGTTGTCAAATCAGACAGAAGCCATGTTCAAGTCATGGAATTCACGCGCTGTTTGACAATGGCTAATAAAGTTTTGATATGCGTATTCGGGGCCACAAATCATGGACTAAAAATCAAGCAATTGTAGCAGTGTTCAGCAGCGAGTTTAGATATATGAAGAGATAAAGAAATATAGAAAAAGCCTTACCTTTAGTCTATGTTATTTTCATGTATAATATATATATATGTAAAAACTCCACTTTCAGGATGTCAGAAATTGTCCCGGATACGTTGTGTATCGGCCATTGTTTCTCGACACGTTTACCCGTGTAGGACAAAAACATGACCCCATTTTTCATTTCTTTCCAGACTTTCGCAAATATTTCCCAACAATTATTAAACGTTATGAAAAGTTTCTAATATCCTATCCACAAAGAAAGAATGTACAGTAATTTAGTGTTAATCCAGAGCACTAATATTCACTGAAAATCCTGAATATTTACGAGTTCTTTTCATCTGATTCGTGTCCTGCTTTACGAACATTTCTCGCTCTGACAGTGCCCCGAAACAGCATAAACAAAACATTCACGAGCAGTGGTTCTTTCAAAAGTTATAAGTTGACCGAAGCGAAGCGACATTGAATGCCGTAGATTTGTATCGCATTTTTCTTGCATTTTAAAGGTCAAAATCCCCCGATAAAAGAAGAACTGCATTAAATTTATGCAAGAATAGCAATCAATCATGGTTTTGAGTGTATTAACATTTGCCGGGTCCCTCGGAAGTTGTTTGAACACTCAGCCTTCGGCTTCGTGTTCAAACACCTTCCTCGGGACCCGGCGAATGTTAATACACTCAAAACCATGGTTGATCCCTATATTACGCAACATCTAATTTTAACTCTTCACTTACTAGTGTTGTCTGCTGATAACTTTTGTAAACAGTTTGGACCCAGATCAGGCCCGACAAAATGTCGGGCCTGATCTGGATCCATACTGTTTGACACTCTGATGATAATCCCAAAATATTTTTTTAAGAAGTTGATTTGAAAAAATCAACGGATGACAAGAAAGTATGCAAAATTACTGAGTAGGTGAGAGTTAATTGTGACACAATGCTTGTAGTTAATTAAGTGTTTTCCTATGTATTGGTGCTAGCAGATATAGCTCTTAGTAGTTTCATGATAATATGATTTGTTTGTTAAGATATAGGTTATCGTATAGCTACTAGTCTTTGATCTTAATACTTAGTCTAGTCAGAGAGTGTTTGTTACATACAAAATAGTTTCCCAGGGGCCAGTTAGGATTACCTTACCTCCAACACTAGCTAACCTGCATATTTGAATTCAGGTTGAAAAGACAATATCTTAGCTTACACTTGAGCCAGTGCATGAGATTTCCAACAATGTGGTATGTGCGACCAGCAAAGCCTCAGATCAGCCTGCGCATACGCGCAGTCTGATCAGAGCCTTTGCTAGTCGCTTGAGTATTCTATGATTGTTAAGCTACTGATTGAACATCATTTGGAGTTTCTAAGCTTAAAAGGAGTCTGCAGAGGCTCGTCCGAGTCTACACATGTCAAAATGCCACATTGTTGGAAATCACATGTCATAGCTCATTTGGTACCAAATTTGTTATCATGGACCTAGCTACCATATATGCAAAAATGCATTTGCGTACACGTTTGAACCAAAGATATAGAGAATACTAGGTGAGTGTCTTTTGATATCACGTTTACCAGGCAAGGCTTTGAGAACGCTTGTTGACATCACGAGGCTTGCCGAGCGATTCATCATGCATTCTCAAAGCCGAGCCTGGTAAACTTGATATCAAAAGACGCAAATCTGGTATTCTATTTATCAGTTTTCCCATTGTTAAACACTCTTCAATCTAGCGATTATGATTTTTTGTGTTGATTCAGCGTAATAAGCGATGTCATTCAAAAAGTGCAACGTCATCATGACCTGATAAAGGTAACATGCCGTTAGATAGGAAACGTTTATTAGGTCATGTTGAAACAATTCAGTTAATATTAGGGGTAACTGATAAATCGGATTATTCTATCCCAGTTCTGAAAGTTATCAAGGATGTGCTTAACATGGCAAATAGCACAGACCCTGATGAGACGTAAATGCTCCCTTTTGCAGTTTTTTCATAAATGCATTAACCAAGTCCCCACAGTTGTGTACATTGATTTTTTAGCAAGCTATGTCCCTGGTTATTGTACATGTATGATGAAAACAGTCTGGACCATGATTTATTTTCTGTATTTAATTGAATAGAAAACATATGGGTCAGCCCTGAACATTTTGTTACTTACTGCATATGCCTCTATTATATATATAGACTAATAAATGTCATGGTAACTTATATGATTTAATTTTTATGCATACCCTTGTTGCACAAAACTGTATAACATGTTACCATGGAAAGGGTGTAATTTCTCATAATTTGTGCATGTTTTCTTGGAAACAAAATTATTTTTGAATTCATCTGGTCACAGTTAACAATTTGTACTCATGAACAAATCTCTGGAAAGGGTGTAAGGTTGCCCAAACTGGTCCCCAATCTATAGATTTTTGCACTGATTTTTAATTTCATCATTGTGATAATTTACCTATATATGCATTTTATTTTATAAAATCATTCTATAATCAGTTCCAAAAATATAGTGTATTATAAAGTGAGTATAGTGTGATAGTGATATCAACTCTTTGTATGCTGAGTATTTTTTTAAAGTTATTATATTCTTCTGATTTCTTTTAAAATCACTTTCTTTAAATATATTCTTTGAGGATTATGATCAGAGTGTCAAACAGTTTGGATCCAGATCAGGCCCGACATATTATCGGGCCTGATCAGGGTCCAAACTGTTTGCAAAGGTTATCAGCAGAGAACGAAAGTTGTTGCCAGCAGGCAAAAAGGTGACTTTCAAATAGGGATAGAAATCATTACAAGTACCATTATTATCAAACTATAAGACTGGGTTAGCCCAAATTTTCAAATCATACGTGTGTAATTAAAATCATACTTTTGTAAATGAAACCATGCTTGTGTAATTGAAATCATACTTGTGTAATTGAAATTATACTTGTGTAACTGAGGTATCTGGTGTGTTTTTCCAGATCTACAGAAAAGAGGTAGTTTTCTTATTTCTGTACCAAAAAATATGTTGTAGGTGCTCAAAATAACCGTCACATTGAGGTGGTTCTTTTGAGCATCCAAAACGTTTGTTTAGACAGATACAAAAGATTATAATCGCATTGTTAACTGGAAAGTCGTGTAGATCCTGATCAGATGGCCTCATGACAAGCCAGCTGATCTGGATCTAGCATTTTCATAAAAGGATAAATCAGAATTCAGCAGGACAAGGGATAAGTAATATGATCAGCATTCTAGAATCCAGGGTAGTTTAAGATATTAAGATTTTTGCTATGGGTTTCATGGGCGGATCAGGAAAATTCTGTCTGAGGGGGAGAGGTGGGGGGTCTGTTTCTTTTTTTTTTGGGGGGGGGGGGGGGGGTCATCAATGGTTTTCACAGAGTGCTGTACAAACCTCCCTCGAGAAGTAATTGGACCCAAAGGGCTCCAATCACTCCTCGAGGGGGTCCATACCAGTATTTCTAACCGTACCAGTATTCTGGGCCACCTGCTCCCCCCACTCTGGATCCCCACATGGGTTTCGAGTTTACTTAAAAGGCTATTTCGACCTCCAATCCAAAGCCAAAAAATAAAAGTTGCTTTCCACTTTTTTTTTGATGAGTATATTATAATAATAACTGTAAAAGACTGGTTTTGATTTGGCTTTTTTGTTGCTGTAGTAACAGAAAATGGCCACTGCATAGCCTTGAAATACAAAAAACCCAGTCATTTTGGACCAATTTTGATGCTCCAGTAAACTGTTTTGTAATACAAGAGTTAGATATACCTTAAAACACACACAAAAAACTTCTAACATGTAGTGTGTGGTAGTGATATTTATTATCTGTTAAAATAACATTTTGCTTGAACTCTATATTAATTTCCTTTTCAAAAGTCTCAAATTTGTTGTCAAATGTCCATTTTTGTTATTTTAATAGCCTATTTCGGCAGCCATTTTCTGTTACTATTGTACCGTAAAAGTCAAATAAATACATGACTTTTATACTTCATTTAGGACATTTTTCAATAAAAAAATCAGAAGATAAATAGTAAAAACACCTTTTATTTTTTGGTTTATTGGGGGTAGGGGTGGCGATAGCAACTTATGCACATAGCTCTTTAACACACCGGGTAGGTGGCAATTCAAAAGGTAAATACTATCAATGAACATAGGTAAAAAGTCATTAGGAACAGAGTTTTTGATTGTCATTTGTCACCTAAATGGCCTTAAATGACAATCAAATAACACTGTTTCTAGTGATTTTTGATCCATTTTAATCGATTGTTAAGAGCGTTTTCGATTGCTGCCTATCTGGTGTGTTTGAGGTATGTACTTGTAGCAGTGACCATCACAGACATAATCAAAGCTATATTATTAAGCTAAATGTAATGATTAGATGTTTTGTGCAAAGAATCAGTATAGTTTTGTAAATATTGCAACCCCATTTTATAAATGACCTACATAGCATAAGGGATCTTCCAATATCCACATGACTAAGACTCATTTTTTAAATATACAGTAAAACCTGAGTAAAACGACCACCTTCAAAAAGACTGAAAATTGGTTTTCAAGACCAATTTTTCCCTTGATGCAGGTCAAAAGTATTGCAGAATGATCCAAGTGGAGCATTCTGCAATACTTTCGACCTGCATTAAGCTACCATATGTCATTAAGATCTTTGTTTTGTCTATTTTTGAGTAGCCGTTTTACACAGGTTTTACTGTATATTTTGAAACTTATTCTTATCTTCTCTTAAAATTGCATTTGCTTATATTAAAACCAGCTTATTATATCTGTCGAGTACAATTCATTTTGGTTTGAGTCATATTGTGATTTGGTGTGACTATACATAGCACAGGGTGATAGTTGCATTCTGATACAGATTCAGCTGCACCTTAATTTACTGTACACCACCATTACCAACTTTTAAACTCTTTTCATGCTGGGTAATTTTTATGCTTTTCTGCAGAAAGAATTTTGAAAGAAATCTGTAGACAGCAACAAAAGCATGAAAAATCACCAAGCATGCAAAGTGTTAAGATTTCCTTGAATCGTTCAAAAATGTTGTTTTGTACAGAAACATTGCGTATGTTTTTGAGATGTCTGCATTGATCAGCAAACAGTTCCCAGTCGTTTGTGTATTTTGTTCCCATATGCCACCAGGGTTCATTACAACCACACAACTACCAATTTAGCAATATCACATCGGATAGGCTGCAATCGGAAACGCTCTTAACAAGGACTGCGGATAAAAAAATTGCTAGAAACAGTGTTTTTGATAGCCATTTTTCGCCAAAAACTCTTTTCTAATGATTTTTGACCTATGTTTGTCGATAGTATTAACGTTTTCTATTGCCACCTATCCTGTGTGAATATGTTCCAGTAAAAAGCCACATGATAAGCTGTCAAAACATAAAATAAGCAGTTTGTTATTGTCATTGAGGTGTATGACATATTACTTCAAAACTTGTTCATTTCTACATGCTCATTTCACTGAAATTATACTCCTGTCCAATGAGAAGACACCACCTACAAAAATGACTATATCTTTTTAAGGACATAACATTTTATTTTTGCAATTGTGTCTTATTGTACTGTAGCAATTCCATAAGGTACTGATACGTCTTTAAAACTGAGTAGCCACATATGACCCATGCTGGAAGCATTTAACCAAAAAACCATCAAAACAGAAAGTCACACAACCAGCCACCGAATTATCAGAATTTTCAAAAGCTGTTGTTCTAACATTTTTCTTTGCATAAATTGCAAATAATCTCTAAATTGATAGCCTGGAATAGTCATCTTGCCTTCAAAGCAGTGTCACTAGCGTCATTTTGACTAGCGCCTAAAATTGAGACATTTGTCGAATCCTTTATTTACTGATGCAAATTTATCGTTGTTTCTTGATAAAAGTCTATCTCTAAAAAAACTAAGAGTATCTGTGTTGAACACTATATTAGATAATACTCGCACCAACAGATGAACACAAATTTTAGAAGATTTAAAATGCTAGCATTGCGAACAATGGCTGGCAAAGCGCTCAAAGATGACATCAATTATGCAACATCAATTTTTTTGAGGATTTTGATGACGGTTTAGTGTGTAGGTTTGTACGGCTGACATCATCATTGTGTAGAACATTAGGACTGGAGAAACTGTAATTAAACATTTTGCGTAGAGTTTTGTAGGGCCACTCCATATTTAAGCTTACATAGTGACGTTCACATTAGTGTAGTGTTATGTATTGCGTCACCACTGTCAGAGTTGTGGTGAAAAGACTGGATCTACCTGCAATCAGATAAGAATTTAAAAAAGATTTTTGGGCCTTTTTATATACGCCCAAAATGTGATTAAGTCAATTTGGAAGCTAATGTTACGTCATTCGTAACGGAGTCAAATCAAATTGAAATATTTGTGCAAAATACATTGCATTTGTCCTAATTAATAAATATAAATAACACAATTGTAGACAGCTTTTGATTGGCCACAACTATGGGCATCTGAAGAATGGAGCGTTTTCATTGGACATGAGTATATTTAAGTTGTTGATAATTTATTTAAGATAAACAGTTTATGGAGGAAAACTCATTTATTGCAAAGACATTATGTTGTAAGTACATATTGAAATTGCCTCTATGAGGCAATTCCAATATGTATCAACATCATATGTTGCTTAAAATAAGGAACATCTGTTCTGAAGTTTACACTTTACCAGATATGATACCAATGCATTTTTCTTTTTTTAAACACCTCAAAACGCTAATCAGTATTAAAGTACCTGTCACTTTACCACAAACTGTTTATATTTGCATGAGATCTATATCTCCAAATTCAGTCTCGTGAACAACCTATTTGCTTACCTGGTAGCTGCGTGGTTGTATTACATTGTGGTGGCTATTTTTGTGCCTATATAAGTTATTGCAACTGTGATCATGAAATGCCATGTATGTGTTTAATATATAAGCTCAATGTTTGATCTTTGTATCCAGCTGGGGCTCTACTATTGTTAATATATATCAGGAATGTGAATAAATATATCCACAGCTTGAAACTATTGCTCTTCTTGGAAACTATCCCTATTGAATAAAATGTCGTGCATTTATAACATTATTATCGGGAATATACAAACAAGGTTTATATTAGCCTGGCTTTCAGGCCCTGAGTTTAAGGTAAACTACTCCTACTGAACTAAACTTTTCTCTGATATAATCTCCCTTCTGAGCTGTAACTCAGGCAGCCTATCAAAGAAATATTAGAAAGTAGGACTCCAGTTATAAGTGGGTTTTTTAAGTTGCAGATTTTTTTTGATTATCAGTTAGACGGGGGCCAGTCTAGGTTTATATGAATATTAATATGTATAATTTACACAAAACATTCTGGAAAAATGGAATGGTCATTTCCAAATTATGTTTTTAGGTCACCTGAGCCAAAGGCTCTGTGATCGGTCATTGTCCATTGTCCGTAAACTTTTTTTCTTTTCCTCCTGAACCGCCGGTCCAAATTTAAAATAATTTCATATGAATATTTCCCATAATGCCCTCTACTAAAATTGCATTAATGGTTCCACTCCACTGAACAGGAGGACCTCCAGAGCTCTATATAAGAAATTTTTTAAACAACATCTCCTGAACCACTGATCCAATTTCAAAATAATTTCACAGAATTTTTTTCTATGATACCCTCTATCAAAATTACACAAATGGTTCCACTCTGCTGAACAAAATGGCCTCCAGAGCTCTAGATAAGAAATATCTTTAAACAACAACTCCTGAACCACTGGTCGAAATTCAAAATAATTTCACAGAATTGTTCCTCATGATGGTTTCTAACAAGTTGCACAAATGGTTAATCTCCGCCGAATAAAGGGGCCACCAGAGCTCTAGATAAAAATGTCTTTAAATGACATCTCCTGAACCGCTGGTCTAAATTCAAAATAATTTCATAGAATTGTTCCTCATGATGTCCTGTACCAAGTTTGCACAAATGGTTATGCTCTGCTGAACAAAACGCCACCCATGACTCTAGATAAGATCTGCTCCTGAACATTTTGTCCAAATTCAAAATTATTAAAAGAATTGTTCCAAATAAGCACGCTTAGGGATGTCTGTTACTAGACAAAGTGGTTCTGAACGACAATCCGTTACTGGTTCATGATGACTGTGTTCTTGTGCTGGACGACAAGTTGCAGGTTTTAGAAGACAGATTTGGGATTTGGGACGGCACTGGAAAGGGGTAACATACAAATAAGTCGCAGAAAATGATAATATAGTGTTATTTGCTTGTTTGAATCATTACCATCATTTCAGTGTTTGTTAGATTGGCATTATAAAGACAACCGACGTAGATATTTGTAGTTAAATTGTAAAATTAAGGTCCGGTATAGCAGGGTTCATACGCGTCTGGAGAATGTCAGGGAAATTAAAAAAATTCAAGGTCAGGGAATTGTCAGAGAATTTTATGTTGTGTCAGGAAAAAATGAATGTTTTCTAAAATGTCCGGGAAATGTCAGGGAATTTTAAAATTTCCAGTTTGTATCAAATGTATCAGAAAATGACTTGGGCAGTTTTCTTAACATTTTGGATATAAGCTAAATCATTTTGTAGCTTCTAGATTGCTTTAAACAAAGAAGATGGGAGGATTTTGCTTCCCTTGTCTCCTCAACTTCCTTTTTAGCTCACCTGAGCCAAAGGCTCATAGTGAGTTATTAGTATGGCAATAGTTCGGCATCCCTAATCCATCAGTCTGTCCATTGGTTGTTGTCCATTCACATGTTCAAAGAAGTATGTCTCTTAAGTCAGTTGACCAAATGTAATCAAATTTCTTTTAAAGCATCATCAGATAGAGGGAAAGACTACATAAGGTTTTTGGACTGATTGGATTGGAACTTGTCATGGATGATGACAACATATAGCTCCCATGGATAGAATTATATTGGGAAAAACTTTAAAAATCTTTTCTGAAACCATGAGGCCCAATGTTATATTAGTATGAAGTAATGTCTAGTGCCCGTCTAGTGGTCCCTACATAAATCTTACCAATCAAGCCCCTTGGGTCAAAACTGGCCACATCCTGTCATTGCTGTGGATCAATAGCTTCCATAGACTTATTTTAGGAGAAACTTAAAAAAAATCTCTGAAACCATATATTTTTAGTATGTAGCAACATCTAGTGCTCCACAACATAGGTCCTGCCAATCAAGCCCCTAGAATCAAAGCTGGCACACCCTGTGGACCAATATCTCCCATATACTTATAATGGGAAAAACATAAAAATATCTTCTCTAAAACCGTGAGGTTATATCTTATATATTTAGCATGTCCAGTGGTCCCCTACATAAATCCTGCCAATCAAGCCCCTTGGGTGAAAACTTGCCATGCACATGGGGATCAAAAAGGCCCACAGCTGATATACTTAGTATATAGCATTGTTTGGTGGTCCCCTACATATATCTTGCCAACCATGTCCCTGGTTTCTAAATTGGCCAAACCCTCAGGATCTTTAGCTTCCATAGATTTATGGGGAATAACACTTAAAAAATCTTTTGAAGCCATGAATCTACAGCTTCTATATTTAATATGTAGCAATACATATAGTGGTTAACTATGTAAATCATGCCAACCATGCCCCTGAGGCCACAAGTTAAAATTGGCCGACACCACACCCTGGGGGTCTTTGCTCCCATGGGGCTTGATTGGTAGGATTTATGTAAGGACCACTAGACATTACTATATAAAAAAGATACTCTAAAAACTTAAAAAGCTCCAGAAACAATAAAGTCAGCTGTTTAGGCTTATTACTTTCTTTCATTTCAGCCTCCTGTTAGCTCACCTAAGCACTTTGGGCTCAAAGTGAGTTGTTCTGATCACTCAAAGTCTGTCATGTGTTGTCCGCTGTCAACAATTTTTGTTCTCAAGACTTTTGTGTAATATTTTTAAAACCTTTTCTGACCATTGTAGCTTTTATAATGAAATATCCTACATTCTGCTAAATTGCTTTCGTCTTATAATGGTTGCATTATGGTTGGCTGTAGAGGAGATTAAATTTAGAGGTCATCATCCAAATTTTTGAAAGAAGACAGCAGTTTTTAACATATAGTAATGTGACAAACTGTAAATTACTTTGTCGAAAACATAGTTATTTACTATACACATGCTGAAAAGCTTTAATAAAAACTCGCAAAGATCAAAATAATCACTCAAAATTGAGAAAAAGCTTAAAACTGTAGCTATAGACAAAGGTTTGAATAAAACTAAGTTTCTCCGGCGAGTACGGTTATGTCAGGGAAATTTGGATTTGCGTCAGGGAAAAGTCAGGGAAATGTCAGGGAAAATAGATTAGCAAAGTCTGTATGAACCCTGTATAGAAATTCAGACTTCAGGTCAATTACTTGCATTTCCGCCATAATACTAGCATAAATCTTCTAACAATATAGTTAACATGATTTTTCAGTCAATTTTAACATGTTCTTATTTAAAGAAAATTGAAAACCTCAGATTTCATATTTTTCAAATGTTACTGGAACAGGTTAGAGACGACAATTTTCTGTCTTTAGCAGATGTAAATACTGCCCTGAAACCTTTTCAACGCTGTTCAAATACAATGCCCGGGTCTTCAAAATACAGACCGAAACATTAAGTGTTCTCTTGATAATATAGCTCTTGATTCTGCAAATTTCAACCAGTTCTGGTTCAATCAGTAGTTCTATCCATAAAATGGCAAATTTAAGCACCTCCACCATTCACTCAAAAAGATATGGATTTAGAGCAACTTACCCCTCTTTCTGAAGAAACTGGAATATCTGTAGATCCGACTGCGAGACATGGATTTATAAGGTATTTCAGTAACTGTAGATGATAGTTTGCAGGCCTGCATTTGTTAGTGGCGAAAATGTTAGGAAAACTGTCAGCATAGGACATTCGCATGCAACAAAATCGGGTTTTCATACGACTAGGTCAATTTATTTCACACTTACTGTTCAATAGCATTTTGTCAATCCTGACCAAAACTTCCCTATGTATAAAGTATCACCGGTATCCTTTTAAATAAGAACTTTGATGTATTATGAAGGAGAATAGGTTATAATTAGATAAACAGATCCCTGTGACAATACAGGAGATGATATCAAAGGGTGGGGGATGCATACTTAGACTATACCAAAACATTTAGTAATCATTTTTTTATTCGTAAGGGTATTATAAATAGTGAGTATGATCAGGAAATACTACAATCACAAACATCAATGCCCAATTAAGATCACATTTGGAAGTCTTTTTAGGTCAAAATCGTTAATATTTTAACGTTAAGTTCATTTGTGATGATGTTGGTATCACCTCCTCATAGGCACCATTTGATGATTTAATACCCATTAACGCAATGGATGAGGGCCGGATCATATACACCCTTTTTGTATTGATGGACTTTCATAATAAAGAATAACTCACCAAGGGATCACAGGTTTGAATTCATAAATAATCGTGTATTTCTGCACTGGAATATAGTTTTTAAATCTTCAGTAATCAGTATTGCCTTGGTGAAATATCACTGACTAACAAATCGCATCTGGGTCTTCACTGATTGCAAAACAATCCATTCTAGGTTTATAGTACAAAAATAGCTGAAGGTCTCATTGTGCGGGACAAGGAAATTACTCTTATTTAGATTAATTGATTTGATTCTTTACGTCCCATCAACAATATTTCAGTTATATAGGGACGGGTCTTCCTGGGCTGAACCAGTACTAAGCTAGGATAAATGTGTCTTGCTAAAGGACCACAACACGGGTGATGCCGGTGAGGCTCGAACCAGCGGCCCTTCAGTCTCGAGTCAAGCACTCTACCACTGGGCCACAGCGCTCCCAGTTTACTCTTATTTAAAAAGTTCACTTTATAACTAAAGAAGTTTCATTTGCTGGTGAGTTACATCATCACCCAGATTATCAGGCATCTACTGTTGTGCTAGCCAAGAGTAATAATGACGTCATGTTTTGTTTACAAAGTTATCAGGGACTTAGAATCGATAGATCACTTATGTATTAATCCTATCCACAGGATAGGATTAATACACAAGTGATCTATCGATTCACGTTAGCTCAAGTGGAATGCACAAGTTAATGTTTTTCTTAGCAATTGAAAACAAAATATTATGTCACTGTCACTCTTGGTTGGCACAACAGTAGATAAGAATACAAATTTTTTACTTAACCCTCAACCAAAACAAATGTTAAAGTTATTCGATAGGACAAAATCACAATTTTACGCTAAGTTGTACTGTTGTGTCAACCAAGCGTGACAGTTATGTAATAGTTTGTTTACAATTGTTAAAGTGAAACATTAACTTGTACACTCCACTTTGCTTACCTGAATCATAACATAACATAACATACCTTTTATTCTCTCAGATTGCATAATACAATATATGAGGAAATAACTTCTAATCAGCTAATGACATATCTATAAACTATACGATAAGGTGCGCGCTCAGTTAACAGGGACTAAAACTTACTGAGCACTATAGAAATAAACCTACTAAGTTGTTTTAACAGCTTCAAATTTTCAGTAGACATCAGTTTTTGAAATTTTAATATATTAACATGTCGCAAATAGAATTTTGGTAAATATTTCTTTCTTTCTTCTGTGAAGTATGTGCACTCGAGCAAATAGTGGAATTCATTGCCCAACATGTTTCCCGTACATAGATTACAGAATCTTTGTAAACGGTCAACATTTTCCCATCTCCCCCGTTCTATAGGCAGTCGGTTGTTTGTTGTTCTAAATCTGGATAAAGTGATATATGAACGGGGCTGAAGTTCTGTAATGTAAGGTTCAATTTTAAATTCTGTTTTCAAAATTCTATAGTTGATGCATTCTGGGCTGGCTTGGATATCAGAGTTCCACTTTTGCACGAACTGCATTTCCAGGCGATCTTTAACTTCTCTGCAACGCCAATTAATATTTGGTACAGTTTTAGTTATCCATATATAATTCAATCCAGCGTCTTGTAAATTTTTCTGAATGCATAAAATCCATTTACATGAGTATATGTCCTTATTATGTAAATATAGCAATAATTCATACATTTTATAAGAAATTTTGGTGTTTTTGCCAGTTAAGATCTTTGCCCAGAATTTGATCATTCTTGTTTTTACCTGAATTTCTAGGGGAATTCATCCAAATTCACCGTAAATCATGATCAGCGGGGTGCTACTTTTCATTTTCAGTATACTTTTCAGAAAATCTAAATGTATTTTTTCTAAAGGTTGTAAATTTTCAAAGCCAAATGTTTCGCTACCATATAATAATATTGGTACAATTGTCTTGTCAAAAAAGCTTTAACTGGCAATCTACTGGCAAGTGCAAGTTAACAATACGTTTTCTTAATAGCTGCATTGACTTTTTGGCCAGTGCTGATAGGTATTTTAAATGCTGAACGAATCGTCCATTTTTTGTAAAAAGAACGCCAAGATACTTAAATTCTTTGATTGTTTCGATTTCATCTCCTGCAATGTTAAATGATACAGGCCTGTTTCTTGCATAATCGCCAAATATCATTGCCTTCGTTTTGTCCGTATTTATTTTCAGCTTCCATTTAATACAATAATCATTGAAAATATTAAGCATGTCCTGAAAGTCCTTGGGATTATCACTTAAAACCAGGGAATCGTCAGCATATAAAATTACAAATAAGATTGAAAATATAATGAATTCTTGATCCTGAATGTTAATCTCAATACCTTTACATCCAGATGTATGCATGAAATTATCCAGGTCGTTCAAATAGATAGAAAACAGGAGAGGAGACAGGTTTTCACCCTGTCTCACCCCCATTGACACTTGAAGAACGTGGACGAGCAACCATTTACGGTAACACATGACTTTATTTCGTTATACATGTTTTTTATTATGTCAAATGTTTTGCCTTGTATGCCGTATTTAAGTACTTTTTGCCACAAACCGTACCTCCATACACTGTCAAAGGCTTTCGTGAAATCGACGAAGCAGCAATATAGCTTACTTTTTTTGCTTTTGAAATATTCTGTTAGACTATACAGACTGAAAATGTTGTCAATAGTTGAGTAGTCTTTGCGAAATCCGCTTTGTGTTTCATTTAAGATACTATTTCCTTCTAAAAAGGTACTAAGCCTATGGTACAATATTGAGGTAAACAGTTTGCCTACGCAGCTAAAATCGATAGATCACTTGTATATTAATCCTATCCTGCGGATAGGACTAATACACAAGTGATATATCGATTCTAAGTTCTTGATAACTTTTTAAACAAAACACGACATCACTGTCACTCTTGGCTGGCAGGACAGTACCTATACTGATACACTTCAGCTGTTCTCAGTTCCGGTAGTTTCTGGTGATATAGGTTTAGGTCTACCAAACCGTGACTGTACATTTTCATAAAATACATGAGCACTACCGAGAATCTTTGGTATGTCCGAGATGAATATCAGACCTAAACTCAATGTTAACAATGCCACGCCTAGTGTGTATCCGACGACGACTGCTGATGGGCGGCTGTCATCTGCACTAGTTCTTGAACGTATTGTCGACGAGAGTTCTGATTTGTTCACGGATAGTTCTTTTTCTAGCTGAAAAATAACAGTACGTGACGTGCCTACTTTTTAAATAAGTGTACATGTTCTAAATAAATGAGGCTTGTATAGGGGTTTTAGGGATACATGATATTTGCCATTTTACTTCCAGGGATATATGATACCTTCCATTTTACTTCCAGGGATATGGGATACTGTGTTCAATATTTGGGTTACTTTAAAGGATATTGAATATTTTGGAAAATTAATTATGGGGATATTTGCCAGTTTATAAGGGATACTTGCCTGTTTACTTCAAGGGATATGGGAAATTTGGTACCCCCTATAGAAGCCTCATTAATTGTAATGCTTCATTAATTTATATTTAGCGGGCACTTTTATTTGACGCTATTGGCGGTACATAAACAATGAAACCGCGAAAAACAGTTTCCATTTCAGTTGCAAAATACCCAATAAATGGACAAACATCTATAGTATGTTGGTGTTTGTATCAATATTTTTTTTTACAAGTCTCTAGAGTCTGTTTTACATCCAAAAATACACGTTTTAAAGGGGGCTGCTATTAAACGATGTGTTCCCCTATGGAGCTACTATTAAAGGAAAAAATATGCTCCCATAGGAGCACATTCTTCCCTTTAAGAGCAGTTCCTACAAGAACTGATAATACCTAATAATGCTGACCGTCAATCTTCAATCCTTTCCTTCATGAATATTCATGCTAAGATCCACCCACTATGAACAATTATATAGATAAACTTTCACGTTTGTACACAGAACAAATACATTACTTAACAGGTTCACTAGTGTAGATCATATCTAATCATATTTCCATAAGCAAACAGAGTAAACCCTGATCAGGCAGTTCATAAAAGAGCTGCCTGATCTGAGTCTGCTCTTTTCGCAAAAGCGTTTAAAGACATCACTATGAGGTAAACGGTTAACTCTATTCCGGCAAGTCCTGACTTTTGACGGTTGCTCTCTCGTCTGCTTACGTACTTATGTGGCCTATTTGTTTGATCAGTCTGAATGTCAATAGTGTTTTGGTTCCAATGTTAAAAGTAGTCTTAACCCATATAAGCCTAGTGTCTTTTTTGTGGGACGTTGGCAAATAGTGGGGACTCAGACCAGACGCCACTAAACGCGGCGTCTGATCAGGTTTTCCACTGGTTGCTTGCATAATATTCTGTTAAGATTTAAATAAAAATGAACACTACAACCCAACATCCCTTTAAAACAGAAATGGACTGTTCGAATTGATAATGGGGGATTTTATTCGGTATAAACGGGTTAATTGCATTTGAAATTGTGCAGCAGATGGAATAAAATACGACATTTGCGGGACACTATTGTTGGCAGGATACACGTTAACCCAATTCAGCCGAAAGGACTTTCCTTCCCTTGTCAGTTTGACCAGTCCATGTCCGTTCTAAGGGTTGTTGGGTGGTAGTTTTCACTTTGATTCAAATTTTAATAGAATATTCTGCAAGCAAACAGTGGAACCCCTGATCTGACGCCGCATTCAGCGGCGTCTGATCTGGGTTTGCAATATTTGCCTATGTCCCATAAAAAGAACACTAGGCTTATATGGGTTAAAGATGCTTGTATAGTTATCCAGTAAGGCATCAGGCAAAATAGTTTGTATTAGCCTACACCTGCCTACATTGTTTATGTATATGAGAAGCAAAGACTGTCTTATTTGTGTAATTGCACAGGTTTGTCTGAGTGTTTACTGATAATCTCTGCCAGAGATATCAGATTCTCATGCACTACCTTACATAACCCGGATCTTATTGAATTTATTAAACGAGCTGAGGAAAAGTGATAAAATGCATTTCCAAACGAGTTTAATAAATTCAATAATACGGAGCACGAACGTTATATTCTATTTATCACATGACATCAAAAATACTCACAAATCGCATTTTTTTGGCGTGAAAACATCAAGATTATGCCATATTTCACGCAACGTTTAATGGACGTCATTACGTAACGTTACTAAATCTGTAAACCACTAGTGGTTTATCGATTTTATTGCATGGCGTTATATCACTCTAAGAATCGACGTCATGTGATAAAGATAATTAACCATATAAACTTGAAATTGTTTAAATTTTGGAGGCAAGCTGCTGGGGTAAAGATACGAATATCTTACGTTCAGAATGATGAAAAGTTTGTCCCATCACATATGTGTAGGTCACAAAGAGGACAGTGTCTGGGCTTATATCCTAATTAAACAGAAATAGTGAGTGAAAATACGATGATTGTGATAAGCATACACATATTACTAGACTTTTCGCTTACTGTAAAGGCGGCAACTTTAATATTCATATCTGGGTGTGGCTCGGCTATTTCAACTGCTAAGGAAGGGAAATCAGGTTTTATTTATAATTTGGTAAAGAGTTGATAAGCTTTTTGAGCCGTGCAAACGTGCGTGCATTTCATGAAAATCCTACTGTATACACACTGAACTCACATTTCTTAACCCTTAAAGCGCATAATCAAAAAAATGTATGTTTTTTGTCGTCCACTAAACTATTTGTAGCCTCATAGATAAACAGTGTGGATCCAGATCAGACTGCTCCTGTAGGAGCAGTCTGATCTGGGTCCACAATGTTTGCCTCCCTGCTTATGTTAAATAGACATTTTCAGATGCAGTTATTTTGCTGGCGTTTTAAGGACTAAATAATGACTGATGTTGTGGCACAAGATGATACAGTTACTTTTGAATAAAACCACGCCTCCTTTTCAGCTGTTACCTATGCCTTAGGCTGACTAGTCCTAATTTCGCATTCATGAGGTGCCGCCTTTACAGTAAGCGAAAAGTCAAGTAATACACATACACATACCCTTTTACATAAAACGTTATTTCTTTGTATTGATACATTACAGCAAAACTAGAAGCATTAAATAAATTGTTGGTTATTTTATACAAAAGGAATTTAGAAGAAAATCTATTTACTTTTGTGTTCTGCATGAATTACAGATCAGAGTATGACAGAATTATAGCTATGGTTGATGCAAATGCAGAAAAATAGAAAAAAATGAGACAGTCTTTGAAATCTTTGTCGTTAACCCTTTATACACTACAGACCTGAAAAAAAGTCTTGGCAAAAAGTTTAGATCAAGATGAATTTACTCATATCAACCCAATTGATCAAGATGAGATTACTCATATGAGCCCAATAGAACAAGATGAGATTACTCATATGAGCCCGATAAACCACCTCATCCAGATCTGCACTGTTTGTTTACTCTTTTTTCTTTTATCTCTGAGAAATCAATTGGGCCCTCTGTAAAACAAGTCAATAACTATAAAAGTACGTTGTCAGTGCTGCTGAATCCCTCTGACGAAACGTTCTGGATCCGCACATGTAGTTTTAAACTGTGCTGATAGCGGAGAAAAAGTAGCCAAAGTACATATAAGAGAAATAAAATTGCAAAATAACATGTGGCTCTTTACACTGTACTGATATTCTACTTCAGTTTTCAAGAAGTCCTATGAAAATAAATGACTTAGCAATCATACTGGTAAACCATTAGTGTTAAATTGGGGTTTAAGGTTCACTAATGTATCCCAATCAATACCAATCCATGTGCGATTCCAGAAAATCTGTCAGAGGGGGGTCCAACTCTGACAAACGCTTTTTTAAAGTTGATGAGGGTTGAGAGGATCCATATACCACTAAAACCTGGCCATCATCTGCCCACTAGCCACACACCATTGGATGGCGTTTTGCTGGCAGGCTTATAATATCCTAACCTTGAATGCTCGCTTTGTTTTTCAGGGGATCTGAACCACTTATGCTAAAAAACCTATGATCTTTTAGGGGGAGGGGTCAGGACCCCCATCCCCCCCTCTGATTTCTCCTCATCCCAATCCATCAAGCTTGGTTTTGAAGGTATCCGGACCAGTAATGCTAAAAACCCATACTATTTCAGGGGGGTCACCACCTCTGTTCCCCCTCTGAGTCCGCGCGTCCCAATCTGAATCAACGCATCCCAATCCATCAGAATGAAAGCATACAGTCTACCAGTCGAAAGAGTGTATGCAGAAAATCTTAAAGATATAGATGGCAATAAGAGACATTATACTACATCGACAATTTACACACCCTCAAAAGAAAAACATTTTTGTTTATTGAAAGATGCTGGAATTTTGCATACAAACAAACAACAATTATCAGAAATAGAAAACAAATGTGAACTTTGAAAAATGTATGCTAAATCTACTCCAAACCAAAACAAGCAGTGTATATGTCCATGGCAAAAAAAAAGAAAGTAACAATGGATCTTAAGAAATGGATTGGATTGTGGATGTCTAGATATAATGTGTCAAAAAATCCATTAGATATGATAGTGTTTTTTTGACAGATTGAATAGTAGTATTTGTGTGATAAGGGCTAAACTGACAGACAATGGAAGATACTACAACACAGAAGACATAAGAGGAGTTATGTGCGATAGTGGCCATAAGCCTTTTTCCAGAATTGATTTTGTTAAAGGTCTAATAGTATGCAACAACACTCTAATGCTTTGGACATTTAAAGCTGGTCGTAGGAAGGTATATGACAAGGCCCATTTGCCTGGGCAAACATGGCTAAGAAAAGCTTACATATGTTGAAGTCATCAGTTTGTGCTTGGAATAAATCCGTAATTGACAATTATTATACAAAACAATTTATTTTCCAATAGTTTGATGTCCAGCGAAACATTTGCAAAACATTCTGATTGATGGTAAATCTAATGAGCGTTTAACCCATATAAGCCTAGCGACTTTTTTGTGGGACATAAGCAAACAGTGCAGACCAAGATCAGATGCCATAGAACAATTGGTTTTAATGGGTTAATGAGAGTATTGAGAAGCAAAATGAGGGCATCAGAACAGATGTTTGAAAATGGTGATACTGTGTTTTATAAACGTGAAGGAAAGGACAGGTGGTTGAGCTGAGGAAACGTTGCATTTCAAGACAGTAATGTTGTTTTTGTCAGACATGCCTGGATATTTGAGCTTGTCTCAACAAACAGGCTATATAAAATTGACAGTTTGGGTCCTACTGAGGAGGCACAAAAAGATAAAGAACAGCGAGTTAATGATTCGGTTCTAAGCAAGAGTAATCAGAAAGACAACACCAAGGGCAAGATTGGTGAAAAGCTGTCAAAATTTAGTGTATTCGAACTGCTTGCTGATCAGAGCCAAGAACATATTGAACAGATTAAGTACAATGCTATACAACATAAATTCAGTATTTATGGTCAAATGATCAAACTAAGCATAAAATCATAGTTTTAAACAAATGGATAAAAACCTCTGCTGCAAGGGAAGCTACACTAACGGCTTAATACAAACCTAAGATGTGACTGGAAAGGTGCTCTGGCTGTTATAAGTCTTTGTCAGATACACATATCATTTTGTTGGTTGTGGCATGTCATTGCTCAAATACTTTACCCTTTTCGTTCTGGATTCCAGTAAACAAGTTCTTTGGCAAACGGTGAAAACCCACATAAGGATCTGCACAGTTTGGGGACAGAAATACATAATTTTATAGACATTTTGAACAGTAACCTCCTCGAATGCAAAATGGACTATTCCATTGTTATTACACCAATACATATTGGAGAAACGGGTTTACCCATATAAGCCTAACGTCCTTTTTGTAAGACATATGCAATCAGTGATGACCCAGATCAGACACAGCAGAACGCAGCGTCTGATCAGAATCTCCACTGTTTGCTTACAGAATTCTCAATTAAAATTTGAATAAGAATGAAAAATACCTTCCAACAACCCTTTGACGGAAATGGACTGGCCCAATTGATAATAGTGGGAAATTCCATCCAGCTTAAATGGGTGAATACACGTATTACCTGTTGTGTAACTTCTTTTAAAGCCTCCTCCTTCTCAGCGTATGTAAGGTTTGTAAATGGTGAGGTACCATACAGCATGTTGTAGATCCAACACTCACACTCACAGTGTTCTGTCGTATTCTCAACTATATGGAGGAAATTAGTAAGCCAGTGAGATTATTGTACAAATCATATTCACCTTAATAATTTGCATGCTGATAATTTAGTATGCGTTTTTGTCATATGTTATTTTTTCTAAAATTACTTTTTTCAAAACACTATCAGAGTGTGCAACAGATTTGGATCCAGATCAGGACAGGCGTTCTGATGGTCCTGATCTGTTGCAAGCTGTTTCTAAAGATTATCAGCAGACGATAAAACTGTGTGCCCCTATCAAGAAAAGAATTAACCCTTAAAGGGGACAGCAACCCTAATGATATGTATGTTTTGTCAGAAAGAGCTCTATGAACCAAGAATTTTAATACAAATATCATCAAAATCTGTTGAAAAAGGGGCAAGCTATGGGCATTTAAAAAATTCAATATGGCCAACATTTAGCCGCTATTTTGAATATTAAATAAGTTTTCAGAATTTTTTCAACTGCTTAATTTTTAGTAATCACTACTGTCACATCTGCTGTGTTCCAGCAGATATGTAGCTTTATACACAAGAAAAATGATTCATTAAAGATTAATGCAAATAATCCATTGGTTTGTCTTTTATTTTGATTACGCATACTATTTAATTAGGCTTAGTGACGTCACTAAGCCTACAATATGGCCGCTTCCATTACAATCCATTTGCAAATATTTAAACGCCCATAACTTCCACATTTTTCAACCGATTTAGACGAAACTGGTATCAAAATTCATGGTTTATTAAGATCTTTCATATAAAACATAAAAATCATCAGGGTTGCCGTTCTCTTTAAAGCGCCAAGAAAAATGTAGTCTGCTGAAGTCGTCTGCTGCAGATAATTGCGTAACATTAATGACGAAATAAGTATAGAAGCAAACAACGTGGACCCAGAACAGACTGCTCCTATAGGAGCAGTCTGATCTGGGTCCACACTGTTTGCCATATAGGCTTCTTTAGCATTTCAGCAGACGAGAAAGCAGACGATTCTTATTGCGATTGGCGCATTAAGGGTTAAAATAATCACACCTGCTCCTATAAGCGTTCACAGGGTTCTTTTGTGTGATTGTATGGACATCGAGTTTACAACCAATTTACCATTGATATGGATTCACCACGTAAATAAAAACTGCATCAGCTTCATCAGCTGATCTAAATCTTGACTGTTTTCTATTAGAGGCATACCATTTTGAAAAAAAACCCATATACGCACAATGTTATTTTATTTTGAAAACTGATAACACAATGCCACTATTTAAAAGAGCATACTAGAGATCTGACCTATCCAGTGAGATTAGAACTATAGTGCTGCCAAGATCTATACTAATGGTAGAGCAAAAAAAAAACAAAAAAAAACTGGCAAAAAGTCGCTTAGTTAAGGCTGAACCCCTCCCCATCAGTAAAATAGAAAATAATTGTATGAATGATATGACAAGATGTTGAAGTTTCTTGGATCGCTGGAATTACTTTTTCAAAGAGGGGCAGTGGTGTTAAAATTTGGCAAAAACTTCATTTTTAGAAGTGAAATTGCAAATTTTGAAATCCATTTGCAGCAACAGATACATGACACCAGTAAAGAAAGACTGAAAAATGATTATTGAGTTTAATATAATCCCACTCTGCTTTTATTATGATGTAAAAACCTAAATTGTGATGCCTTTATTTTTTGGTGAAAATCAGTGTTTTTTTTATATATTTAAACACAAATATTTGCAATCTGACATGTAAAGTTTTAATATTTAGAGTTGTTATTTAACTTGTTTATAATTTGATGCTGCATTATTCAACCTGCATATATTTTCGTTTTTACCTCATAATCCTACATTTTAACATTTTTGTGTATTTTAAGAAATGCATGTCTCGCTATTTCTTGTATATCAGGGCATTGCCATAGTGCGAAAATGACATACATATAATAAACATTTCAAATAAAAACAGCATTTATAATGTATTAAGATACCAAAGCAAGTAATGGCACAATGAAAAAAATAGGGCCAAGTGACCATGGATCGCTCACCTGAGTTTTGTTTTAAACGTCTTATCTATTGGTATCTATTGGAAACTGGCCAAGCTACTGTTGACCCACCAAGCGGATCATGTTTAGCCCCAGAGCCGTTATTTGAGCATATTTAAATGTTGTTGACCAGGTGGTGCGACTTAACTAATATCAGTGGATTCAGACAAGAAAACTGTTTATATGTTTTCACTATGTAAATCAATGTAAACAAATGAGTATGGCCAGGAAATGATACACTCGCACACTACAGACCAACCCATGGCACCAAGAGGAAAAGTCAAAGAGCAACATATTAACTCTGTGACCTCCAGGATGAGACCCTTTAATTTTGACCAAAGAAACACGTTTTGAACACACTTGGTAGAGTTCGTACCACTAGGTGATACTACATATCAAATATCAAAACTTTAAATCGTTTTATATCTGACAAGAATATTTTTAATATCTTATCTATATAAATGTATACATAAATTGTGACCCCAGGGTGGGCCCATTGTTGGGCCCAGTGCTATTATATGAACAAACTTAGTAGACGTCTACTATGCCAAATGAAAGCTTCAGACAAAACTATTTAATTGTTCCATATATAAGCCTATATAAAACATATGATCCCATGGTAGGGCCATTTTTGGCACAAGGGCCATTCTTTGAACAAACTTAGTAGAGGTCTAATAGGTGGTGCTACGTAACAAATACAATGCTCTACGGCTTGTGGTGTCACACAAGGAGATTTATCTAATTTTTCCAATGATTATATTGAACATGTGACCTCGCAGGGTGGGACCACTTTTAGTCTTGAATAAAATTGGCAGAGGCGTATTAGGTGATGCTTCATATCAAATATCAAGGCCCTAGACCTTGTCAGTTCAGACAAGAAGATTTTGTCAATGTTTTCTCAATATAAGCCTACGTAAAACATGCAGGCTCCAGAACTGTGAGGGCAATAATGTGAAGCAACTTGGTAGAGGTCTACTAGGCTATCCTACATACCAAATATCAAGACTGTATGCATTGTGGTTTCAAACAAGAAGATATTAAAATATTCATTTTGAAAATCTGTTTAGCCCATGTGACCTAGATATGCAACGGACAAAACGTATCTTAACAATTATTGATTAGGGTCATATAAGAACCATTCTTGCAAAATTTGGTAAAAATCCAGCCTGTATTTTAGGATAAGATGTCCTTTGAAGCAATTTTGTGACAGCGGATATCCAACCATTATGGTAGCTCACATTTAGTCTTTGACTCAGGGGAGCTAAGACATGAAGATACAAAGAACGAAGCAAAATCAATAATAGAAAACACAACTGGAATGTGGTCAATTGCATACTACATAGTATGATTATTTTAACCTTGATTTTTGTCTCTAAGCCCAAGTTAACAGTCCAAAGCTAAAAACCATAGACTGCCGGTGTCAAAATGTTTACATCTTCCAAAACAGCACGAGTTACATTCCATATAGACAGAGTATAAAGGTCTATTTTTTGGTTTATGAAGGGTCATCAGTAGATTAATTGATAATGGACAGATTATTTCATGTCTAAGTGTATTTCAATATCTCACTGGGCTAAGGGGGCTCCTAGAGTGGACTTACCTCCTGCATAGGTTCACCAAGATAAATATAAATATTTTATCAGAAAATACCTGAAACCTTTAAGGGACCTCTTTATTACCCCATGCAGGGAGTTCATAATCCACCCTTTGGTCTGCCTAGCATAACACCGAGAGCGAGTCATGAACACATTAACTAGTAGTACCACTTTGAGGGTTTAAAAGGTAGGTATTTAAGTATTTTGACCTGGAACTTTGACATAAAGGTCATATCAGAAGTCAGAAGCAATTATTGGAATACACACCACATACACACCTTAGGTAATCAGTGTGCAAAACATGAACCACCTACTCAAAACATATTAGAGGTATTTATTAGCTTTACAAGCCATACAACCAGAATTAAATTATTTTGACCTTTTCCTCAGGCTCAAATGTCATATTGGCAATTATTGTACAAAATATAAAATACCTCTGTCAAAACAATACAATGGTAAGACAGATTCGAATTAACCTCCGACTCTGAAGTCATAGCGGTGATCGCCATCGTTCTTTATAATCTACACACCAAAAGCAATAGTTGTGCTAAGTATGAAAAAATTAAAGAGGAGTTTGCGTAGCAAACCATAAACTGGTTGTAAATTTGTTTAGCCTTGTCTTTTGACTTGAATAACATAGCGGTGGTCAGAAGCCTATGTTGTAAGACAATCATTGTGCCATATATGAACACCCTCGGTTATAAAAAATTGGAGAGGAGTGTAGGTTAGAAATCGTATTACAGAATTTGACTACAAGTGACCTTGACCTTTGACTCTAATGTCATATTGATAATTTGATATCTTTCTTGACATATGCACACCTGGTTGGTGCACAAACTTTATGCTGCTGCTAATACCAAAAGGAAAAACCTACTATTATCTTAATCAGCTGATGGATATAAGATTACACTTGATTTGGAATGCATTTAGATCATATGCACTGGCAATCTATATTAAATGAGAAAAATAGTTTAAGATTTAAATAAATGTAATCATGGTACTTAATAATGATAAATCGGATACATTGTAGTTACATTCTGTAGATACTGCATTCATATACATTAAAATAGGCCTAACTTTTTAAGCATAGCTTATTTGGTTAAATATACACCCTTACCGTTTAAAAAATGGAAATTATTTTGCATTTCTTTGCATTTCTTTCACCTAGCAAACCTGTGCTTCTTTTAGATGCTATAATTCTTTGAATGAGGGTGCCCCTCTTCAAAGCATAGCAAAACGTCACTGTTCCTGTTTTGAAAAGTTATTCCAGTGGTTTGATAATGTACAGTAAAACAGCTTTCCCCTGATTTATCACAATCCTATTTTACAGGCGGGGAAAATTCTATCATTTGCCTTATTGTGCTCTATCAATAGGTTATATAACGAAAACATTAGAAATATTTTGCCAAAAACAAATTGCTGAATGTTTTGACATATAGTATGCAACATCACCTAGTGGTACTCTGTCAAGTTTGTTCAAATTGTGGTGCTGTGGTCAGAATAGCCTCATCATGGAGGTCACAAATTTTACATCGGCATATTGAAAACATAACAAAAGCATCTTGTTTGAAACCAATAGGTCTAGAGCCCTGATATTTAGTATGTAGCACCACCCAGTGGACCATATTTCAATTTTGCTCAAAATATAGCTCTGAGGACAAAATGGCCCCGCCAGGGGCATGGCCAAATTTTAATAGATACCATATAAATTAGGGGTTTCAAACAAAACTCAGGTGAGCGATACATGATAAATGCTGTTGCCATTTGAAATGTTTGCTATATGTACGTCATACTCTTAATATGGTAATACCCAGATATACAAATAATAGCAATGCATGCATTTCCCAAAATATACCTGGATATCAAAGTAATATAATAAGTAATGAGTGTATTTGGGGGTGTGTTATTTGACAGCATGACATATTTGATTGATTTTATAAATTGTTAATATAATGATTGAAATATGCATATTTAGCTTACCACTTGAACATGCAATCTATATCCTAATGTTTTGCATCGTCCAGTGCAAGTTAAACTATCTTTCAATACACAAGCATCACCATAAGTTCCATGGAGCCATAAGAGTACAATTAGTTTATAATTAACGACTCTTTTAGCTTGATTACTAAAACACTCATTTGCCTGAATCAGGCTTAAAAGAAGCCATCGCTGCATTTGGGAGTCAGTAATATGCTTTATAAAAGGACATAGTAGTATGAAAACCACATATAAACCAAGACATGGCTTACCTGTTTCCCATGCGGCCTCAATAGATAAGAAAGTCGCCAAGAGCAAGATTCCATCTGTAATACAGAAATATTATTAGAACAGGAAATGTGATAATGATACTTGTCACACATTTCCTACAAAATACATGTATGTTCGTTTATATGATACTGCCACAGTTTTATAGCATTTATCATTGTTGTAGAGCACATATGCTGCAGACCCAGTAAACATCTGAAAGGTGACCACCATCGACCCGCCAGCGAAACGCCATTTGAATGGCCAATGTTGGCTTAACAATGTCTGCTGGCTAGGGAGGGCATACGCTCAATCAAGCTTGAAATAATCGTAGTTGTATGATATCTTAGTTACAGCAAATTTGCTGTAGGATAATTGGTGCATGGTAAATGATGTATAGTAAATAGATAATGAAATGACATGATTTATATCAGGCTCTGTATCAACCATCGAATTCCTATGGATTGATCACGAAAACAAAGCTAGCCAACAAGTATGTTTAAATATAATTATTAAATAATCATAAAACACAGTTTCTGATATGCCCTGTTGAAGAAGAGGTTTCAAAGCAACGTTGTTTGTTTTGATGCTTTACGTCTCAGTCAAAATGATTTCAGTCACATTGGGATTTTTTTTCTGGGTTAAACCAGTACTAAGCATAGGATTTAGAAGTGTCTTTATCAAAGACACAACGCAGTACCAGCTTTATATTTGAATTTAACAGGTCTATAAACAACTTAGACAATTTAGACAACTTGATTCTATTACAAAAATGTGTATGAGAAGTATTGTAAACTTAGGAACATTGTGCAAAGAGAAACTACAATATCTAAAAGCGACTATTTGGCAAACAGAACTGAAGGAAATGTTGGAAATTAGAAAATAACTTTGGAATCAATCAGACAAACTGGCTATGATAATAAAAAAAATAGAATGCAGTAATGTGGTATTTGTAATTGATGGCGAAACTTCTTTTGATCTTAAAAGGTGGCAAATTGCTTCAATCACTTCTTCAAAACTGTTGCAGTGAAGATTGTATTTATAAGGAATTGTACAAATCAAATCCTACTAAAAGTACTGGGACAGACAATATCCCTGCTAGATTTGTAAAAGATGCAGCTTCTATCCTTAATAAACCCATTTTGCATATAATTAACTTTTCAATTGAAAATAATGTGGTCCCAAAAGATTTGAAAAATGCAAGAATTGTCCCCTTGTTTAAGAACTAGGCCTGTTAGTATGATATACATGAATTTATCATGTGACGTCTTGTCTGGGAGTGAATTAACGACATGCAATAAAATCAATAAACTTCTAGTGGTTTTCAGATTTTCCGGAAATGTCATGACGTTCATGACAACGTTGAGTACATAGTAACAAAATTATAACGTCTTTACGGCAGAAATGAGATTTCAAAATAAATAAGCCTCGCTTTTTATCTCCTTTCCCAAACGCATTTGATAAATTAAATGAAACATGACCACTCATGTAAGATCCTCTATTTGGAGGAGTATCTTGTGAAGAAAATAGTCCTGTTTGATTTTCAGTCGGGAGTAACTTCTTAACTTAACTTCTTAACTGAATCGTTGTCTTGATATGTTTAATGTTGATTTTAGGGTAAAACAACTATGATTGAGTCATGAGCATAACATTTTCAATGGAACTGGCCCATCATTTTTATCTGATTTTTTATCAATTCATCATCACTTCACTAGAGGTAGAACTGAAGACTTTGTAGTAACTTCTGTCAACAACTTTTTATTATAGTGCAATTAAAGATTGGAAACTCTACCCTCGGATGTCAAAAAAATAAGTGCACCCTCCATGGATTCAATTTGTACAGTACAATGCCTCAAACCTCAACTACAACTTGTGGAAATGGACACCTTCATTTATTATTGATAGGCATCTAAGTATTTCCATTTGTATCTTATGATTTTTTGAGTTGTCGATTTATGTCTTTCTCCTTTCTCGCAGTCTTGGATCTAACCAACAGTACCTCTTTTGAAATAAGCATTAGGACTTTCATGGGATATCCTGGATTATTTCAACACACAAACATAATATATATCCTCTTACATTTTTGTTGCAATCGATCACCACACTCTCTTAATATAGCGAATGCACTGTGTAATGATTCTGTGATATTTATTGTGATATCTGATTTATATTTGTGTTAGATCTACTTTAAAAAATTAACAAATTCAAAGTAGAGAGGAACGCAAATATCAGGAATCAATAAACTCAAGTACCACACCTCACAAGAAACACCATTTGGGAAATTGACAAAACACAAGAAAACACAATACACAAATACTTAAGAGATCCAAAAGGTCAGTCCTTTACAGCAGGTGATCACAAGGCTACAAGGAACAGACAAGATAGCATAAAAAAGAATAACATGAAACATAAACCAAGTAATGTATATCAATAAACAATAACTCAATATTGAGTATTTTTTTTGACCAATAAATCAATCTGTTTTAATCCATTACCCTTTTCCAGGCCCCACATAGAGAGATTTATAATCTGCTTAATTGCCTTATTATGGGGTAGATAAGACTGGCATTTGATATGAGTTACGATCTAGGGGACAGTTTATTGCATGTCATCATTATAGCGGCGGTGTACTCTTACAGAAGAAATGAAATGTCTCTTTAAGCATCAATCATCCTACATTTTTTCTTTTATTTACAGAGTTTAAACTTTGAGAGTAACTTTAGCACCAATTATCTATTTATTCTGGTTTCTTACAATTCTGTTTTTTTTTTTTAAATTGCTAATGTGATAAAAGTGTATGCTTTGTATTTGTTTTTATGTTTGTACATGTATGTTTGTGTTGATTTTACGAATACACACCAATCAATCAACCAACCACAAAATCTTCGTATGCTCGCAAAAATCTGTTTGAGCCACACTATTGGCGCTAAGTCCCCTTTAAAACTTTACATATTGCTAAAATCAATCATAAAATGTTATCCCCGAAAATCAATGTGAAAAACCAGTTTAGTTAATTTGGTTTGATTGTTTCTCTGTGATGATACATTGAATAAGATAGGAAACCTCCGTGCAAGCTTAAGGACAATGTCATACACAATATGGCGTGGTGGCTAAAATCTGCGGGTGCTTTGAATTTTGCGCTGTCACAAGAACAATGTCCAATTTCGCTCTGAATTTCAGAGATAATCAAAAGATATATGTAATATAGTTTACAATTTTGTTGCTGAATGAAATATACACAAACAGTAAATAAGTCAAATATTACCTTGAACTTGGTCAATTTTTGCACACAGAATTCTCCTATTTTCCTCCATCAAAAATTTAAGTTTTTTGCACAAGCATGTAGTGTGATATGTGATCTAGTACAGCCGGAATTTAAATTTAACAAAACTTAATTCAAAAGGTCACTTTTTCTTGCTAATCCGATAGTACATAACACTCATATAATAGCCGACCAGGCGTAATGTACATGTTTATCTACACCTGTAAACAGGGCTACCAATCCATATCATGCATAGGAAAATACAAATAATACATACATGTATAGTTGTAATACATATCTATGAGCCTGACTTCCTAGTGTGAATATAAAGCGGAATCCAATTAGTGCACATGACATGGTGTTCTTCTTTATTATCACCACCCCTTTTTAAAGGGGGTATTGTTATCGCCTCTGCCCGTCTGTCTGTTCGTTCGTTCGTCCGTCTGTCTGTATGTTATGCTCTATCCTCCTTAACCATTGGACGAAATCCAACCAAGTTTGGTGTGCGAAATTTTCATATGAGTGGGTTGTGCGACAGCACTCTTTTGGGGCCGTCCCCCTGGGGCCCAGGGGAGGGTTCAAAGGTCAACTATCATATTTGAAAAGTCAATTTCAAAGATTTTTATACTAAACTTTATGTTTGTTCGCAAAAATAAAAGAATGAGATTTTCATTATGTCGCCTGGGTCGTACTCCAGGGGTGGGACTTGGGGTTGCTTGGGGTCAATTTTTTTCCCAAACATGGTCGTGTGGCATATCAAATTGAAGGGGATGATGAGCAGAACGGGATACAAGTTAAATTTTCACCGTATGGTCAAACTTGTGATCGCGAGGTATAGTCAATAGGTCAATTATCATTAAACTTCTTCGAGAACATGGGGTGTTAGCGATGGCACCCCATGGATTATGTGATTACAAGTACTCTCATTTTCTTAGATGTTTCAAAATTCGGAGATTGTTGTTCGATTGCTCATTTAGCTTCTCTTTTACACCAATAGATCGTCTGTGGCATGATGCCTGCTCACTGGATTCAATGGAAAGGAATGCTTACATAAGAGCGTGTGAGCTTTCACAGCCTTGGATTCAATTTGACGTTTTAATCAAATTAAGAAATTGAAGAAAAGCTTAGGCAATAAATAAAATAAACATTTTATATTAGTGTGTGATATACATTTCAATACAGGAATTGACATTTAACGCAAAAAAATGACACAGCGTTTTTTTAAAAGTCAGTGAACGACAATGAAGTAAAACGGGTGTACAAACCGCCAGACTGATGACCATAATCCTCTATGTGCAACACACTGAAAACGAAACATCACCCAAATCTGTAATTTTCAAACAATTAAGACTGCCGAAAGATATGAAATTTTATTTAAAATATGGCCTTAATCTTAACTATTTGTTAACCTTTGTTGCTGAGACAAAAGTGATCTTAAGAGAAATGTATTCTATATTAATTGGAAATGATAGCCTTCTGAAGCGCCCACAGGTAATTTAAGTCAAGTCATTGGCCCATTGAATAGCATTCTCCGGGTTTTTATAAAATAACTCTCAGAGTGCAAGATATAGATAGTGACCAGAGAACACGATATTACCTATTATAGGACTATTGGGGTACTGTAACAGCGGCACATCATGAATGGGAAATTAGGACTGGTCAACCTTTTAATGACATATGGTAATAGCTGAAAATGAGGCGTGGTTTTATTCGAAAGTAAGTATCATCTTGCGCCAGAACACGTCAGAGAAGACACAAATCATATGAATTAACCCTTAAACACCAGCAAAATAACTGCATCCGAAAAATGTCTGTTTATTGGTTAACATAATTATAGAAGCACACAGTGTGGACCCAGACCAGACTGATCCTATAGAAGCATTCTAATCTGGATCTACACTGTATATGGAAGGGTCTTCAAATATTTCAGCAGACGACAAAGGTATACGTTTTTTTTGTAATATACGCTTAAAGGGTTTATAAACGTAAGTTCAGTGTATATATGGTCAGGATTTTCATGAAAATCACGCTTCTTTGCATGGCTAAAACAACTTAATAACTCTTTACCAATAGATAGAACCTGATTTCCCTTTTTGAGCAGATGAAATAGCCGAACCACGCCCAGATATGAATATTAAAGTTACCGCCTTTACAGACACCAAAAAACTCCATTATACACGAATCTCCGCTCATGTTTTTTGTATTCATTGTATTAGCCGAAGAAGGAGATAGATTAGTGGACGTGTATGTAAACTTACTTACCTGTATAACTGACATGTATATTATTGTCAGTGGCTATTATATATGAGTGTTAGGTGTTATCGGATTAGCAAGAAAAGTGACCTTGTGAATAAAATTTTGTAAATTTTAAATTCCGGCTGTACTAGATCACATATCACACTACATGCTTGTGCAAAAAACTTAAATTTCTGATGGAGGAAAATAGGAGAATTCTGTGTGCAAAAATTGACCAAGTTCAAGGTAATATTTGACTTATTTACTGTTTGTGTATATTTCATTCAGCAACAAAATTGTAAACTATATTACATATATCTTATGATTATTTCTGAAATTCAGAGCGAAACTGGACATTGTTCTTGTGACAGCGCAAAATTCAAAGCACCCGCAGATTTTAGCCACCACGCCATATTGTGTATGACATTGTCCTTAACAATTTATGTGTTGTAACAACTCTGTATGCCCTGGTACTGCCACGGAAACTAGACTGGATGGTAATGCATCCGCTTATCTTTCCATATCTTTCATCATTCTTGGAACTTTCCTATCAACTCTTATTTTATTGTTCTACCTCTACCTATTTTATCAATATATCCCCGGTACGGAGTATATAAGGGGTATATAGTATTTGCCTTTTTTGTAACTATGTTTGTCTGTTTGTCTGTCTGTTTGCTGTTTGTAAACTCTTTTTCTGTCAAAGATTTCTCAGCAACTACTTGACTCAGGATTCTAAAATTTGGCACAAAGCTTGATAGTGTTAAGTTGTATTGCGTTACAAAGCAGCCGTATATTGCTTATTAGTCCCTTTTTCGTTTATTTTTATTTCTATCCAATCAAAATTTGTCCACTTTTTTTCTTTCAAAGATTTTCTAAGCAACTTCTGACATAGGATTCTGAAATCTGGTACGAAGCTTGATAGTGATGAGTTGTATTGTGTTACAACAAAACAAAGCCACATATTGCTTATCAGTCCCTTTATTTATTTATTTTTCTTTCTCTCCATTGAAAATTTTGTCACAGATTTCTCAGCTCCTTTTGAAGCCAGTGTTTTCGAATTTAACGTACACCTTCAGGTAGGCAAAGTGTTTTGTATAAATGAAAATTAAGGTGCTAATTCTCATTTTGCCTTCTTACTTAAAAATTTCAATTTTTCCTTTTATCACTCCTATATGATACATATGGACATTTTTCTGTCAAATCTTTCTCAGCAACTACTTGACTTAGGATTCTTAAACTTGGTACAAAGCGTGATTTTAATGAATTGTTTTGTGTAACAAAAACAGCTACATATTGCTTATTTGTCCCTTTATTTGGTCACTTTTCTTTCTCTCCAATGAAAATTTCTGTAGCAGATTTCTCAGCTCCTATTAGAGCCAGTCTTTTCAAATTTTGAGTACACCTTCAGGTAGGCTAAGTTTAGTGTATAAATGAAACTAAGAATCTAAATATTATTTAGCCTTCTTTACAACTTTCCTTCTGTCACTCCTATATAACACACATAGATATTTTTCGTCAGAGTTTTCTCAACAGCTGCTTGATGTAGGATTATAAACATTGTGTACACCTTCATGTAGGCAAAGTATATTGTGTAACTGAAAATTAAGATGCTTATCTTCATTTTGCCTCTTTTTTCAAATTTTCATGTTTTCCTTCTGTCACACCTATATAAGACATATGGACATTTTTCGTCATTTTTCTCAGCAACTACTTAATTCAGGTTTATGAAACTTTGTGTTCACCTTCAGGTAGGCAAAGTGTATTGTGTTAATGAAGTTTAAGATGCTAATCCGCATTTTCCCTGCTTTTTTTCAAATTTTCAATTTTTCCTTCCATCACTCCTACATATGGACATTTTTTCATCAAAGTTTCTCAGCAACTACATGCTTTAGGATTATGAACTCTTTAACAATTTTGTCTTTTCTCTGACAGTGTTACAACATCTGATGGCTACCGCTGGGTGTATGTGAGCTTTGTTCACTTTTTGCTATTCCTTATTTTCACTATTCTAAAAACGCAACAACTCACACTGTGACGGGCTGTATGTACAATATAGATGTAAATGTAGAACAGCACAATCTATGTCGTATTTTGGCCAGGAACTTGAAAAAATGATGCCTATCCACTACCCTGTGGCTATGGCTGTGGTTGCTATCTGTTCCAAGGGATTGATTTTGGTGTTGTTAATTTACAGTTTACAGTTGCCCCCATGCACAGATCAAGAGGGGAAAAGGGGATCCAGACACCCTGTGAAAAAAACATAAAATATAGGGTTTCTTAGAAATACTGGCACCGATCCCCTCTAAATATCACAAAGCTATTGAGCCAGCATTCAATGATGGTTCGCTTTTAGTGCTCTTTGGATCCTCTCTCCCCTCATCAAAAACAAACAAAACAAAAACCGTTGTCAGAATTGGATCATCTCTGACAAAACTTTCTGGATCCTCACATGGCCCAAATGTAATTTTTGTCCTGGTATTGTGTTATATAGTTCTTTGTGTCTTTTCTACTTTTGCAGAGAGAGAGAGAGAGAGAGAGAGAGAGAGAGAGAGAGAGAGACAGATAGATAGACAGACAGACAGACAGAACGCAGATTGCTGTGTGTGTCTTTGTTTATTGTGTGTTACTTTATATCTGTCCCTTTGTGTCATGGGTTGGTCTTTGATCTATCAGTGTGACTTTATATGGTTTAACTCACCCGTTTTAGCTTCCAAATTACAGCAAACAATTTTACTGCATTGGCATATACTAGACTATAACATAGAAAGATTTTAGCAAAAAAAAAAGAATGCAACCTCATTAAAGAGAAACTATCAACTGTTAAAGATTAATATTTTTTTTCAAGCTTAGTATACTGTTGATTAGAGACTAACTAATCTCACCTTTTAATGTCCACAAAGTAATATCTACATCGAAAGTTACTGGATTATCATTAGCGTATATACTTATGTAAGCACACTGGACGTGAATGGGCTCTATCTTGTAAGTTACCGAAGACCCATCTTGTACTGAAATGATCTGAAATGGAAGTAAGATGTTAATTAAATATTTACACTTGTGTATTCTAATTTTTCGCGCATCTGCTAATTTGACTCACTCCAATATTATTCCCTATATAAATCGTCATTTTGTGGATCCACCGTGGCTCAACTTGAGGTTTTCTTTAGCTCTGACTATCTGTTAGTCATGAACCCTTTTCTTTGTTTCATCATGGTGTGTTAATTTGATTAGAGTGTTTCTCCATGATGATACATTGCATTAGTTAGATGGTATCCATGCGAGCTGAACATTTCTTGTACTTCAACAACGGCAGAATCTAGGGCGAAGATTTGGTACCAGTAAAATGCATTTAAGCCCCCCCCGGTGGCTTAGGCTGCTGTCTTTTCTAAGGCGGTGGTTCTATTGTTGTGGACTTTTTGTTTATTGTAACTCCAATTGTTGGAGTCTGTAACTGTTCTATGTTTTGTTGTACGCTACTTTATGTCCATTGTAGTATTGTAATCATCTTGATGGGGAAGAGAGAGCTGGTTGCTTTGCTTAATTTGTCTTCCTGGTGTCTAGTGATGGTTGAGGGGCTCTTCCTTGCGGTGCCATGGGGTTGTCTGCGGTTCGTGATTGTGGTATTTCCTGATCATACTCACTTACTATTTTTTATAGTATGAAACAAATCAATAAGTATATGAAATAGCATTTTGTAGTGTGAATCCAAATTAAATATCAAAATGATAGAAAAAAACAACAACTGTTTTTCACTAAATCCAAAGACCCCTCCTCCACAAATCTGGCATTTAGAAGGCTGTTTTGTCAGTGACGGTAAACAGAAACTGCCAAGAATATGTGCTGCATTGATTATAGAAACCAAAAACGTATATCAAATCCAACAAAAATCTTTTATGAGGCCCTACAAGCGGGGGTCCCAGTACCCCATATCCCTTTAATTATTTTGAAAACATCCTATATCCCTAAAATAAATATGGCAAATATCACCAAAATTCAGAAAGCATTGTATTCCTATATCCCTAAAATTGGTCCAAGTTATCCGTATCCCTTTAAATATTTACAAAAATATCCTGTATCCCTTTAAGTTTTTGGCCAATATCCCTCCATCCCTGAAAACCCTTCCAAGGCCTCTTTTATGTTCAAGGCAACCAAGGAAATAGACACAGGTGCGCAACACTAGCATACATTTTTCCTGACCCTGAAACAGGGGGGTTAATGTCGTTGAATGCTTATTTTTCTGTTATTTACCTAAAATAATTCGAGAAATTTTACTCAATTTGTTAAAAAATGATTATTCACTTTGATATTATAAACATTTCTGAGTGGACCAGATAACACTTGCAAATTCAGCTCAAACTCTTAGGTGCGCCAGATTCGCCTACAGCATGGTATTTAGTTAACACATAGAGGATCTTTCACGAGTGATCATTTCATATGAAATTTATTTAAAGAGTCTTTGACAAATTAAAAAAATGATATAAAAGGATCACTTGCGTAAGATTCTGTTTATCAGATGGCTTTTTAAATGCAATTTTATCGCCTTCAAAGCTTGTTTATTTCAATTGAAAATTGCTTTGTTGTTATGGACGTCGTCATGTCCGCTGAAAGTGTTATGTAACGTGTAGATCTAATCATAACATAATTTATTACATGACGTTATCCACTGAATAACAGTAACGTCATAATGATAAATTAAGAGGAAAATATCAGATCAAGAAAAACAGGCCAGTACACAAGCTTTTGGTATTTGTTGTATCAGTGAGCAGAAAATGGTCTTACGATATACAATGTTTGGAAGCAGAGAAAGGCTCAGACCATTAGATACATGAGCACGGACGTTTATAGGAGCCATTAACACATATGTGATTAGTACAGAAACATATACAATGACAAGGAAATGTTATAAACACAGACCATGGATAAAAGTATGCGACCAAGCGGGAAAGAAACACGAAAACAGAAAGATGCATACACACAAATAAGAACATGATAAGCTGAGCATTTCTCTCTCTCTCTCTCACACTCTCTCTCTTTCAGCTAAATGGCTGCCAAACAAGAAAAAGTCAAAGTTCCCAATATAATGTCATATTTAAATACTATATACGTAGTAGCAAATAATAGCATAGCAGCAATCATATATCAAGCAAAAATTCATATTTCAACCTATATATCTGTGAATTGAGTTGGTAGTTTTCTATTTTTCAAATTTTCCAAAGGATCGTTTTCACAGTTTAATCAGAGATACTGCGGAAAGTAAATTATGCTCGAAATTTCGAAAAAAACTTGATTGACCAACTGATTGTCCCCATTAGAAGAGTTCATAAAGGCAGAATAGAAAAGGGTGTGGCTTTGGAAGCCATCTGATCTGAATCTTCAGAGTTTTCAAAAAGGATAAACTCACTTTCAGCAAGAAAAAGGTAAAACATTATTGAGAACCATTTTAATTGTGTCGATCCATGTAAGTTATGAGAATTCGTTAACAATATGTATCGATATATTGAGAGTTTTTGCTGAAGAATGCATTGATTATCCGTAAAGTACAATAACATGCATGTCTTTGAAACGTGCTTTAAATAATAAGTTTTAATGAACCATACTGTTTGAAAGAAATTAAAATCGGATTAAATACATTGAAGATATTCCTTTGTATGTCTATTTCTAATTAGGTTCAATGAACATTGCAATGGATGCAATGCTTTATATAAAAAATAAGGAAAATCAGCATGTGTACTTCGTGAGTCATTCAATAAAATGAGACTTTCATCTGTATATTCATGAAGTTTAAAATCACCACAATAATAATATGACATCTTATTAATTCAGAAATATAAACAATGTATATATGTTTGTTAAGTTGCCATAGCAACTGGATAGTTTGCAGAAGGACTTGGAGACCAATGACCATATTTTCATTACTTTGTCATTCTAAACCAGTTACATTCGACAAAGATCCATAGCATTAACATCTTTATAGCATTGTTTCTAATAAATAATATTTGTGCTACATAAAAGTTATTAGAAGAAGATCTGGATCAACTATGCATATTCTTAATAACGGTTACTAGCAACGGGTTTCTAAAAAAATTATAAAAAAACTCCAGCGCAGTTTGCGTTACTATAGTAACAGTTTTACGCAGTTATATCCTACAAAATGTATGGCTTGTCACAGCTTATTGTAATTGCTTCATATAAAAATTTTATTCAGTTTACCATACTTTCACATATAGATATACATTTTTAAGTAAATCGGTCGGTAAAAAATATCAGACATTCTTGAAATTGTATCTTTAAGCCTTGTTTCCATGGTAACAGTTAAATACTTTGAAATAATTATTCCTCGTTGTTATACATGACCATATATAAACATAAGTCGAGAAATACACCATATATCTAAATCTGCTGCCGTTGCAACATCCAAAAGTGAGCCGTCCATGCAGCTTTGCTTAGTCTTCTAATGTTACCTAGCAACATAAACTGAAGCTATTTAACATCTCGAAAATGTTGCTTGTGAACAGCCAAAGGAGCATGCTAGGTATGTCTGAGATCTCATAAGTCTAGTTTGTAAAATCACTGCGCTATAGAAAAAGTCAAGTCCAGGCACTTTACCCATAATGCTATACGTATCATTTTTACTCTGTAATATAGGTGTATGAAGTTAGTGTGTGCAATATGCAATACATACCAAAACCTCCTGAGTAGGACCAAATGTATAATTTGGGAGAGTATACGAGAAATCAGTACTTATCAAATCAGTGAGCAGCGAGGTCTGCACATATACCCAAATTCACCATAGCCTTCGCAGCTCGCATACACAAAGTATGGATGTAGATGAAGGCTCAGATCAAAACTAAGACTGCTAGCTTCACTGGATACACCAGCATGGGTGTTGCGCATATGCAATGAGTGCCGAAATCTCGTGCTCTGCTATATTTATCTTTGGTTTAACCCTTTTCAGTCTCCATACCAGGTACATGTACTTTGGCAAACAGTGGAGACCAAGATGCAATGCCGCATTAAGCGGCATTGCACCAGGGTCTGCACTGTTTGCTAACTGTAAGATAGAAACAATCTCTCTATAGGGACAAAATACATCATTTTGAAAAAAATTTGACCGGCAACCCATTTGATAACCCCAAAATGACAATTCCATAGTAATTTTATCACATTATACGGTTGAGATATAACTCTGTGCACATGATATGCACTTGACTTGAGGAGCACAATTTGCAAGTGCACCATTTACTATTATTCCTTAACAGTACAATACAATACAAATTAAAAAGCATATGCCTTTGGCTATATACAATACAACGCAATATGACATACATCTTCTTAGTCTGTTATACAAAACCACAAGCACAGTCGGCTGCAGAGACAAGCGTCGCCACTCCATCCGTCACCAATACGTGTGCATCTTTGCACCCTTACTTACGAGGGATGATCCAAAAGTTCTGATCGTTACCTTGTAGCTTTGTCCAGAGACATTTTTGAGAGGCATATCATGCACCATTCAAAAGAACTAGCGTTTACCTTTATAATGATGCTAGTATTTTCTCGCTGTACTGTTTCGTTTAATAATTACAGCACATTATATATGGCCCACTCCATACCACTGGCCTGTTTTCATGTTATAGAATTATAATAATATTTGAATCTGAATCTTTCATGCCTGGCATCTTTAAAACCACAAAATAAAACTGCATTGTATTTTTACTTTTTGTTACTTATAATGTCAATTCAAATGTAAGAATGGCGACAGGTTGCGTCGATTCAATATTCAATGCACAATGCGCAATTCTTATGACGTCATTGAAATTGACAACTACGTCATTTTGAGTACATTGCAGAATTTTCATTTCTGAGAATATTCTATTTTTGTCTATCGATTTTGACTTAAAACATGCCGAACCTAATATCGGCAAAATATTTAAGATCAATATTATTTTGATTAAGAAATATCTTAATCTTAAATGGAATATTGTAAAAAGTTTAATTTTTATTTAAAAAATGATTGATTTTAAATACGAATTTTCAAAATTGTTATTGGTTTCAGATGGATGTTTTGTGCTCAATTTAATCCTATATTGCATCATTTTACGATATAGTGCATATTTGGACAATTGTTTGGGTTTTATTTTTAGATGCAAATTTGTGTACCTCCGAATAATGACCTAATTTGGGGACTCGTTTTAATTTTCTTATGTGGGTTACTATCAGTCTGCGACAATACCGACTATTCATAATTGCTTCAGACAGAAGTCAGTTCATCTAAGATTGCCTAAAATCTTTTTTACCTTTAATACAACTGTTGTTACGGCAGTATGGGCCGGTCAAAACTTCAAGTGGTCCAAAATTTGATTATAGCTGACAGCTGCATAGCCATACATTTAAGGGCCTAGGGAACCGAGATCATATAGAAACTTCGCCATATGTACAGGACATATTGACTTCCGGATGAACATTGAGCAGCCATAGAAACGAATTGCTGAGACGGCTCTTGTCAAAATTGTGAGGTCTCTTATATGCACAGTCTGCTTGATAAGTCAGTGCATTGAGGGTATGGCTGTTTCAGGGTAGATTTCAGGTCGCTCCTTCAAGTTACATAAAACTTGTCAGAGCGGTGTATAGACAAAGAATATATTATTATTTGGTACAATTTTCAGGCATGTTGCATTGCTGGTTACAGAGATATCACGCCAGGATCAGAACTTTAGGATCATCCCTCGTACTTTATAATGTACATGTACTGGGGACTGGGACGGGTAATGTAGTCCTTGCAACCGTCTGTGTCAAGTGAGAGTAAGTTAATTTTTACATGTTTTCAAGAGACAGCTAAGTAGGAGATATACAGTAAAACCGGTGCTGCACCATTTAGGAGATATCTGTATATATACTGTCGGAAATTTAGTTTTACGGCGATGCGCGACCTGAGCCGTAAAGCTAGATTTCCCAACTATAACCACGACATACCTCCCATAATGAAAATTTTGAATATGGCTATCCCATTCTGATGCTCTCTTGCAGCTTTTTCTAAAATAGGAGCGTTGCAAGCCCCATATCATACATAGAAATGTGACGTTTTTGTTTGATTTGATTCTTTACGTCCCATTAACAATCTTTCAGTTAAACAGGGACGGGTCTTCCTGGGTTGAACCAGTACTAAGCTAGGATAAATGTGTCTTACTCAAGGACCACAACGCAGTGACGCCGGTGAGGCTCGAACCCGCGGCCCCTCGGTCTCGAGTCAAGCACTCTACCACTGAGCCACTGCGCTCCCACGTGACGTAATTAATGACGTTAAACTATTTTACACAGTATATAGCAGTATAATACTGTAGCAAATATTTGGAGTTTTCCAATCAGATATCGCGTTACAAAAGCAAGTGCATTAGAATGTGTTAACTTTTCTAAGCTTTACTGTCAAAATGAAAAGGGTTAAAATGTAAATAACATTAGCACTTACCTCTGTTAAAGTTTCGTTAGAAGTAAGCGACGTGTTGGAGCAGGGTTCGGCTCTATATAACATCACTATGGTAACTGTGACAGGAGTATGCTGAACGTCTATCAACACCCTCAATTCATAGATGTAGTACGCTTTGAAAAAGGATTTCTGAATGTAGAAGACAGGAAACGTGTGTTGGGATGTAATATAGCCATGCATAATTACTGACGTCAAAAAGGAACGCCTCACCTAGATGTAAACATGAATATCTTTAAGACTGAACAGGCCCTAAAAGTTGTGAATTCTAGTGCGCTGCTGCCTGCAAGGTTATTTACGGTTGAGACAGCAACTTCGGTTTGAGATAAGGATCACCATTTTCACGATGCACTGGATTTGAGCCACTTTTGCTTTGTTTCCAGTCAGAGCCCATCAGCAAGAACGGCTTCTTTTATCCGTGTAAGTTACACCATGAGTGTGAGGGTGTGATAGAAAAATCCGCCCTGAAGGTCACCGTTTGCCATCACAAGGCTTGCTGAGTGATGAAAATGGTGATCGCAAGGGACGGATTTTTCTATCCCATCCTAACATGGATCATGGATTCTTTTTTTTTTTTTTTGCTCACCATTTAAAATACCGCATTTTACGTTTAAAAAAGGCTCCCAGAAGTACCTGAATATGCTGACATGGACATGACATAATGGCGTCACTTTAACATAACAATGACGTCACTTAACGACCATGCGCGTGAGTTCAAATAAAACCGATGTACAACCCTCACGTGGCAGCTTGGGTAAGATAAGATGGGTAAGATAAGATTTTCTATTTAAGGGTAAAATCTCAGATGTCCTTATCCGGTGTGCAAGAAAATCCTCTCTATACTATAGGAGTGGTAGAGATAATGGGTGCGTTTCTTTGGCTTCTCCGTGCATAAGCCAGTTGTAGTCTATACAAACCTTATACTTTGGACTTAAACAACTGCGCAGTATAATAGGCGGGATTTCTAGATTCAGCTAAGCATTTATAATCTCAGACAACATCGAGAAATAAAGTAAAAGCACATTCTTCTGCGCACACGCGCGCACAGAGATATGATATATAGTTAATGTGTGTCCTGTAATTTCCAAAGCTAAACGACTGATATTGTTTTATTAAGTTAATACTTGTTCCGACTTCCTCGTTATCGGAAATATACTGAAGTCTCCGATGAGCAGAAAGTAGTCCGGTGTGTATTAAATTTCGCGCGGAGCGGTTTCCGCAATGGAATCATGTTATTATTATTAACTACGTTTCCACATCACCCCTGATTAAATTCAAACCAGGCCCCGAGGCTATAAAAAATTCATGCTCAACTCCTATGAGCATGAAATTTATATTGCTGATAAATGTTGAAATGCCACAATTTAACATTTATTAGCAGGATAAATTTAACATTTGGGAGGATTAAAACAATATTTTTTTCAGCATTTTAATTTTTACGAGGAGTCAAAATTTCATGCTCATTTGAGTTATGCATGAAAAAGACTTTGTCAAATGAGGTCGCGTCTGGGAATGATATAACGCCATGCAATAAAATCTATATTACCACCAATGGTTTACAGATATAATAATGTTACGTAATGACGTTCATTATAACGTTGCGTAAAAGATGGCAAAATCTTAATGTTTTCACGCCAAAAATGCGACTTTTAATAATTTTAATGTCATGTGGTAAATAGAATCTAACATTCGTCCGCCTGTATTATATGATTTATTAAAATCGATGCGAAAAGGCGATAAAATGCTTTGCAATCCTCGTCGTATTTTATCTCTTTTCCCCAACTCGTTTAATAAATTCAATTAAACATGAGCACTCATGTAAGATCCTCTTATTATAACCTCAGGGCTATTAGGTTCTGAAATGTTTTTACTTACCTCAGCTGGACTACTATATACAAAGTTTTCCGATGACTCAGTATCTGATCCAGAGACTATTGTGCCCACGTGAACTGTAAAGAAACATCATTATTTGAGACTAGGTGGTAAGCTCAACATGCTCTTCTTTCTTGTCTACTTCTTGAATCTATCTTTTATAGGGCCTGAAGATTAGAGCATCTTATACCACCCTTACCAACTTAAGCAGGAAATATCGAGTGATAGGCAAGGTCTACACTGATGTAGGTGGTATAAAAAAGTTATACCATGATTGTCCACCTGTACGTAAGATAATCCACTCGCTAAAGCTCGTGGATTATCTTCACGTACAGGCGGACAACCCATGGTACAACTATTATATCAAAAACACATGAATCATGCGCAGGTTTATCCGTATCAAGTTCTGTAACAAGTTTTAATTGAGTAGTGTACACTACAAGAAGGTTTATGTATATTATGGTGATATAGTTTATAAATTCAAAAGTATTGTTGGAAAACCTAATTTTAGTGATCAATTAAAAAGGATTATCAAATGTTAAAAAAAAAGTTGGATATAACTTGGATATCTTGCGATAGTCTGCATGCCTGGTTGTAAACCCAATCACGGTTTATAGCTATGGTTTCCTCTTTAATTGCATGACGGTGGGTCAGGCCTCAGACTCAATGATGGCTCTGACGTAAAGCTTTATTACGTGTGTTCGTCATCTGATGCTTGGCTGTAGCTGGGCCCTCCGTAGCTCAACTTGAGGTTTTCTTTAGCTCTGACTATCTGTGAGTCGTGAGCCCTTTTCTCTGTTTCATCATTGTGCGTCGATTTGATTACATAGCAATAGTAAGAAATCCTCCATGCGAGCTTAATATTTTTGTGCTTCAACAACCATAGTGGGGTTCTGTAATTGTTCTATGTTTTGATGTACGTTACTTTGTGTCAAGTCTAGTTTTGCAATCATGTCCATGGGGAAGAGAGAGCTGATTGCTTTGTTTTGTTTGTCCTCCTGGTGTCTCATGAAAGTGAAGTGTGGCTCTTCCTCACGATGCCACGGGTTTGTCTGCAGTTTGTTATTGTGGTATTTCTTGACCATACTCATTTACTGTTTTTATATATATCAACAACAAATAAAAGTTGACATGATAGTTTCAAAATAAATGGGAAAATAACAGATAATATTATGTATGAAAACGCTGCATTGTTTAGCCGGAACTGGAGTAAGGAAAATTAGTTCTGTAGCTATTATCTCCGATCGGGAGCATTTATCAAATACTGACTTATGTGATTTGACCATTGTGGGTTCATGTGACATACATGTTTACCAAATGAGTAACAAAGTCATATGATTCGTGGGATCGGTTGTTTCATGACGTGTCACTGAAACCGTTTCATGTGCAGAATGTTTTCAAAAATATTTTAGTGCAGAAAATAGTATCATTCTATCGCTTTATACTGTAATACCAATCATTGCTATGGTTTGGCTATCAAAGTTGACTCGGTGTCTCCACAGACGGATTATTTATGGTCGCTCCTCGCTCGTTAATTATTAACGCAAGTGTAGCGTGTATTAACACAAAGCCCATTTTTTTATCATGATGTGCCTTAGCAGACAGGCCGATCCTTTTAGTATAGCGCAGACAATGGTTCTGCAGCATGTGGGTTCAGTGCTATTAAAAATAGAATAGATGAAGTTTATGTGTTTTCTTTCAATTAAATATCTATAGCCATATTTCGTTTCTTCATTTATAGCATATTTTGGAATGTTGGAACCCAATCGATCTTGTTATTGTATTTGCGTGGTTTCTGTGACGTTAGAGCCTCGTTATGTGACGTCAGTGTCATGCTATCAAAGTAGACCCTCGATGTGCATCTGAGGCCTGATTCCATGGAATTGGCAAAGGCAGATCGGATTGCACCAGTGGCTGACTATGTTGCAGTATCATTTGCTTGCTGGTATTTTACAACATTAGATCTGAATTGGCAGATATGTTCAACAAGTATACCAGAAAGTGACGTATGGCTTAGGCCAATGTCTTGCACATGGTATTGGTTCTGTTACTATTATTTTTATAGTGAATCGACACAGTCCCTTTATGTTGGGAACGCTCAGACGTACATGCATATATGTGCAACCGTGCAGTCTCGCCAGAGACCTGCTCCCTACAGGAAGAGACCTAGATGAAAACATACTGCAAAAGTTAGTCCCATATCCTAAAGAGGGTATGTGTAAAGTTATTCTATAAACATTTAATGCATGCATACAAAAATGTCATGAGTTTTCTCGTTTTATTATTTTAAACTAAAATGACTGAATATTTTATTATTTCATTTCATTCCATATCAATTAGAAGGCGGAAACAGTTTCATGCAGATCTACCTGTCTCATAAAAAAGCGCAGAATGATTTAAGCTACGTGTGACAACGATAGTCGATAGAATTACAAGAAACGGATGCAATTAAAAAGTAAATACTTACTGTCTGTATTCAGATAGTTGAAGATTATCGAACCAGGTGGAAAACCTGCTGCGTATCCTCCACAGTTTTCTGTTGCGTCGCCTGGACAGGGGTCCGTACACGCAGAAAGGCCGTTGCCACCTGGCTGAGCCAACAGGCATGAGCACGACACATTCTGCAAATTAAAACAAAACACATTTGAGCCTTGACATGAGGTTTCCAACAATGTGGTATGTGCGATCAGAAAAGACTCAGATCAGCCTGCGCAGAAGCGCAGGCTGATCAGAGCCTTTACTAGTCGCTTGAATATTCTATGAGTGTTAAGCTACAGTCTGAACGCCATTTGGAGTTTCTAAGCTTAAAAGTAGGCTGCACAGGCTCGTCTGAGTCTATTCATGTCAAAATGCCACATTGTTGGAGATCACATGTCACGCCTCATTTGGACCAGTCTATCATATGAGCTGGTATCCAGCATAAGGTACAAGGTGGCATGTGCGTACAGCGAAGATTCAAAGATTCTGCACATCCACACAGTCTGATCCAAGTCTTAGCTTTCAACTTGAAGTAACGATTGGCCATTGGCTACGATCAGAGTGCCCATCAAAGACTCAGATTGGACTGCGTGGATAAGCAGGCTTATCTGAGTATTCGATAGGCGTATATGATTTACCGATAAGCCTATGTCAAACATGTGATCCTGAGGGTGAATATTTTAACTGCAGGACCATAAGTTGAACAATCTTGGTAGAGGTACATTAACCCTTAATGCGCCAACCGCAACAAAAGTCGTCTGCTTTTCTCGTCTGTTGAATTGTTAAAGTAGTCTCTATGGAAAATAGTGTGGACCCAGATTAGACTGCTCCTATAGGGGCAGTCTGTTCTGGGTACACTCTGTTTGCTTCTATACTTAATTCGTCAGTACTGTTAGTCAATTATTTGCAGCAGACGACTTCAGCAGACGACATTTTCAGATGCATTTTTTCTTGGCGCTTTAAGGGTTAAGTGATACTGCATCGCATTAAGGTTCTATGCCTTGTGGCTTCAGACACAAAACTACTTTCCCTATATAAGACTTTGTAAAAAAAATGTGATTCCCCGGATGAGGCCTTTTTAGCCACAGTGCCATAAGTATGAATAAATTTAATAGAGTGCTACAATGTTAAGTACCGTACCAAGTATCAATGATAAATGCCTTGTCATTTCAGAACAGATTATAGTTTTATGTTTCCCTACGTATAACATGTGTCCCCTAGAGCCATAATTAAAAAAAAACATTGGAGAGACTTACAAGGTGATGCAACATACCAACTATGGCGTTTTGGTTTCCAATAAGATTCTTTTTAAAATGTTTCCCTATTTAAGATTATAGGAAGACTGGGCCATTTTTGCCCTGGTGGCATTAATTTAGAAGAAATAGATAAATGTTAACTAACAAATACTCAAGGCTATAAGCCTTGTAATTTTAGACAATGATATTTTCCCCTAAGCCAATGTAAAACATGTGGCCCCTGGTGCGGGGCCTTTATTTGTATCTATCTGGTAGTAGTCTACAAGGCGATACTACAAATAGCAAGGCTTGAGGCTTTGTGGATTCAGTCAAGAAGATTGTTTTAAGCCTATGTAAAACACGTGACCCCTGCTGCGGGGCCTTAATTTGAATATATCCGGTGGAAGTCTAAAAGGTGATACTACATACTAAATAGTAAGTCTATGGGCTTTGTGGATTCAAACTTGAAGATTGTTTTATGTTTCCCTATATAAGCCTATGTAAAACGTGTGACATCCAATGCAGGGCTATTATTGGCCCAGGTATACTAAATTGAATAAACTTGGCAGACGTTGACCTAGTAGAGGTTGGCTACATATCATCTATAAACGTTCTGGACCTTGTTGTTTTAGACATGGTTGGTTTAAACATATTTTATTTGTATATTTTTTTCATAGAACAACATATAAAGACATACAATAATATACAGTACACAAAATTAATGTGATTCAGAAGAAAGTCTTTAAACTTATACGAGTCTGTATCCCATTTAAAATATCATTTTACTCATTTTATCGAGATTTGACGACTAAACCATTTCTGTACCAATGCTAATTTTGGTACTCAAATGTACTACGAAAGTTTGGAAACTTTTCAATTATATGTAATATAGCAAGAGGCACCACGGGGATGGAACATTTCATTTTCTAACGTTTAAGCAGATTATGAATGTATAATAGTTCGTAAATCCCAAGGTCAAAAAGTAGTAACTTAAAGGCAATTTATTGGAATCGTTTAGTCCTTAACATATACTACTGTATGATGATGAAGAGTTGCCTATTTGCCTCGTCGGACAGTTCTGTGACTCCGTATAAGAGAGCATTTAATGTTGGTTCGCATAATAGAGATATTGATTGCATCATTTCCTGGCGCAAGTTATTAAATCCGTTACAATCAAACAAGTAGTGTTTGGTAGTTGCTGGTCTACCACAAATGCAAAGCGGACTGTCAATTGTATTTTTGAAAAGAGGTGGTGATCAAGAGAGCTACAATACATCTCAGTCGAGATTGATAAATTTGACCAATGCGCTTGCCATCCAGATAGAAGAGAGGGACACCGATTAGGGTAGAATTTAGACTGCGTTTAAAAGCGCTAATACTTGGTGCATTTCTAGTAGTATGGGGTAGTTCAATCCAATCGCGTATTACTGAAGGAAGAAAGGAATTGTAATGCAATGGAGTATTTGAGCGTATGTATTTGTAATCAGATGCATGACGGAGGCTATATGCTGTATTATTTCCAACAGTAGGGGGAACACCTGAAGACAAGTGGTCAGGACATAGTCCATTTATTATTTTGTAGAATAGTTTGTTCATGTTTTTCTTCGGCAAGAGAGAGTATCCCATCCAACTTCTTTTAATATTTTTTCTATTGAAACTAGCTTAATGCACCACTGACAATGCGTGCAGCTTCATGTTGTATTTTTTCTAATTCATTTGCCTCGTATTGCGTACAGTTATCCCACACGACGGCATTATACTCAGGTAATGGTCTGATAAATGAAAAATAGATGATCTGTAGTTATTTTCTGTTAAGTTGGAATTTAAGTTTTCGCATTACATTTATACGATGCCAGGCTTTTGTTTTGACGTTGTTTAAGCGTTCATGCCATGAAAGATCATTTGTAAGGGTTAGGCCCAGATGTTTGTGAGACTCAACAGTGATCAGACATGGTTGTCTAATGTTTTCCTATTACCCTATGTAAAATATGTAATCCCCGGGGTGGACCATTTATGATATAAACAAATTTGATAGACCAATCTAAGGTGATTATGCTACATATTTAACATCAAGGTATTAGACTTTGTGGTTTCAGATCAGTTGATGTTTTACGTTTCCCTATATAAGCCTATGTAAAACATGTGAGCCCCAATGTAATGAACAATCGTATTAGAGGCCTTGCATGAAGATAATTAAAATTTTCATTTAGAAATTCAGAAATTTTCATGAGTTTTATTTAGTGAAACGAAACCTCTCACGAAATGGAGAAATCATTATGCTGTTTACTGATGAAGGTAAATCAAGCTCTTGTCTCGAGTTTTTTAGCATCGCAAACATCACGCTGGTAAATGTATACGTAGATTTGGTGGTATTTACGTGTATTGCCGGTACTTCATAGACAGGAAGTGGTAGATATTGGTGTTAATACTATATAGAAAAACATGCCATATGCCTAAAGGACTATAGACTTCAATCATTTTTAAGTATTCAGTATGTGCATGGCGATTTATGTAAGCATTTAGGAATAGATTCGAGAACAGATCATTCAGATCGGTACTCGAATCTACATTCAGATCGGTACTCGAATCTATTCCTAAATGCTTACATAAATCGCCATGTGCATGCCGAATACCTAAAAATGATCTATTTCTATAGTCCTTTAGGCATATGGCATGTTTTTCTTTATAGTATTAACACCAATATCTACCACTTCCGGTCTGTGAAATACCGGCAATACGCGTAAATACCACCAAATCGACGTATACATTTACCAGTGTGAACATGTCTTTTAGCGTTATTTGCAAAGTAAAATTCTCGCAAAAAATTCTGAATTTACAATAGCTCATTTGTCCTAAGTACACAATGGACTGAAATCATTTGAACAATTATCACATAGGTTCTTATAAGGATCATTGCTGCCAAATTTGGTTAACATCAAGTCAGCAGTTTGGAAGGAGATTTCATTTTGAAACTACTGGGTACAACGGACGACAGGTAACAATGGCGCATGATGGATAACGGTCATCCAACGATCACAATAGCTGACATTGAGCCTATGGCTCAGGTGCGCTAAAACAGGACCCACACAGAACCATCTTATACAATAATGTGCATATAGGACTTGCAGTTTCAAAACGAATGCTTATCTGTAAAGATCAGAAAACGTTTTGCATACCAAAGTCTAGATAATAATGAAACGTATAAGTATGCGAATTTTGATCAAAATATACAATGCATAAAGAGTTATTAACATTTTCAATAAAATACCTTGACCAGCCGAAAGGAAGCTCGGCAAAGCCTCGTCACCTTTTTGCCTACCAGTGGTTGAACAATGTTAAAACAAGTAAGTACGCAAAATTTGATCCAAATATATTATGTGGTTCAACAGTTATGAGCATTTTACTAACTGACCACGACCAGCTGGACTAATGCTCAGTTAAGCCTCGTCTCTAAAAAAAAGACTTACGCATGCCAGTGGTTAGACTGCATAGGTATGCAAAATTTGATCAAAACATACCAAGTGGTTCACGAGTTATGAGCATTTTCATTTACTGGTAACGGACGGATGGTCAGACAGACGGACTCACACAGTGATTATAGTGTACACCTACTGGTCGTACAATAGTCCATTCAAACGATATGATGTGTACAGCTTATTTAAGTGTTATGGTACATGTATATGTATTCTAATAGAAATATCAATACTACGAGTACTTGAAATTCTACATCAGCAAAAATGTATAACATGAAAACTGTTCTTCCAAAAGTTCTATTATTCCTGTTTTTGCAAAAGAGACATAACGTGCTCATTTGGACCATTGTATACTCCTCAAAATAATTAAAGGACCACGATTTTAGAATGCCAGTATAATTAGCTCGAACATTTAAATTCTGTAAAACTTAGCCCAAAGCTTTCTCTTCTTTATGCCCATAAGTCAAGAATCATTATTACTGATTTCCATGCCTAATTCTGCCATGACTGTGTCTCAAATGAACATACCCTCAAAAACACACTTTCAAAAGGCAGTGGGTGGGGTAAAGAAATTCTTCTGTGGTCGTTCGAGTAGAATGAAAGTGACATCAAATTAAACTTTGTTTTAAACAGTTCATCTTACATGCAAACATTTCTTCAAACAGTTTCAATATACTGGGAAGCAAGCATTTTCATCTCTTACAATGGAGTTTTGACATGGTTTTGTTTTCTGAAAAAAATGTGTGTACTTGGCCATCATGAATCAGATTTTCAATCGTCATTATATGCATTTGAGTGATAGAAAGATGCCCCAACGAATTGTTTAAATATTGTCACAGACAAACGCCAAAACCAGTTGTCTGAAACCATAGTCTGGCCATTACGCCGCAGCCAAAAGGAGCAATTTTCTCTCACAGGAATAGGTGGGTGGTATTGACGGGATTAAAACACCATACAATCATGTGAAAACAGAGATTTCAGCATCTGAAAGCATTTTTATTCTTTTCATGCAGTTCTGTGGTCCATGGATCACATTCAAAAAATGACATTCCAATGCTTTTAAGTCAAGTTTTTAAAATGACAAAATATCCTTGTTAGTTACATTTTCTACCATTTTCTTTTTGCCGTTTCACTTGGCAATTGGGCGTCAAAGATGTCGGAAAAATTTAGGCTAGATCGTAAAATTGGTTTTCAAAATACGTTCTACACAAAATGCATTAATGTTATAATTGATAGCATTGGTCCTTCAATTATTTTGAGGAGTAGATTTCAGTTGTTGAACATCAGTTTACATCTTTTCAACTACAAATTTGACCCTAAAATTTATTTATTTAACTCCGTAACAGTAGGACAGTAACACTAATGTGGAAGGATTTTATCAAACTTGCATAGCAACAAACACTTTCGAAAATTTCGACTTTCTCTGCAAAGCGAGGAGCGACACACCAAATTTAACAGCTTGTCTCACAAATGTCTAAAATTTTATGCTGGTCAAAATGGCCCATTGTGTTCGTCGAATATTCGAGCTGTCCATTCACGTAGGTTTGTTAATCTACGACAACGCACTGAAACTACGATATGCAAAGTATTCCTGTTAGAAGCATGCAACTACACGTAGTGATGTGAACAGTGTGAATCCTGATATTTTCAGAAGCTACCTGATCTGGATCTATATTTTATAAGTTACCTTTCAAACTAACTGTATTGTTGCACGTTGCCTGATAAACGTTGTCCATCTCAGGGCATGTGCAAAGTAAAATTCTTGGAAAAAATTCTGAGATTACAATAGCTCATTTGTCCTAAATACACAATGGACTGAAATCAAGTCATAATGACCTTGCACTCTTTGAATGACGTCACTAATGACGCTGAACTAACACAAAAATCGAATATTACGTCAAAATCGCTAGTTCAAAGAGTGCAACAATGGATAAATAGAATACCAGATATTACCAGCAAGCCTCGCGATGGCAACAAGAATTCTCAAAGCCTTGCCTGGTAAACTTGATATCAAAAGACACTCACCTAGTATTCTCTATATATAAACAGACTATGTCTGGGCCTAGTATGATATGGGTTAAGAATGACCAGTTTGACATAAGGAAAGGAAAGCAAATAAGTTTAACCGTTTTTAGACCAGAAACTCCTGAACTGGGGCTTTGGCAAACAGTGAAGACGAAATGCCGAACTTCATCAGGATCTGTACTATTGGCTACGACAAAATCCAACTTGAGAAAAAGAGTTACAATATTGCTTGGACATTTTAAGCTGTGACCCCTCAATATATAGAATGAACCACCCTGACTTTATTGTTTGTAGCTCTATGGAAAATTCCATTGTTCTGAAAAGGGTTAAACTATGCAACCTACGTGTACAGCGGCAAATGGTACATTTAGTTCCCTGCAGTACGATGAACACTGGACTCTTGTAAGATCTGTCATCTCTAAGGTATCTTGTAATGGATTAGAAACATCAAAGGAATAATGGCAGTCACCGCTGGCTGAAAAATACAGATTGAACTAAACCTTAAAGCGCCAAGAAAAAATGTATCTAAAATGTCGTCTGCTGAAGTCCTCAACTGCAAATAATTGCCTTACATAACTGACGAATTAAGTATAGAAGCAAACAGCGTGGACCCAGAACAGACCGCTCCTATAGGAGAAGTCTGATCTTGGTCCACACTGTTTGCCATAGAGGCTTCTTAAACATTTCAGCAGACGAGAAAAGCAGACGAGTTTTGTTGCGATTGGCCCATTAAGGGCTAATAGAGCTGCGTTTATATGCAAAAAAATTGCATCCGGGTGCAGATGTGCTGCCAGGTATGTAATTGCACCCAGAGCTAATTTGCCATGCCACATAAAACTCTTCCAAAACTAGCATAACTTCCTGATATCATTTGGGCCTCGATGCGAGAAAACCTGTCTTCGGGGGTCTGCGAACAACACAGGCGCAGACCAGCCTGCGCATTCGCGCAGTCTGATCAGCGCCTTTGTTATTCGCGTTTTGGAAAGTGCCATATCTAAGCTAGCTACAAGCGAAGTTTCAACTTTCTAGCTAGTCTCTGTAGCTGAGCAGGCTGGTTTAAATTTCACTTTGTCGGAAACCCCGAAGACAGGTTTTCTTGCGATGAGGCCCATTTGGCATTCAGTGAGCATCATGTCAGTTCACTTTTAGGTACACCAAGGGTTTGATGTGTTTGCGATAAGTGCAAAGTTTTCTACCTTTTTACTCCACTCGATCTTTTATTGCCATAGAAAATTTTCCTTGTCTTACTTTGCATCAGCAAAGATCTTTGTAAGCGAAATAAAACCAGACATAAGGACCATGTATGACGTAATGTCTATTTTTTATCAATAAGTTTATACAACTCTGTATCCCAGTGTCATCTTATTTGATCTAAGGTTAAAATAATAATATAACAAAAACTTATACCAGTAGTTGCAACGCTAACACTTGTACAGATGGAATAAGAGATATCTGAGTTTTTCACGATCAGTGGTCTATTTTGTGAAAGCTTAAAGATATCACGGAAATTATGTTGTACTTCAGTCAAAAAAATGAGGGGTTTTTTTTTAAAAAAAAAGGGATAAAATATTTGAGATATAACAACTTAGATTTAGACCAGCACACAATAGTTTTTTTTTTGTATTCATAGCATTATGTATAAACGCGCCTTCGTTGCTCGCATATGCTGAGTCTGCATGGAGATGAAGACTCAGGATAAAGAATTTCTAGCGATAAGGCCGCAGCAATCTCCCTAAACGAGACGCTCGTTTTATTTTGTTGAAATAACGACTGGAGAAACTAGGCACATACAACAAATATATATAGACGATATATAGACCAGACCGTTAAACAAGGGTAAACGATCGTCCTATCACGTCTTTTTATACAGTTGATGTACAATAAAAACGACCATCTTGCAAAGTGGTCTATTTTTGTCAGATATTTGATGTCGTCTTTCGCTTATACAACCCCTTTCCCCCCCCCCCCCCCCCCCCTAGACCCAAGACGCCCTTTACATATGTTATATATTTGTATAGCGACATTTAATTGTCCAAAGGGCATCTTGGGTCTAGGGGGAGAAAGCATCTAAAAACAAACTGAAAGACGCCAGTTTCATCTTTTCAATGACAAACGTCACAATTTTAAGTTTATTTCGTACGCATGCGCAGAAGGAATACCGCAAATTTTGGAAATGAAGGGCACTTATATCCTTAAAATTTTAGCCTTTTTACTTTTTGAAATACTATAACTCTCGTCTAAACGGCACCCAGTCTAAAGACGTAAAATGAGGGGTGGGAGTAGAAGGCGCAAGTTTTCACGGCTTCGTCAATGATGAATCGCATGGAAACCTATTTTGATGTGTTCTATGCATATTTTACTACCGAATCAGACCAATTTTAAAAACATTAGGGCAATTTGAAAATTTAGGTTTTGTAATCATGTCAACTAGGGAAAATATACGCCTTATCGCTAGAGCTCCTTTTAGACCTCTAGCCCAGCTTGATATGTCAGCATGTGCGTTAAACTGAGATGTTTTGTGCATATGCAATAAAAACAATCTCTCATATGTGTTGACCCACTTTTTTTAAGAAATTGATTATCAATAACACTGATACATACAAACATCAGATGCGGGCAGGTATAATGGACTATTGCCATTAGCTATTACATAGTCAGTGGATCCGTCGTCTTTTATCACCGCACTAGCGAAATATCTTCTGGAGTGAGCGCTATCATTGTAGAACGTAAAACATGTAGCATAGCTGAAAAATAATACAAAGAAAACAGGATAAGACGGCCAATGCTGAAAACAATCACTTATCATATGATCAATTTATTATTGTCTGCTTATCTTTGCGTCCAAATAAATGAATAAATATGAGCCAGAACGTGTACTTGTTTATACCATAGGCAGATTCAGAGGGGAACAGTTGGTCCGGTACCCCAACACTCTGGAAAATTACAAGTGGCTATATAGGTTTCCTTAGAAATTATAGCACGGACCCCCCTTGAGAAGCATTTGGACTCTCAGGTCCAATTGCTTCTCGAGGGAAGGCCGGTGCGACCCGCTGTGAATACGTTAATGACTTAAATTATGTTTTCAGGAACAAACCTGACGGATTTTTCTGGATCCGCGCATGTATACTTGGCCAGTGGGCGACCAGAAATAGGCACATGTTTCGTATTTAGTACATTTCCTGTGATTGCATAACTGCACGGGTTTCGTACTTCATTTATTTCCAACCCATAAATATCTATTATTAGTCACATTTATTTTCTTTTGAGCTGGAAACTATCAATTTAGTCATGAGCAGATATAACGCAAACCCCATCAAAGATCGACAGAAATGTAATTCAAAGGTTACTACGTCTTTTCTAAGAAAAATAATTAGACTCAGCAAATAGTTAGTGTATTTGCAACCGATAAGTAAATATCAACAAAAATGACTGCACAATTGAAATAATAATGTGCCTTGATGCCAGAAAACCTGACTTTAGTGTATGCGGACAAAAAGGTGCATCCGCACGCAGTCTGATCAGCGCCTTTGGGTTTCATCGTCTAAACAGTATAATAGTCCAGCCGGTCCCATGCAAAATGTCAAAACAGAGTCTAGTATGTACCTGAGTTGATTTGAATTAGCATTACTTGGACGCGGCGTCTGATCAGGTACTGCACTGTTTTTAAATTGTAAATCACTACTCAACAACCGTTTTATTCGAAATGGATTCGTCCAAATGTTAAGGTTTGAAAATTTCATTAGGCTTCAATGGGTTACATATACTCGTTTCAGTCAGGTCATAAGAGTTTGGTATTTATAGTGGATAATGTACTCTTAACCCTTAAAGCGCCAATCACGACTGCAGCAGGCGACAAATTTTGTGACATCTTTCCTAACTTCCGAAAAAAATAAGGTAAGATATTTCTTGAAAATCGTCTGCTGAGTCCTTATCTTTGCTTTATCTCCTTTTTATATATTGATTTATATGTTCGAGGAGATGATGCATTGATAAGTTAGGGGTCTTTCATGCAAACCAAACATCTATGTGTCTTGATCCACATCTGAACTAAGGATGAGGTTGGCGCACCGTTAAACTGGTTTAAGCCCTCTAGTAAAGAATTTTTACTGACCGTTCCAAGGCGGTGCTTCTTTTGTGGAGCACTTATGCTATTTCTGTCTTGTTTTGTTATGCTTTCATGCATGTCTGTTTGTTGATGCCTTGTGGTCACCTGCTGGGAAAGGACTGACCTCTTGGCTCTCGTTTGGGATGTCTAATTGTGACGTTGTCACTTTCCCATTGGTATCCTGGGTCAGGTATGGTGCTTGATTGTATCGATTCCTGATCGTTGCTGCCTTTCTTACTTTAAGTAGCGGAAAAAATGATAAAGGGACACGTTAGTTGATTCACCAAAATGTGCCTACATAAAATTACGCCATTAAAGATGAACTGTCACGCTCAAAGACCAATACATGTCGATGTCTGCGTGAACGTCATTCAAAACGGCCATCTGGAACACGAACGATTGTGTTTCCTCAGCAATCATCGCTGGTTTAAGAGCATAAACTGTTGCAAATGATTTGTAACAGTATTTTCAACCACTTTGCAAAGCTATCAAGTTTAATATTTACTTGGATACATTGCGATTAAGCTGATGGCTTAACCCTTACGGCACCAAGAAAAAAATGCATCTGAAAATGTCGTCTGCTGAAGTCGTTTGCTCGAAATAATTGCCTAACATTAATGACGAATTAAGTATAGAAGCAAACAGCGTGGACCCAGAACAGACTGCTCCTATAGGAGCAGTCTGGTCTTGGTCCTTACTGTGTGCCATAGAGGCTTCTTATACATTTCAGCAGACGAGAAAATCAGACGACTTTTGTTGTGATTGGCGCATTAAGGGTTAAGTTGTCTTGCTCAGCAGAAGCATACAAACATTGTCTGAACATGATAAACGCATTTCGGTAGTATTGAGACGATTTTGCAATGATAAAACAAGTCGTTTTGGTGCCAACGGGCTGTGTCTCGAAACAAAGCAAATATGGCTAAAATCCTGTGTCCAGTGACCCCCGTCTCAAAACACGGTCGTTTTCTCAACCTGAAATATTCTTACAGAAGTTAATTTTTTCAGGAGATATGCTAGACTGGTAAGACTCTATAGTGCACTAAAATACATAACATTAGTCTATTCAGTCTAAGAGATATTCATGTTTACTTCTAGATTTGTTGACGTCAGTATATATATATTTTCAAAATCATATAAATCCTCTTTTAAACAGCAGTGTAGATCCATGTCAGCTGGCCGTTTAACGAAGCAATCTGATCAGAATCCATACTGCTTTTTATTCCCACAATAAATCTATATCTACAATTAGCATTATATTGAACATTTGTAGAATCATCTTTAGGTATCACAATTTAGAGTTAGTATAAGAAAGAAAAAACTTTCGTTATTACCTTGTAAAATTGTGCGAGATACTGCATTTAGCACCTTGGCGAGGGCTATTGGTGATCAGGGATTCTGAGAACCAATTGGATGACGTCTTCCCTGTTGCATTGAAGGTCACAGAGTATAATGGAGAGCCATTGAGATTTCTGTATGTAACTCGTAACTGGAATATAAATAGAGGAGCTTACATGAGTATTAATTAAACAAGTAGAGGAAAAAAGATAAAATGAGCCGCGGCATGAGATTTCCAACAATTTGACATTGACCAGTGTAGATTCGGACGAGCCTCTGCAGCCAAATTTTAAGCTTAGAAACTGCAAATGATGTTCAGTCAGTAGCTTAACAATCATAGAAAACTCAAGCGACTAGCAAAGGCACTGATCAGACTGCGCGTATGCGCAGGCTGATCTGAGGCTTTGCTGGTCGCACATACCACATTGTTGGAAATCTCATGCACTGGCTCAAATACAAGGTTATGCCACTTATTTGATCGCTTTTTTCTCAACGAGTTTAAGAAATTCAATGATACAAGAGCACAAATGTTAGATTATGTTTATCATGATGGCATTTCGCAATCGCGTTTATTGTTATGAAAACCAAAATTTGTCCATATACACAATGTTGTTATAGACGTCATTTAAAAACGTTACCAAAATTTGAAAATCACTGGTTTGTTAGATTTGATTATTTATGTCCCATCAACACTCTTTCAGTTATGTAAGTATGTAAGGACGGGTCTTCCTGTGTTGAACCAGTACTAAGCTAGGATTAATGTGTCTTGCTCATGGACACAACGCAGTGACAGTGGGGAGGCTCAATTCCGCGGCCTCTTGTTCTCGAGTCAAGCAATCTATCACTGAGCCACTTCGCTCCCTAGTGGTTTATTGATTTTAATACAGTTATAAAGAACATCAACAGCACAGTCCCAGATATGTTATAGGGTTCCCTGCTCACATGCATACGGCCACACTTTAAGTAAAGCAAGCATGCGAATTTATCTACTGGCTTTATCTTCATCAATATGTCATGAATAAGAGAAGCAAAGACTCTGGCGAGACTGCGCAGTTGCGCAGGCTCGTCTGAGCCTTTACTGCTCGCCGAGGCAACTAGCACAGACATCTCGAGTGATGTTCCAATTTTAAATACTCCAGCTAGTCTCTGTAGCTGGACAGGCTGTATTGGAGTATAACCTGTTTGCAAACCCTGGGTACAGATTTTCGAATTCGGCGTCTTAAGAATTCTGTGGTAATTATTCCATTAGGGATAGTAGGCAATGCTATGTTTGGCTGCCAATAATCTTACTCATGATTGAAACATGTATTGCGTTTTATGTATCTGCTATTGATTATCCATTATATAGCATATCTCATTGTCTAAAATAACTGCGTGATTAGCCTTATTGCACTAAAATGTCCAAAATTCTGAAGATGTTCAGTCTTTTCGAGAGAATCGTATTACATCAACGTTTTAGCCACAACATGTGATTTTCAACATTGTGGTATTTTGACATGTGTAGACTCAGACGAGCCTGTGTAGCCTCTTTTTAAGCTTAGATTCACCAAATGATGTTCGGCCAGTAGCTTAACAGTCATAGAATATGCAAGCGACTTGCAAAGGCTCTGCGTATGCGCAGGCTGGTCGGAGCCTCTACTGGTCGCACATGGCTCATTTGGCAAAATTCCTTGTTTGTGGTTAAACCAACCCTGAATTCTAGGGTATATTAGCAAGTAGCCGCAAAAGCATATTGCAAGTTTACATAATTCTAGGTGAAATTTACAAGCAATTATTTTTATATCCGATTTTTCAAATGAAATGGTTATTTTCAATGTTAATATTTGATTGATATCCCTTACCAAGTGTGGTGGGCGGCTATTCCAGTCATCAACAGAATCACTTCTGTAGGCAGTGGTACCACTGGCAACTAAATATGACACATTTCTGCGGTCCCCGTCATTATACGCACTTCCAGAATCACCCCATACTACTTCCGGGTCAAGGTTTGTGCTTGCTTTTAACCATAGCCATACTGTCCAATCTACAATAATAATAATAAAACCAACAACAAAATATAAAATAATAAAGTTAATGAAATTAATATGGGTAACCATGTCGTCTGATGATAACCTTTTCAAACAGTTTGGACAGAACAACGGCCCTGATCTGGATCCATATGGGAGGTGAAAACCGACATTATTCAATGCATACATCTTTGTTTTTGTATGTTGGCAATTTCATTCTATTTTGTAAATTGTGTCATTATATCATGCAAATTGTCAGTTAATAGTGGTTTCACTCGTAATCAGATTCCGATCATGTCATTTCTCGGTTTTAAAAAGGCAGAACTAGGTTGTAAAATGCCAGAACTAAATTTGTATGTTGTAAAAAGGCAGAACTGGGTTGTCATAATACGAAAGTGAATATGCTTTATTCTAACAAACTTCGCCTATAGAGCCAACGGTAACACACTGTGATATATCGAACAATAATTCACAGCTAAAGTGTGTGATAGCTGACGTCACTGGAAAATGACGTCATTATTGGTGTTTTCCAAAAAATAAACCATCGGACCCTGGGATCGGTCAGGTGAGGACTAAAAAACAGCAAAAATAACAAAAAACGCTGTCCGAGCTTTTTACTGTCAGGTGGGCCTGGACCCTCCCCCACCCCACTCCCCCACTTGGTGAAAGTTCCTGGATTCGCACATGCAGATGCAGAAGACGCATAATACCGCATTAAATACGGCCATGTATTTGCCCTGTTTCTTACTTTGAACCATTTATCCTCAAATCGCCTCCCTTTAATAGTACAACTGCATCTTATTTATTTTTCATGCTGTCATGAAAGCTGATGTATTTGTAAAGTATAAGATTATATTCGCAGATTATAAATTAAAGAAATTTTAGTAAAATAGAGGTGCTTTTTTTCTTTTTCAGAAAAAAGAATCACATCATAATATTTGTAAATTCATAAGCCGCCGTAGTGTAGGGGATAAACCTATGTCTTGTAAACCAGGGGTCGCAGGTTTGATTCCCGGCTTCTCCCAGTCTGTCGGATGAGACTTTAAGCCGTTGCCCAGTCTTCTGAGACGCTTTAAAACCAGAACCACTGCCGGTTGAACCTTTGGGAGTTCCTGGACATAGAACCACCGTAAACACAAACCCACCCGGCCAGTACTGGTACAGCCAAGGAACATGGCCACAAAAATACTTTATGCCGTTGCCCCGTCTTCTGAGACGCTTTAAAACCAGAACCACTGCCGGTTGAGCCTTCGGGAGTTCCTGGACATAGAATCACAAAAAGCATAAACCCACCCGGCCAGTACTGGTACAGCCAAGGAACACGGCTACAAAAACAACACTTTAAAACCAGAACCACTGCCGGTTGAGCCTCCAGGAGTTCCTGGGCAAAGAACCACAAGAATCAAAAACCCACCCGGCCAGTACTGGTACAGCCAAGAAACACGGCCACAAACAATAATTTCTAGTTCTCCAGAACCACTCTCGGTTAAGCCTTTGGGGTTACCCGTCCTAAAATACACACACAAGTCATAAACCCTTCCAGCCTGATGCTGGTTACTACCCAGGGAAAGTCACTAAAAGTGGTAAAGTGGAAAAGTCACTCGCGGGCGTTGTACCCAGGGCTCCTGAGTTCCATCCCCAGCTCTTCCAGTCTGTCTGACATGACTTAAAGCCATCGTCCTGTCTTCTTAGATGAACTGCTGCCGGTTTAGGAATAGGGATAGATAAATACAGCTTTTAAGATATGGGCGTACATGCGAATTCCAAATTATATAGTGCACAAGTATAAAAGCTATCTCCAGGGGCTAGAAGTGTTTTTTCGGGGGCCTGAGCCTTGACCCCTCTACCAAACGATCAAATTCTTACCCAGGAGCCCCCCCACCCCCCCACCCCCTCAAGAGTGCTTCCTGTCTGCGACAATTGTCATAACGCGTCAACTATATCTAAGGATGGCAATAAAACACTTGGGCCTCGACTTGAGAAACTCTGTCGTCGGAGTTTGAAAACAACAAAGGGGCAGACCAGCCTGTGCATCCGTGCAGACTGGTTAGCGCCTTTGTTATTATATCATCAGTCGCTTACCTGAGGCATTTTATAGAGTACGTACTCTTGAGGGGGTCAGGGGGGCTCTCCCCTATATGGGTCCATGGGTGAAGCCATGTGGCAGAATTTTTTTTTTGTACAATCCAAAGGGCTAAAAGAAGCCCTTAAGCTTGCTAAGACACGCAGCTAAACACTATTGAGGCCCTGGAAGGGGTGGAGGATCCCAGTATCCCATATCCCTTTAAGTATTTTGAAAAATATCTCACATCCCTAAAAGAAAAATGGCAAATATTCCCAAATCCAGAAAGCATTGTATCCCCATATCCCTTGAATCGATTAAAATATCCTGTATCCCTTTAAATATTTACAAAAATATCTCGTACCCCTTTATGCTTTTGGCCCATATCCCTGTATCCCTTAAACCCCTTCCAGGGCCTCACTATTTGCTGCATTTTTGTTCCAAAAAATCTAATTAAATACAGTAAAAACACTCACAAAGACCAAAACTTGGTTTTCAAGACCGATTATCACTTGAATGCAGGTCAAAAGTATTACAGAAAGCTCCGAGTGGAGCATTCTGCAATACTTTCGAGCTTCATTAAGCTACCATTCATCATTAAGACCGGGTTGTTGTCCATTTTTGAGTGGCCTATACATTCTGTGTCAAGTTATACGCACATGCATATTTGCATACACGTAGGTATGCCCCTGATCATATCTAAATTTGCTACTAGCGAAATTTGAATTACACTGTTTCTAGCGATTTTTGATCCGCGTTCGTCGATTGTTAAAAGCGTTTTCGATTGCCACCTATCCGATTTGAAACAAAATTATTTTTATCAGACTAATGGCAATCAAAAACACTGTTTCTAGCGATTTGTGATCAGGGTTCATCATTTGCTCAGAGCGTTTTCGATTGCCGTCTATCCGGTGTGATAAAGGAGCCTATTTTATGGTAATTGAAAAGGTTTGGTCATTTCTCCATAAATTAGCGACGATATGTTAACTTGCAGACGATGTCCTTGAGCGGGCTTAAATGGCATTGAAGCCCTGTTGAACCGCAAATTTCACATTTCGCAAATTTCACACTGTGAAAAATTGGATACCAATCATTACAGCGCGTGGAAAATTGGTACCAATACGTCACATTTTTCATACCAATATTTCACATTTTGTGAAATTTGCGCACATAGTGAAATTATATGTAGCATATATATAATATTTTTCGACATCTATATATGAGCTGTGACATGTGATTTCCAATAATGTGGCATTTTGACAAGTGTAGACTCAAACGTGCCTGTGCAGCCTCCTTTTAAGCTAAAAACCTCTAAATGATGTTCACTCAGTAGCTTAACACTCATAGAATCTTCAAGGGACTAGCAAAGGCTCTGATCAGACTGCCCATGTTCGCAGGCTGATCTGAGACTTTGTTAGTCGCACATACCACATTGTTGGAAATCTCATGCCCCGGCTCATATATGAATGGGGTTAGTTTTGAAATTCTGGGCCGCTCATCGGCACCAATATGACTTCCAAGTTACCCCCACCTTTTTTGCTTCCAATGGATCGCATATTCAGAACTTAGTATACAACTACTGAGCTTGAAATGCATGAAAAAAATGAAAAAGATGGGCTTTATACCTCAGCTTTAGATAATGCAAAAACTGTTGTCCAGCAACTATAATGCTCTAATCTTTCTTAAAAAGCCAAGCTTGTACATGTATTCCTGAATTGTTTCCCTTAAAACGGAAGACATGCATACATTTGCACCTTTTAAATGATTTTTTAATGTTCATTCTATTTATTTCGTTCAAATTTTTGCGTTTATATTTATGAGATTCTACATGGACTTTTTAATTAGAGATTGCATTTTGTGTCCTATAACAAACGTTTTTAACGAAAAAGACGAAAAAAAACGATTTTTTTTTTTGTTTTATTAGTTTTATTACTCTTATCCACCTTAGAGATAAACCATTGTAGATAAAATAACTCTCATCACCGATTTACGAAATTAATCGACAACTTCCAAATAAGGGATACTCTGTAAATTATAAATGAAAGCGCGCCCTCTGGCATCGTTGCATCTTCCTGGAATGCTATAAACTTATATGCACACGCATGCTTGTCATGTCTACTGACCCCTTTCATTCAGATGGATTGCTGAACTCTCGTAAATTTTGAGCTTGCCGGTGTAAACATAAAAAGAATGGTACATCGCTGATCCCGTGGTTACATATAGCTTGTTTGGGTGGACAGTGCGGACCCTGATGGGCTGCCACATTAAGCGGCATTTCATCTGGGTCTTCACTGTTTGCCAACGTGCCTGTGAAATGAAGGGGGCAAATCAACCGTGTCATAAAGACTTCATACATGTGCAAGCTATACCACGAGAATAAGACCTTTCCTCTGTCACCTAAAGTTTTAGCAGGCCCGAAATAAGACAATCGAAATCAAAGGCTGTAACATATAAACTATTCTTGTTTAAACGCAAGAGCGGATTTTGAACTACTGTCTTGCCAGCCAAGAGTGGCGGTGACCTAATGTTCTGTTTGCAAGTGTTGAGTAAAACATCAGCTTTTTCACTCCGCCCGGGCTGACGCGAATCGATGGATCACTTGTGTATTAATCCTATCCACAGGCTAGGATGAATACACATGAGATCTATCGATTATAGGTCTCTGATGGGTTTTTGGACAGAGCGTGACGTCACTGTCGCTCTTGGCCAGCAGGACAGTACATACAACTTGGAATGTACTTATAAGCACACGTATATTTGTCATGTTTATTAGCCCCTTTCATTCAGATTGATTGTCCGATGCCCCCCCCTTTTTTTTTTTTTTTTTTTTTTTTTAATTTTGGCAGACAGTGTGGACCCTAATGACATTTCATCTGGGTCTTCAATGTTTGCCAAAGTGCCTATCTGCTGATATCCTGAATGAGGGGAAAATCAACAGTGACGAAAAGCGGACGGCATACATTTGTAAGCTATACCACGAGAATAGGACCTTTCCTTTTTGACCCAAACTTCTAGCAGGTCCAATGCATAGAAAACTTATAAACATGTAAAAGCATACGGGTTTTTAACTAGACTGAGCAATGCACAGACTTATCGTCATACTCGCCATCATATATTTTGTAGATCAGAGAGACTGCCAGTGCCACAATCATCTACAACGGGCATGTTGGAGTAGAGCTTGGAGCCGTGACTTGTAAACGGGACATTCATCACTTACTTATTCCCTCAGTATATTTCAAGCGCCTTGTGACATTTATTGAAGGGTGCAAGCGACCCTGAGCAATCTCAATGTGCTGCGTACATTGGCCCCTTTTCGCTTGGCGCGGCTCCGAGCAATATAGAATGTGCGGCTCGGCCATTTGGCGGGAAGCTTGGTCGAGCGTAGACTTTCTTACCTTACTACACTCAGAATGGCGGGACTCGAACGATTTCTAGCCATAATTAGTGCAGTGAGTGCAGAATGCGCTGAAATTTCATGCTAAAAGGTATTAGCAATATACATGTCTATGTACATATTGGGTATCAATTAGAAAGAACACGGTATCAGCCTAATCGATCAAAGCACGATGTGTTGTGAAATCTTCCATCCAGGATTCTCTATAATCAGGGATTCTCTATACAAGAAAGACCCTGCATTAATATACATGTAATTCATATCTTAGTAGTCAGTGTAGACCCTGATGAGTTGTGGCATTCCACGGTATCTCGTCAGGATTTATACTGCCAGGGTATTTTTCCAGGATTTTACTGCATAACAAAGTAAACTCGGTTATATTCCCATAATTTACTGACACCGACTGTCGTCGAACATAATATGTTCATTTATCTGTCATATGTTTTCACAATCATGCTTTTCATATCTTCTTCATTCATGCCAATGGACGGCTTGTTGGGCTTTTTTGAAGGGTACTATTGTTTGACATTCCTTGTGCGGACCCCTATTTGTTTGTTTACTAAACTGCCACCCAATGGGTAACAGCTTGGAGCAGTGGCGTGCCTGCATAGGATTGTTCAACAGTAATTCCTTTATATGTTGTATCAGGTCTACAGTCAGTTTTCGTCTCTTTCTCTCCTGCAATATCGCTATCGCTAACTTACTTGCCTTCTGCAAGCTCATATGTAAAGCTACCTCGGTCTTTATGAAAGAAAGTCTTCATAACGCTTACTTCACAATAGTATTACTGCTGTTGTTACTGCAGTCGGGCGATATTGAAACTAACCCGGGTCCGTCCACTTTAAATCATGGCTCGCTTTCAATTCTTCATAGCAATATCAGAAGTATAAGGAATAAGTTAGATTTTATAAAGGATTTTTTCTTTGATTTTAATATCCTTTGCTTCACAGAAACACATCTTGATCCTAATGTATTAACAGAGAGCATCATGTTTGAGCATTTCGACTCTCCGTACAGAAAAGATCGCACGAATCACGGAGGTGGTGTACTTGTTTATTTGTCTAATGACTTGTTTCATAAGCGAAAACCTGAACTGGAAGTTTTCTGCGACGAATCCATCTGGGTGGAGATTAAGGCCAGAAATGAATCGGTCCTCCTCGGCGTTTTTTATAGTCCTCGCACATCAGATGCCAACTTCCTAAACGGTCTTAATCGAAACATTGAAAAAGCTTTAGAAATATCTACGAATGTGATTGTTCTTGGCGATCTAAATGAAGATTTGCTCAATCCTAATGTGCACGGCCTTAAAGATGTAATGATCCTTAACTCACTTGTCAACGTGGTTAGCGATCCTACCAGAATTAACGCCCTGCTAGATCCAATTATTATAAATGATGACCTAACCTTCTTGGATGCTGGCACTATTAAAGTTCCCGCACATATTAGCGACCATTCGGCTACCTTTATAACATTGCCTTTCCAATATGAGCCAAAAAGTCCCTACACACGAACAGTTTGGTCATACAACCAAGCTGATTTCAATGCACTTAACACAACAATACGTAATTTTGATTGGTCCTGCCTATTGCATGGATCAGTTCATGAAGCTAGCAATCTTTTTAATGATATTTTTCTTGAAATGGTTAAGACTTGTATTCCCTCCAAAAAAGTTACGGTTAGACCAGACGACAAACCTTGGTACAATTCGGAAATTAGACGAACTTCACGTAAGCGAGACAGATTGAAAAGTAAGGCAATTAAAACGGGCAAAATTTCAGACTGGAATTCATATAAGAAATCACGGAACAAAGTAAACAATCAGAAAAAACAGGCAAAAGAAATATTTTTTAATAACTTAGAATTATCAATTACGGACTTCCATAAAAATGATAAACGCAAATTTTGGCAAGTAGTCAGACATTTTGTAAAAAATAATGATTCCTCAACAACAATCCCGCCGTTAGTTTCTTCATCGCCTTTAGGCGGAAATAAGTTTCATTTTACTGACAAGGAAAAAGCTGAATGCTTAAACGACTATTTTGCCTCCATTTCTAACGTTGATGACCAAAATACCGCTCTACCACCTTTCTTTCGCAAATCTCCGAACTCTCTTTCTAATATTTCTTGCACGGCAGAAGAAGTAGAACTGCTTGTTCAAACCCTAAATCCTAATAAAGCAAATGGACTCGACGGTATTAGCAATCGAATGCTCAGAGCAGTATCCAAAACCATATCTGAACCTCTAGCTGTTTTATTTAATCGATCCTTTTCTGAGGGTATATTTCCCGAAGCCTGGAAAATGGCTGGCCTTATCCCAATTCCTAAAAAAGGGGACAAAACATTGCCTTCAAACTATCGCCCAATCGCACTTTTAAGTAACATTAGTAAACTACAAGAACGCATAGCCTTCAAGAATTTGTATAACCATTTACGCGACAACAATCTACTATATAAGTACCAGTCTGGCTTTCTACCAAACCACTCAACCGTATTCCAGTTAATTGATATATACCATAACATCTGCCAAAGCTTTGACAATCACCAATTTTCTTGTATGGTTTTCTGCGACATATCTAAGGCATTTGACCGAGTATGGCATAAGGGTCTGATCTATAAACTCAAACAGCATGGTATTGAGGGAGACTTCCTGAAATGGCTAACCGATTATCTTAACGGAAGACAGCAAAAAGTTATTATCAGAGGATGCACATCAACCTTCAAAGTCATCCAAGCTGGTGTCCCCCAGGGTTCTGTGTTGGGCCCTCTCCTTTTTCTTATCTATGTTAATGACATTGCTGATTCACTCCTAAGTTTGACAAGGCTATTTGCAGATGATAGTTCTTTGTTCTACTCTGCGTCAAGTCTAGATGATATCCAAGGTCTCATAAACCACGATCTAATACTCTTGTCACAGTGGGCTAAACAATGGCTCGTAACATTCAATCCCTCCGAAACAGAAGCAATTTTATTTACCCTGAGAAATTTTGATCACATGCCTGCTCTTAACTTTGAGAATACGCTCATAAAGTTTGTTGAAAGTCACAAACACCTAGGTCTAACACTATCATACGATGGCAAATGGACAGATCATATACAAAATGTTAAAACCTCTGCAGCAAAAGTTCTAGGCATCATGCGAAAACTTAAATTTTCATTCAGTCGGAACGCTTTAAACCAAATATATTTTTCGTATCTATTGCCAGTCTTGGAGTATGCCTCTATTGTTTGGGACGGCTGTGCAGCCCATAATTCTGATATTCTCGATAAAATTCAAAATGAGGCTGCCCGCATCGTAACGGGATTAACCAGATCTGTTTCTTTGAACAAGCTGTATAAGGAATGTGGCTGGCTCTCGCTTGCTGAAAGAAGAAGACAGCAAAAATTAAGCTTCATGTTCAAAGCTCATTCTGATTTATTGCCATCATACATATCTGATCTTATGCCACCATTAGTGAGAAACATTTCGAATTATCCTCTTCGTAATATGAATAACTACTCAGTCCCATTTGCACGTACTGAAATTTTCAAGAAATCATGTATCCCGTCAGCAATAACACTTTGGAACGCAGCCGATAACAGCCTCAAAGATTCAAATACACTTCATTCATTCAAGTATCAGATGAAAAAGCCATTTGCTATTAACTCCAAAGTACCAAGTTATTATGCATCTGGCAATAGGCGTTTATCTGTTCTGCACGCAAGAATTCGCAATAACTGCAGCAACTTGAATCTCGATTTATTTAACAACTTTTTGCGTCCTGACCCAACTTGTAGCTGCCAAGTTGAACCCGAAAATGCTGAACACTACTTCCTTAGATGTCACAAACATACTATCCAACGCTTGGTTTTATTTAATTCCTTGAGAAATTTTCTCCCACTAAGGCTAGAAATACTGTTATATGGAAATCCAAACCTCTCGGATGCAGAAAATAAAATCATCTTTGAATCTGTTCATATTTTTATTAAAAACTCAAACCGCTTTGATTGATTTACATTGACGATAATAAACATTCAAATACTATATCATTTAAAGTATACTTCATATAAAATTAAGCAAAATAAAGCGCTTGGCACCTGAACGTTGAAACACACTGATATTACCCCAACAAAGTCCGTCCAATCACTCATTCTCATTTCCATTACCATCAAAAACATTATATCATTAGCTCATTTTAAGAAAACGATTATCATCACTTTGTTCTTAAAGAAATGAGCCGTGACACGGGATTTACATTAATGTGGCACTTTGAGAAGTGTAGACTCAGACGAGCCTGTGCGGCCTTCTGTTGAGCTTAGAAACTTCAAATGAAATTTGGTCGGTGGCTCGGCAGTCATGGAGCAATCAAGCGACTAGCAAAGGCTCTGATCAGACTGATCTAAAAAGTTCATCTACAACAACTACAAACTACTTTTTACTAAATGTTGTCTGGGAGGTAGCATACAAAATATTTGTGCTATTGAAACCCAGATAGAATCAAGTGTATGTAAGTTAGTAAAATAAAAATTGACACATGTTACATTAGATATAATGCAATGTAAGTGCATGTAATCAGATACTGTTACTGTTGAAAAAGACGGTCTCCAACTCAAACTTTATACTGGCATTTTATTTGCCGTACATTTATGTTCAGGCATTAATTTACTTATACCTTTTAAACAGACTTTAGTTTATATACAGCATAGCTTTCATTGTTTAATTAATAGAACTGTAAATTAGATCAACATAGTACTTCTGATCATTTGCTTAAGTAATGCTAATTTTTAAGTAAATGGTTTATTAGGAACAATATTTCCATGAAATGGGAAAATAAGTGATAATTGTAAATATTACATGGCAATTATCACATGTGGTATGAAAATATCCACAGAAACAGGTCGACTACAATACTTACGATACTGATTTGAATTTATAGGACTTCAACAGCTAGAATAAGATAAGACCGAATGTGTCATTCAAGTTGAGAAAAACAGATTGTACAATAATCCTTTAGAATGTTGTATGGAAAAGTAAAATATTTAAATTTTAAAAGTGCAGTCATGAAATCTTACTTAATGGTAGTTTGAGCAACAATTGCTAAATAAGCCGATGCTAATTTCCACTAAACAGAATGTGACATGACAAAAGTATTGCAGGAATCCTTAATAGCAAAGTGTTATATGGATATTAACAAAAATAATGTGCTGCATACATACCAGGGTATGGATTCAAGACACATACAAACAATTAAACTGTTATGACGAAAATAGTATTGAGAGAATACTCTACTCAGTATAAACATTATTACCAATGATAGACGTACATGCAATGTTCCAAAGTATACATAGTTTTGGTGATAGATAACTATGCATTTCTAATTACCATTGGTCTTTTTATCTTATCATTTAAAAATCGAATACTATTTCTCCTACATTAAAAAAGATATAATAAAGTTCAGATGTTGATAAAGCAGTGGCTCTATTGACATTAATGTTACATATGTGTATGATATAGTATACCAAATATTTGAAACCATAAATCAGATTTATTCTTGGCAGAAGCAAAACGTATGAAAATTGTTGCCTTTAGATGAAAAGATAGTTGTTAACATCGTCTATTGTAATTTATATAATGCTCAAATGAAGATTTGATTATGGTTATTATCAGATATTGGCTAATCCTTCTATTAAGTGCTGATGTAGTTGAGCTAGCCATGAGTCTTCATATATACCCATACTTTGTGCTACAGGCAGCAAATGATATGGTGAGTCTACATATTTACACAAGCTTGCCTAGGCCTTCATTTTTTGACAGTGCGATGAGCACTAATACCAAAATCCAATGCGCTGGCTTTTTAATTTATTCTTTGTGTTACTAGTAGAAATCTATTTAGCTTGATTTAAGATATGCACATAGATAAAAGGATGCACTTTACATCAATGATTATGTTCCCAATCGGCATGTTAAATAAAACAAAATTACACTGTTAGACAAAGTCTTGTTGACAGAAATAATTCAAAGAAAAAATCCCAGTGAATTATTGAAGTCCTTTTATCTGGTCATGTCTGCAATACACTACTAACAATGCAAGGGGACTTTTCTAAGTATTAACCTATCCCTTTTAAACATGTGATCAAATGAGCAATTAGAACAAATGCTACCCTAGCTAGCTGTTTCAATGCTTCTTAAAATTGTAGAACCAGAAAAAACAGGTGATAAGTGTAATATCCTCCTTAAATATTCTTGTTATGCATGTTACCAAGATGAAATGTTTTCTTTCTTCACCCACTAAGTTAGACATGCTTAAGACATAAATGAATTACTAATATAGGGATAATAATCATAGGGATAGGCATGATGGGTACCATATGTGGGTTAGATATCATTATGATTAAAACACTTTAGTTTTCGTTCAAAGGATCAGTATAACACATGTATAAATTAAATTCTCGATTTTGACCATGCTTGAAATAACTTACATTTTTTTTTAAATTTTGAGTTGGCTTTCGTCCTTGATTTTTTATCAATATAGTTGATGTAAAAGCTATATATGTATTTTGTTGACTGGTCTATAGATCTTACTGTAGGCTATACATGCTTCATATCATGTTTTCTCCAAACTGAGCTGTAGACAGTATGTACAAATGTCTTGCATATATAATTTCATGTTTTAAATTAAGTAAACATGTATAAGCGCCAGCGATAAATTGCATTATCTAAGCCTTTAAGAAGCATTATGTTGGTCATTAAAATAAATAGTTTCTATAAGTGATGTTAACACATTTGACAAATCACTCTTAATTGAAATAGCATTTTATGTGCTTTGAGATAAAGTTTCTTTCTTTCATCACCTTTGCTTTTGTCAGAGCTTAATCTCACTTATAGTATATGCTATAAAAGACACTATTCATTATTTTTCTCATTATTTTGGCCTCAATTGGCAGTACTACTTTACACAAATTTTCAAACAGTTTAAATGAATTTGATAATACTATTGCACTAAATACAAGTATTCAAAAGAAAGTAACGTTTGTAACAGTAATACCATGTAACTTAATGTGTTAAAACTATATTGCTTATTACATAGATCCAGATAAGGAAGTTTTTTTAGCGTAAACGTGTATATATTTTCTTACCCACCCAATTTAAACATGTTTTTGGGTGCTCAAAAGAAACACCTGAAACACATGTTAGACGGTTCTTTTGAATACCCACAACATATGTTTTGGATGAGAAATAAAGAAAATAGTTTTCCAATATGCACTCTTATCTGGAGGCCTGTGAGCAAGGCATTAATTTTCAATTACAAGTTAATAATAATGTTTTAGAATAAGGAATGAATTGATATTAACACTATAGAAGTTCCTGGTATTTTAGGTAAACACAGTCAACTCAGCTATTTAGGGGTAACGCCCTAACTATTTTTTTTGGCTTATATAATGTGGTTTATGAAAGCATAGTGTACAAAACTCCCCCTTAGAGATATTTTAGCGGCCCATGGTCTTGTGATAGCACATGGCCAAATAGTAGTTTATTTGAAAGAAAGTAACGTATATAACTTCAATATAATAGGCATAGGTGGTTTTAGCGCATTCTGGCTGTTTGCTGCATTTGATTTAGTGCTTTAAAGACAATCACCGTGTAGATAAATAAGAATTAGGTTTTTGCTTTGTATTTGAACAATAGGATTTGGAGCTGTTATAGGGTAACGTAGTTAGCCTAGCTGGTACATATATTGCCCCAACTGCAAGAGGCTCAAAATGTGTCATTTTGCATCTGAAGAAAATCAAGAGGGGTCTATTAGCAGCTCACGGTCTAAATACTTTAATTTCACACTTTGGCGGATACAACGGTACCTTTTCCCCGGAATGTTAATATTATTCCTTGTAGTATTATCATTATTTTGTGGCACGAAAAAATATCTTGCTACTCTTTGTTCAGTGAAACTTTGCATTATTCAAGAAAAAGGCTTTTAAGAGTGTTAGCTAGTAATGCATTTTTATATGTTTCAGTATGTCTGTAAGGTCCTTTTTCAGACATTTGGACCACATTTGAAGCCTACATCATACCCTATCATAACAAGGTTATACCAGGCTTCATGTCCCAAAAGGGGGCGAATTAAGCCATAGTTTGACCCCTCTCTGGCGATCGCCTAATGGGTATTCTTAGAAAAATAACATCAGAAAGCAAGCATTTTGAATGAAATGTACTAGAAAATTATTAAACATGATTAAAATGAGTAATAAAACATGGAAATGACAAACTCTCTCTCATTCACTCGTAGCGTATTTGTTTATTATTGCATTCGGTTGATAATTCGATATAATGCCATTCTTACACGTTCTGTCACCGGAAATGACTTTAATACAAGCACTTTGCTTACTGTCAGATCATGTTCCATTAATATCGGGATGTTCCTGTAATATTGCAATGTTGTCAATAAAATAATGTTCGCACAATACGCTAGCTCGGTATTCTAGTACTAGTTGTGGAAACCTATCCGTTTATGGGCTTTGAAAACGGATGAGTGTGGGCAGGAAAAGCCACAATCACAGATCACAGAAGTTCTGCGGGATATATCTGTATTGTCATTTGTTCAAAACAAGGCTTATTAATACTGAGTAATTCATCTATAGAGGTCTTGGTGTAGAGTTGATCATCTTGATAATAGCCAGTAAGAGACAGTATAAAAACTCTCTCATAACAAACGAAAAACTAATCTACAGCAAGGAAGCTCTATTAGTACCCAATGCAATGGTCGATACAAGTGATTCATAGGTCTAGATAAACTAAAAATGTGAGCGTAAAATTGTAAATATTTTCTTACCAATCAGTTTTAAACATATGTTTTGGTTGAGAAATAAGAGAATTATCTTTTTGGTACACACTCTTAACTTAAGGCCTGTCAATGCCAAATCCAATTAATATATTTTCTAAAATATACAGGAGAGCATTACAAACTTTCTGAGATGACACCAAATTATATTTCCTGCTGTTCTGAATTTCTCATAACATGCCAAATTAAGCGAGCACTCTCTATCAAAAGTTAATTTCATTAATTGGTAAGTTTTAACTCCTGTGGATTCTTGAGGGTGCAGGAGCGAACTATTTGTCAGGCATTTACTCTTTTACTCTAATCGATAATATGAATAATAAAATTGATAATCTAAACAAATTTATATGCAAAAATGTTTGTTTTTACGCTCAATTTTGCCTAGTCTTTGTTATGTACTAGATGTGGTTCCTGTCTCTTCAAAGACCGATTATTGGTACGATTTAAATAAAGATTAAATTTAGTTGCGTTAACTGCTGCTTCCTTGAAAAACAAACGCTCTGTTTAAACCGTATCAAAAGTCGTCTGCTTTTAGGTCTGCTGAAATGTTTCAGAATTCTTTTTGGCAAACAGCGTAAACCAAATCCAGACTGCGCCTGTATGAGCAGCCTAATCATTGTCCACACTGTTTGTCACTGTTACTGCAGTAGTCAACTAATGTTAGCAAAAAAACTACAGAAGACTTTAGCAGATGACATTTTCAGATGATTTTTTTGCATGTGCTATAAGTAGGCCTTGAGCTGGCTATAGACCCCCTCCCCCCCCAGGAGGAATTTTGTACACTATGATTTTCTAAAACTACATTATATAAGACACAAAATAAAAGATGTTAGCCCTCTGAGAGTGGCAGCGTTAACGTGTAGCAGCACGTTATATACGTTACCCCCCAAAATAGCATTAAACGTCCCTGATAATGTCTCAACCATGACATGTTCTTACATATTTGCATGCTGACACAGGTTTATGAACTTCTTATAACATAGTTACATATTTTTAGTATTAATTTTATAAATGTCTTGAGTAATTACCGTTGTATACGTTACTTAGTGTTTCCTGCGTTATTTCCGAGTATCAGGATGGTATTTATTGACTATACCTGTATAACATCTGTCACAGAATATAGTAAATCTATAAGGCTGCTACTAAAATTATTTAAAGTCTTTATTATGGTTGCTTACACTATTTTTCAGGTCATGTTATGTTTGTTACCTTCAAAATAGCATTAAACATTTAAGTTAATGTCTCTAACAAGCCATGTTTATACTTATTTGCATGCTTGCACAGGTTTATGTTCTTCTTTTAGCAAGATTTACCTATTTTAAGTATTCATTTAATAAATGCCTTGAGCTTTAACTGTTATGCGTGTTACCAAATGATACACACGTTATTCTGAGTATCTGTATAGATGTTGTTGACTATACATGTATAAAGTCTGTCAGAGAATTTAGAAAATTTATAAGGCTGAAATAAATTGAAGTTCCTTATTAATTTATGCAGGCCTCGAAATATCTGAAAATGGGCACTTGCCCTGCATCACAAAACTTATTGACATACATGGGGAAAATTTCATTTTCGCTAGAAATATCAAAATATTCACTTGCCCTGCAGCCTGAGGCACTCGTAAATACGAGCGGACGAGTACTATTTTCGAGCCCTGTTATGGTGACTTAAACTAATAATATAATGTGATCTATCAACCTTCCCTGTTTGCTCACATAAACAGTATAGATACCATGCATTCAAATCGAAAGTTCTGAAAGACATTCACTGTGAAACAGCTCAGTTCTGAGCAAAGTATATGGATATGATTCAGATGGTGTTGACACTGATAAGGGCTACAAGGAAAACAACTTTGAATTGCATGTCATCTCTATCTGTATGCCTTGTTCCCAATGTTCATTGCAAAGGATCACAACTACGCACACTATGTACCTGTGTAACTGATTACACTCATAAATTTGATACACATCGCAGATGTAAAGAATTTCTCAAACAAAATGGGTTAAGTGTGTCACAACCATTGGTTCTTTGCTTGAGAAATGCTTTTGACATTACTATTAGGCAAACAATAAAGAGGTATTATAGGCTTCAGCAACTAGAACTACGCTTCGTACTACAGATGAAATGGTGTATTACTCATCACAATAGAGCTCAATATATTGAAACAACTCTTCAATGCACTGAAATATTCAATCTGCTCAGATGCAAAGTAGATTGAGTACTAGAGGCAGCTTCAGGCTTCACCAATCTTTTTTAGTTCTAGTTTTGAAGGCAATGAACTGTTCTTTTTTCTTTCGGTGTGCCTGCTAAGCCTGGCATAGCTTAGGATCTTATTGAGGCTGATGACATTGGCAGGAAGGCTGTTGCAGACTTCATTGACTCACTTTTAGTTTAAAAAATCTGTCTTTCACATCCCCCATAAAATGCTACAAGCTAATAAAGTTTTGATGCTTGCGAGGTCAAGCAAGAAGAAATTGCCCAATTTACAAAACGTAAACAGCCAGATGAGAGCTTAAAGGAGCGTCTTTCGTAAGCATGACCTTCTTTCTATTGGACATAATGTTGACATTGAGTTGACACTGCCGTTCCTTCTGGGACCTGTACCATGGTCACTGTCAACTCCTGATAGAATTTCCACCAAAACTGACAAGTCCAAACTTCAGCATGGCTTGCAATCACATATTGAACCAACATTAGATTGGCCATGTAGTGCTGCACATAACGTTGCTGTTAATGCCGTAACTACAGAGCATAGTAGCTTTTCCTGTCACCTTCATGGATCTGATGGCACCAGTATTCAACCAGGCACTAAAGGCAGGGCATGTTGGTTTTGTCACCGATACATATATACAATGTATAAGCACCAGTCTATACAGTCTTACAAACCTTCTCGCAGAGGATAACCTGTGTGTTTTGTTCAACAATAGTGTATGCAACAAAATGTGCACCTTCTAAATGTCAACAGCGTTGGCCAGAATATGGGGGAAGAGATCTACAGTAATACACTGTTTTACAGATTGTAACAACACCAATGTGCCGATGTGTTAGTACTACGGTAAGATTATTCCTATCAAACTGATAGAGAACCCCTCCCCCACTAGTTCATCAACATTCTAAGAGGGGTAGGAAAACAAATAAAGAATTGCTCTGGGCACTCATCAGTGATATGAAGCCCTAACATGTGCTATTTATGTAATTGTGAATAAGCTGCAGAACGTCATGTTTCTGAAAAAGTACCAAAGCCATACACATATACTGACTATTTCAAATGGCATGAACTTGAGCTTACCTCAACCCTGCTTTTCTGTCCTTAAGATGTACATACAAAGACTGAACTATCAAGTCTTTCCCATTAAAACATGTGAGGCTTTCCAGATATGGACAAAATGTGTGGAAAATAAATGGGAAGGCAATCGAGTACCACTGGGTGAAAGAGAACTTGATTGTACCCTAACAAAAGAGCCACAGAATTATATTTCACATTTTGTGTGATATGTGGTTACCATGTTCAAAACTCAACAACTCAAACCTTATAAAAGATAGAAACTTAATATTTGCAGTTTCCAAAAGGTACATAAACATTCTTTGATACAAAATGAGTTAGTAAGCACATTCACATTAAAAAAAATATCAAACTAATAGTTTCATAAATAATTTATATAGGAATAATGAAAAAAAAGTAACATACGTAACACTTTGGGGGTGCATATTTGTTTTCAAAGGTCCATATCTGTGATGCAAAAATAGCTAACTTGGATGATATAGCAAATTTGGAAATCTTACTCTATGGTTTTCACTTTTCAGAAGTCATGTCCGTTACTAAAATAATAAAAGATGTTGATGGGTAATATATATATATATATAATTGGCTGTTACAGGGTAATGGTGCCACTACCATAGTGCTAGCATATTGCAAAATCCTTGCAAGATAAATCTGATAGAGGAGTAATAAGATGTATAGGAAAATTCTTTAAAACCCTTGGATAATATATGAAGATTTGCTCTAGAACTTCTACCTGATGGGTTTTCTTTGATCTTTTAAGTTGTTCCTCGCACATTGCACTGAATGTTACAAACTTTCCATGAGCATTATGTCAACTATATTTGATGTCTCTATAAAAGAAAAGAGGGTTTATGGTAGTTTATGTTTGAGGTACTTCCTCAGCAAATGAGCCTTATGGTAGTTTATGTTTGAGGTACTTCCTCAGCAAATGAGCCAGAATAAAAAGAAGTACATGGACCTGTGCCAGCATGCAAATAAGTACAAGCAGGTCGTGTTGTAGGCCATATCTTGAAGGTTTAATGGTATTCAGAGAGTAACATATGTAACCTGGGCTGTAAAATAGTGTAAGACACCATAATAAGAAACTTCAATTCATTTGAATTGCAGCCTTATAGATTAACTATATTCACTGACGGATGTAATACATGTATAGTCAATAACTGCCATACTGATACTTGGAAATAACATATGAAACACTAAGTAACATATACAACGGCAAAAACTCAAGACATTTCCAAAATAAATGTTAAAAATTATGTAACTGTGCTATAAGAAGTTCTAAAACCTGTGCCAGACTTCAAAAAAAGTGTGAATATTTCATGTTCGAGACATTATCAGGGAAATTTAATGTTATTTTGTGGGTAACGTACGTAACATGATGTAACCCGCTAACGCTGCCACTCTCCGAGGGCTAACATATTTCATTTTGTGGTTAATACAATGTAGTATCTGGAAATCATAGTGTATGAAATTCCCCCTGGGGGGTAGTGGGGTCTATAGCCAGCGCGAGGCCTGGAGAATTACATTTTACATTTTTCTGTGATATGGGGGTACCATGTTCATCATCTAGTAACTCAAAAAGTATATAAGATAGAAACATAATGCTTGCAGTTTTGAAAAGGTAAATAAAAAATCTTTAATGTAATGCCAAATTAATGAACATTAATTGGTTTCAATATAGTTTAAGACAAACTATATTAGATGCATTTATCATTTAAAAGGGGGTTCATTGAAAAAATGTAACATACACTACATCGGGGGTGACTATATTTGTTTTCGAATGTCATTATCTTCGGCCCAGTAATAGCTTATTTAGAAAATATAACCAATTTGGAAATCTTACCTTATCTTTTGCACTTTTCTGAAGTCTTAAAAAGAATTTTAATTATCAAATATTTTGTAGGGTAACGTATGTAACAGGCTGTTACAGCTTAACGCTGCCATTGTCAGAGAGCTAACATGTTGCAAAATCCTTGCAAGACATTGGGCTTTAAGAAAAATATGGTCTACAAAATTCCCCATGGGGGGGGGGAGGTAAACCTTATCCAGCCAGTGGCCTAAAGGGTTAAAGATGTTTTTTCCACCAAAAGTAAAGCCAGGCGCCTTATACTAGCGGTGATTCTGTTGTTTATCAGTCACCCCTAATATTAACTGAATTGTTTCAACATAACCTAATAAACGTTTCCTATCTCACGGCATGTTACCTTTATCAGGTCATGATGACGTTGCACTTTTCTAATGACGTCGCTAGTGACGCTGAATCAACACAAACATCAGAAATAACGTCATAATCGCTAGTTCGAAGAGTTTTTAACAATGGGTAAACTGATAAATAGAATACCAGGTTCGCGTCTTTTGATATCACGTTTACCAGGCTCGTCTTTGAGAACGCATGTTGAATCGCTCGGCAAGCCTCGCGATGTCAACAAGCGTTCTCAAAGCCTTGCCTGGTAAACTTGATATCAAAAGACACTCACCTTCTCCATTTATTCATTCGGTGATTATGTTGTTTATTCATTATTGTTGCTCCCAATGAGAGTGTGTTTTTTGTGTGTTGGGTCCTAGTTTTGTAGTGTAGTTCTTAGTGTCATTTCTGGTTTTGCAATCATCTTGCTGAGGTATAGAGATCAGGGCCCGGAATTACAATGCCTCCTTAGAGTTAAGGAAGTCTTAAGTTAAGTATGGATTTTTTCAGGATGCGAATAATAACGTTTAGAACTGATTAAATTCAAAATAGTTTTAATTGTTCTGAAAATCACAATGATATCTTTGACCACAAATACCACATCGATCCAGACAATTTATATTTCATATTGCACGTTGAAATATTAATACTTAATTAAAGTCCTGCTTAACTTTAAGGAGGCATTTTAATTCTAGACCCCTGGCTGATTACGTAAATTGTGTCCTTTTTTACGTTCTGTGTCTCTTCCTTACGGCATCATGGGTTAGTCTGCAGTCTGTGATTGTGGCGTTTCTTGGTCATACTCATTTGCTTTTTTTCATCACAAATAGTTTTATTGTTTTTCTTTGATTTGATATGAAATAAGGGGGTTAACGATAAAATTACATAATAATAAACGCTTAAAATTAAGTCATGGCTCTTGCCTAAACCATAATAGTTGCTGTCCCATTTGATATCTTAGTACCTTACAGGTTTAATTGCATATTTTATATGGTAAGAGAATAAGAAGCAAACAATTTAATGATTAAAGAATAATGAGGTGCAAAACATAAGGAATAATTCTCTATTTTATTTTTTGAATAGCAGAAAAATATAAATACTATATGATACGTTTTGAAAGAATAAAGAACATATCAAAAACGAGTCTAAATATTGATTTTGATACCTATTTTTTTAAAGAATAATGGATTCCTTTTAATGAATAAGCGCTTTTTTTTCTTTAATGAGAGTAGGTAATGGGCTAAATTTTTAGTGATTCGTAAATACCAGACTCCACGCCCCCACCCAGAAGCTCCTAACAGTGTAAACTTCATAGTGGTGTCTAACGGTTTCGACTCAGATTGTGCCTGATCTAGATACAAATTGTTTGACACTGAAATAATTTTTGAGAATCTTATTTTTTAAAAAAAAAAAAAAAGCTTCCGCAAACGACAAAAATGCAAAATTAAGCATTCAAAGAGTAAATATGATATGGTTAATAATTGAATGCACATTTTATTGTGACACACCTAAAGTGTATTTTATATACTAGATTGTAAAATGATCTCTTGTTTCAGTAAACAAGATGTATTGCTGAGGTAAAAGCTTGTCAATGCAATATTCTAATTGTTCTGAATCAATGAGGAATAATAATGTCGAGTCGCATTGCAAGAAAAAAAACATGTATAGCCAAGAACAAACTTTAGATAAAAGAAGCATCATAGACCCTGATATGGCAGTCTTTCGCAGTTCAGATCTCAACGCGTAAACATTTGTAAGCATAGTATTATATACAGTAATACTAAAAAAAAATGAACATTATTTCGAAACACTCACGAAAAAGAATTAAATTTGGGACACAAACAGGACCTATTTATGGTCTATTTTGATAACTGTTTTTAATAATATATGTTTTTGATGAGTAAAAGAAAGCATATGTTTGATATAAAAACTGAAAATTGTCCTTTTGGGGGGATATATACTATTTTGTCTACCTTGCTGTTATTAGAACTACTGAATTCGAAATAAAACATCTAGTCCTGAGGACATCGAATTTACGAGACTCGACATTGTATTGTAAGGATTGAAGTGGAAAGAACAACAAGCTGATCGGCATGGTCCGTTTTTCATCCATGTTGCAAGAGATTTAGTGTCATGATGAAATATGTTTTATGAAATATTTAATCAAATTTGTGTTGGGTTACTTATTTGCATAGCTAGCAGAAACATCATACAATTGGAACATCGTCACGAGAAAGGCTTAATCCAGCACTATTTGCTGGGCTACTGTTTACTGCCTAATATTTTACACATTTTGACCAGCTTATTAGAGACTTTGGTATCTAAAGTTCATTTTGGTCGAGAGGTGCAAAACGCAGCAGTAAAAGCTCTATCAGTTCAAATTTTATTATTTACCAGGATTGTTTGGATTCAGATTACAAGAGTGTCCCTTGATTGGTGAAATAAAAACAGCATGCCATTTCAAACAAAATAGTTCCTTTCCCCGGTGTTTGGCTGTAAATCTGTCACCTCTTGGAGAACAGAAATATGACAAACTCAAATGCACGTGAAAAACGCCGCAAACGGCGAATTAATTCTCCATTATTGACAATCCAGCTATGATTGACCATCCCTGGTTTCACATGTGCAATACAACCCTCTTTTCTTTTTTTTTTTGGCTGACGCCATGTAAACACCTCATGATATGCAAATAAATTTGTTGGCTGACATTGATTGTTCTCCACTCTAGTGCGTGCGAGAAATGCATTCAGCTATAGTGTTTGTTTCAATGTAAGGCAAATAAAATAATAATGCAATCATCGTAATTTCAATGGAACCACATAAGCGATCATACATGCATAAACAACTTCATGTACCAGGTCTGTCGAGAGTTGAATATGAATTGTTAGAATGAAGCATCAATATTGATTTCAAGTTTGCTCAGTTCAAGGATCGCTCGGTCCTTGCAGTCATTGTTTTGAATCTGGATACCTCAAATGTTGGTAGCTTGAAGAGTCTGCTTAAGTCAAAGTAACCTTCAGGATCACTGGACCAATACCAATGTCAGAGCTCTTTTATACCTGCTCACTTTATAATATAATTAAAAACAAACGAGGGGCCAAAATTATGCACGATATATATTAAATATAAATGAGAATAAACCAACAGCACAACAGATTTGGAACAATCTTTAAAATGTTCAAGAAAAAGACTGGGAAAAGGAATATATGTACCCAATGAAAGTAACAAAGTACTGCACTCTACAGTGGTTTCAAAATTGTATACCCATAACATATTAATCACAAACAAATGTCTACAATGTATGGGTATAAAGGATGATCCACTATGTACATAATGTAAAACTCACGATCTATCTATTGTGGGATTGCAGCATAACAATTTTTTCTTAAAACCATTTTTATCATTGCTGCAAAGATTTTATATGCATATAGAACTGTCTCAAAACTATTCTTATTTGGACTAGAAACAGAAAAAATATCAAACCTTAATAAATTCATATTGTTATATGACTGGGGAGAATCCTGTCTCCTGATTGGCTGAATTCGTCTTTATAGATCTCTATGTCTACCTGCAAACTGGTCTGAACTGGCTTACAAGTTAATATTGCATGAAAACCAGCTCCAACTAGTTTCCAGAAGTTAATATTTTTGACACTTTTCTAATATCACCTCTGGAGAGCTAAATTAGCATGATGAGTATAAAACTAGCATGTGCTGCATGCAATTGACATGACTTGCTGTTTCGCATCCCAACAGGTAAATTGAAGACTTTAATAAATTTTAACAACAGTTTTGTTTTGTTTTGTTTGTTCATTTATCATTGTTTGAATAAACAAAATGTAGAAAGGGGTTTAAGATTAAAGTATACATTCCACATTCAGAGAAGTAATATACATTTCAAAATGCAAAAAATACATTGAAATATTTTGATAACATTGGATAAAACTTGTGAGAAAGTCCTTAGGTTGAAGGTAACATTAAAAGCGAAAGTTGAAAAGTTTCATTCTTAGTTGAAAAGTCATATAACAAAACAATTATTGACTTCATTTTCGGTAGACATGAGCATTTATTTACCCTTAAAAGGGATATTCACCTTGGCCTAGCGGCCTCGGTGAATTATGACTTAAGTGGGTAGATAAATCCTTATGTCTACCACATTGAAGTCAATAATTGCATATTATTATATAATCTATAAATAAACATCTTCTGATTGGCCCAGATGCATATCCACTCGAGTCAATAAAACTAAATATTACATGGTTTGCCGGACGTGACGTTGCAAAGCACACGGCACGAGGTAATATTGACTGGCTTACGGGAAGTAACGTCAGAACGTAAAGTCATTTCGCATGATCCATCCGTAACGTAAACGTTTTAATGGTCTAAAATGGCAGGAAATGCATAACACACATTTATAATATAATAAAACAATTGTTGACTTATGTTTCGGTAGACATGGAGTGTTATTGAACAGTAAACTTAATCACATTGACCTACGCTCCGCGTCGGTCAATATGACGTTTACTGTTCAATAACACTCCATGTCTACCTCAACATAAGTCAATAATTGTATATTCTAATGCACTTGCAAATGCAACGCGACGTCTGATTGGATAACGTCATAAATTTGCGACAGTATATCCTGCGATATACTGTCGGAAACTCGACGTCATTACGTAACGTCGCTTTTCATTGGTTGACAAGTGAATATATGCAGCTGGCAAGCGGTTTTATGCATCTGGCGTCGCTGGACGTATAGGCGCAAAAAAGTACATTTTCATTGTCTTTTTGAAGGGAAAATGTTAATAGTGCATTAGAATGGGGATAACCATATTCAAAATTTTCATTTGGGGAGGTATATCGTCGGATATACGTTCGGAAATCACGTTTTGCGGCTCCGCTTACGCGTCGCCGTAAAACTAAATTTCCGACCGTATATCCGACGATATACCTCCCCAAGTGAAAATTTTGAATACAGTTATCCCCTAATTACTGTACATAGCAAGGATAGCTTTCAAAATGAAAGGAGACCATATGATGATCAACTCAATGATATTATACAATTATTGACTATTGAGGCATTTGACATGATTTGATATCGACCTGAGAGTGCCAATATTGACTGAGGCGGAACCGAGGTCAATATTGGTATTCTCAGGTCGATATCACATCATGTCCAATGCCTCAATAGTCAACAATTGTTTTATTATATAATTTCTCTAAACAAAAAAAAAGCAGCAACAACAACAAAATCGTGGCTATGGACTATGTCTTTGACAGTCTTGAATTTTTTTTACCTGATGACTAAATGATTTCATTCGGTTAAAATAGGAATGAATGCATACTTTATTTGTAATTACAACTGCAGACAGAGAAGATCCAGATTAAATGCTGCATAATGTGGCATTTCATCAGGGTCTACATTGTTTGCTAAGACAAAAATGATCCTCAGGGAAAAAACTGCAATTTTGTTTAGAAATTAAAACATGTGACCCCTTGAATTATAAAATGGACCATTCCAAGTTTATTGCATCAATCCAGATGGAAGAATTCATTAGTTCATTAAGAGTTCTGCTAATTACTATATTCGACAGCATAGTCTGAATTACATATAAAATGAAACACCAAATCTTGTGAATTTCGTGCTGCTGTCACTCACTGAATTGTACTTACAGCAAATCATGCAAGTTTCATGCTGAAAGCACACATGTTATGGAAAGTTTCTATGAAGTCTATTTTAGTAACTAATATTGAATGCAGCCCATGTGATGTGTAGTTTTATGGACTCGAGAGGTTAGGCATCTGGGCCAATCAAAATATGTCTATTTATAGGTTATATAATAAAAGTACATATTAATCCTTACATATTAGATGAGCACATTTTAAATAAAATTCCAAAATCAGAGCCAATGTTGTTATAGAAATAAACAGATAAAAAGAAGACCAATGACTTTACCTGGATCATGTTTTCTTATATGCTTTCAAACTAGTTTGATGAGTTGTATACTTTCAAGCCCCTCGCCTCCAACTCCCCGTCCCCTCCCTCGATGGGGCGGTTCTTTTGATAGAAACAACACTTTAAAATATTATTTTAGTTATATATATAACATACTATTTAAAAGAAAAAAAAACACCTGATGCCTCAACATAAAAACTCTGTTTCTGTGGAAGTTCGATTTAACAATTCTTCGCCATGCGACGGTATTTCCGGAAAAAAATGTTAATTTAGGTATTATAGTAGCCTGGAAGATCTAATGTTTTAGTAAAACGAATGCTCATTTATTGTTGGTTTTATTAAACAATTTGAAAACAAGAGACATAAAGTGTTATTGAACAGTAAACTTAATCATATTGACCTCCGCTCCGCGTCGGTCAATATTACGTTTACTGTTCAATAACACTCCATGTCCACCTCAACATAAGTCAATAATTGTATATTGTCATATGACGTCGCGCCTGGAAGTGAAATAACGCCATGCTATAAAATTGATAAACCAGTAGTTGTTTACAGGGTACGCATCACTAAATATAGACAAAGTTTGGCCACGCCTTTTGTGGGGATAGCATTAGGTTAACATTATATGATGGATGACGTCATCTGTCAATCATGCATGTTCATTATTTTGTAGTATAAAAACAGACCAACCAATGTCAGTTACTAATGGGCATATTTAATTTTGAAATGATTTTATTATAGGGAGATAGGGTTGGTTTCATTAACTGACCCCCAGGGTAGAAAATATGCCAAATTTACAGGTACGAATTGGTGGTTGTTAGACTCGATCCAATATGGCAGCCCCCTGACCAGGGAAACATATGATTGTATTTATATGAAATCGATCGGATGGAATGCCTGTTTAAAATAAGACAGGTTTGTTAAGCTTTATATGTACAGTTTTTTTAATAAAGTGGCGAAAAGTTAACATTGTCGTCTATGGAAATTTAATAGTGAAGTGCAACCTACAGATTTTCGGGACTCGTTATGACGTCCATAACAACGTCGCGTACATAATGACAAAATTATAACGTTTTCGTCAGAAATGAGACTTTATCAAATTGCCGCTTAAGCTGGTTCAGGGGGCATTTTCCATATGTTCTCATGAACAGACTCAATACAACCGAGTCAGTTCTTTTCTTATATTGTAGGTCCTCTCTATTTCTGAAGGATCCGTTTCTTCCAGATTATTTAGAGGTCGCAACAGCTGTCGTTGTGCTGCATTGAATTGGTAAAACTTCTCCCCGTGCATCGATATAGTGTTGATATTTTTCATATTCTGGTCTTTCCGGAATATTGGGTTCGGACAGAAAGCGATTACCGCTTTAGCAAATTACCACTTAAGCCGGTGCTTGGGGATGTGAGAATTGTGGCACTTACCATTAGTTCTCATGAGCAGACGCAATAAAACCGAGTCTGCTGTTTCCTTATATTGTAAGTTCTCTCTATTTCTGAAGGATCCGTTTTTCCAAAATATTCAAAGTAATCTTCATGTATTATGATAAATAGAATCTAACATTCGTGCTCTTCTACTCGTTGCGAAAAGGAGATAAAATGTTCGACAAGCCTCGCATTTTATCTCTTTTCCCTAACTCGTTTAATAAGTAAAATAAAGCATGAACACTCATGTAAGATCCTCTATTAATACAGCAGCATGGGTGTTTGATTCAATTTATTATTTGACACAAAAATTAAATTTGAAGTCGCTTTTTAGGCGTGAAAAGTAAGAGTTTGCCTTATGGCTTTCTTTTCATAAAGTTAATAAATATGTAAAACACTAGTGGTTATTCCATTTTAATACATGCTGCGTTATATACAATCGTTGACTTATGTTTTGGGTGACATGGAATCATATTTAAGAAATAGCATCGCGCTCGCAGTGATTTGTTGCTTAATATATCACTGACTGGAGGTCAGTCGTTAAAATGGATAAACCACGAGCGCGAGTGATCTATCCACCAAACAGTGACATATTTAGCAACAAATCAATGCCAGCACGAATTTCAATTCTAACATATAAAACGATTGAAAACATAAACTTTTCCTTCATGGGCTATAAAGATTGCACCATCTTGGATTTCCTGTAAATAATGTTTGTGCTAAACCACGTATTTTTACGTACGATTTGGTTGTACAAACGACGTTACGCCATCTAATTTAAATATTACAAGTCTTTAAGTGATAGACTACCTCAAAAGCAATCAAAGTAATGGCCGACTGATCTCACGCTACTCCGTGCAGTGATTTGTCAACCAATGAATTACTGAATTTAACCATTAGCTACATGTATTTATGCGATCTGTGTTAGAATGATTAGTAAACTTCGCATCGGTCAGCAAAACAACACTCCATGCCCACCTAAACATAAGTTAATATTTGTATTATATTGCCCAATGGTTAATACTAAATACCACCAACGAAAATGATACTATAAGCATGGCACAGTACCTGAAGTGAAAGTTATTGTATGGCTTGTGCGTCTGAGCTGGAAAGATAATCCACGAGCGTTAGCGAGTGGATTATTGCCTGTACAGACGCAAAGCCATATGATAAGTAAGTAAGTAAGTAAGTAAGTAAGTAAGTAAGTAAGTAAGTAAGTAAGTAAGTAAGTAAGTAGGTAAAAAAGTAAGTAAGTAAGTAAGTAAGTAAGTAAGTAATGACTGCATTTTATGAGTATGTACTTGTAAATTTGTTCCAAAATTGCAATGTTTGCTTCAAGTGATAGTGTTGAGCTGCCAAAGAGAAGGAGACTTAGGGAAGGATTCTGGTAGGTTGTAAAGGCATTCAAAAAAGTGTTTCGAGGCCCCTGGTACTTCCACATCAACATAGGGGGGATTCAGTAATATTTTTAGAAAAAGGTCCAAATTTAAAGAACAGCAGCCTGTGCGTAATCGTGAATGAAGAATGTGGGCTTTCTTGAGATGGTAGGGGTCTGATGCTTTGGCTGTTTGTCGGGCTCACCAGGGTTTACCTGTTGGATTTCTTTTGCTCCATGATTTAGTTTTATTTACTGTTGAGTCCTTATCTTTGCTTTATTACCTTTTTATATCTTGATTTTTATGTTCAAGGAGATGATGCATTGATAAGTAAGGGGTTTTTCATCAAAACCAAATATCTACGTGTCTTGATCCACATCTGAATTAAAGGTGAGGTTGGCGCTGTAAAACCAGTTTAAGCCCTCCAATAAAATATTTTACTGACCGTTCAAAGACGGTACTTTTTGTGGATCATTTATGTGTTTTTTTTCTGTCTTGTGTTTGTTATGCCTTTGTGCGCGTCTGTTTATTTGTGCCTTGTGGCCACCTGCTGGGAAAGGGTTGACCTATTGGCTCTCGTTTGTGGTGTCCAACTGTGAGTTTGTCACTTTCCCATTGATATCCTGGGTCAGATGTGGTACTTGATTGTATCGATTTCTGATCTTTGCACCCTTTCTTACTCTGATGGTATGAAATCTCATTAGAGTTCCTAAGGTTGTGATGAGAAATAGCGTTAACTTGCCGTGGGATTAAGGAAGACAGGTATACAGGTGTGAGTTGATTTAACATCTCATAAAAGAGGGTAATTTTATGATCATGTCGTCGCTTGTGCAGCGTCTGCCATCCAACTTCTTTATATAGATTGTCTAAGGACACGAGTTTTGTAGTACCAGTTGAGATTCTTACTTCTTCATTTTGGATCTTGTCAAGTTCATTCTTTTCATACTTGGTGCAGTTATTCCATATTACATCCCCGTATTATAGTAGTGGCCTGATAAATGCTAAATAAATAGTTTCAAGAGACTTGCTATCCAGCTTGAATTTAAGTTTATGCATAATATAAATTCTGAACCAAGCTTTCTGCTTAATATAATTAATATGTTGATGCCAACTGCAATCGATTAGAGAAGTATAAAAGTAAGAAAGGCGGCAAGTCGAAGTGTTTGTGAGAGGAAACTTCTTGAATTTGTACATTTTGCATATATAAAGGTGGGTGGATTGGCTTATTGATTTTGCTAGAAATTGTAAGAGATTCGTTTTTTGGAATGCTTGAAAGTGACTTAGCAGATATCAGCCCAACGAGAGAGATTTTTTCAAGATCAGAATTCAGACAAAGAGTAGATGTTGTAGGATTATCTACTATGGTGAAGAGACTAGTATCATCAGCAAATAAATGGATATTGGATCCGATACTTTCACAATATCATTAATATACCATAGAACAGAAGAGGACCAAATATATAGCCTTAGGGCACTCCAGATTTAATGTAAACCCATTCTGAGAAACTACCTGTAAGCACTACACGCTGACGCTTCCTGAGAGGTAACTTTGAAACCATCTGAGGACGTCTCCTGAAACACCAGCAGCTCTAAGTTTGTACATAAGTCCTTCATGACATACACAATCAAAAGCTTTGCTGATGTCGCCGAAGACATTCTCTACCTCTTTTCCACCGACAAGTGCTACAGTGAATGTGTGGTATAAATATGCAAGTTGGTTAACAGTTGAGTCATCTAAGATGAAGCCCAGCTGTAAAGATGGTGACATGTTGTTGTCTTGGAGGTGATTATAGAAATATTTAAAGACAAGTTTTTCAAATAATTTTGCCACAGAATTCAGCAGGGATATAGACCTATAATTGGTAGCAAGAGACTGGTCATCTCTCTTGTGTACAGGTGTCACATTTGCATCTTTGAAGGGCGAACGGAAATTCCCTAAGGATAAAGGCATGTTATAGAGAGAACACAGAGGTGATGATAGTTCATGTGATAATTCCTTCTAAATTCGATTACTGAGTTATCAGGACCAGATACTTTGTCAGGTTTTAGAGTTTTTAGAATGTCTTCAACTTTTTGAGGATCATATGCGATACTGCTAAGATTTGTAAGAAGGTTCAGGTAAGTCAGGAAGGACAGCATAACTGTCTTCAAGTATTGTTTGCTCTTGAAAGAAATTATTAAAAAGATTTGCTTTTTCAAAACCATCGGTATAAAAAAAACCATCAGATTCAATTTGAGGAATAGCAGTATTAAGGTTGGAGGATATAAAACTATTAAGGGTTTAACCAGTTTAAGCCCTCCAGTAAAATATTTAACTGACCGTTCCAAGGCTGTGCTTCTTTTGTGGATCTGTTATGAATTTTTCTCTCTTTTGTTTGCTATGCCTTTGTGCACGTCTGTTTATATGTGATTTGTGGTCTCCTGCTGGGAAAGGGCTGACCTCTTGGCTCTCGTTTGTGGTGTCTAACTGTGAGTTTGTCACTTTCCCATTGGTATCTTGGGTCAGGTGTGGTACTTGATTGTATCGATTCCTGATCTTTGCACCCTTACTTACTTTGAATAGTTTAAATTTAGTCCAATGACGTTCCAAGTTGGTCCGTTTGGTTTTTCTCTACAGTCCCTTTCATATACGTATCTGCAATTTCAAATAAGTTGTTATCCATGGTGGATCTGAGGTTCTAACCGGGTATTGATCTAAAAGTTGACGCTGACTTAAGCACGACATAAGTTTCATATGAATCCACCTTTTAATTGTTTTTGAAAGTTAAGTTAACATGGAAATCGGTCTGTGGTTATTTAGTTCATCATGTTCTCCTGATTTAAAAAGTGGTTCTACCTTATCATGTTTCCAAATTGACTGAAAAATACCAGAAGTAATGCTTTTTTATTATAAAATTTATACTGGGTGACTAGTGACAAGGACCTCTGACGGTGGTAATGGGAATCACAGTGTATTGCTGCCTATAATTTTGACAAAAAATTAAGTCGATCAAATGCTTCCATCTTCATATATTAGCTCGCTGTTGGTCTCTGTTTTATGATTTTGCATTTAATTTCCTATTTCCATAAATGTACGGTTTGATTTTGGGGCTAAAATGGTCACTTTTTGTATTATACATATAGGAAATAGAAAAATATTTTTAAAACATCATTCCCCCCGAGTTCCAGCTAATCCTTTTGCATGTAAGTGTGTTCTCACATTTTATATAATATATGTGAAAAGCTAGTTGGAACTGGGGGTAATGATATCCCACAGCCCAAAATGTGACGTCTGGTCGAGCCCGAACATTAGCATTTGGATTTTTGGTGTGCTCTCTTGAAAATCTTTTTTTCCAGTATAATGAAATAATTAGTACAAGCAAGCTTCCTTTTCATAACCCCTTAGTCATGAAATATTACAAAGTTTTAGCATATTTTTCTTTAGATTATGAAAATTGTCCCTTTACTAAATTCAGTTGGTAGATTATTTTGCACATATACTGTATCTATCCAATACACATAAACTACATGGCCATCGACTAGGTGTACTTTACGCATGGATGAATGGTTATAGTACATTGCTGCATAATATTGCACCAGGTAAATACATTGTCATCAAGGTTGAATATGGACTACAGTTGCACTTCAAAATATTTCTTAACAAATCAGATAGAAAAAAAAAATAATAATCATTAAAATGCTCATGATTTCGGACATTAAAATACTTTCACTGTGATTTGTAATCAAGTATTGATGATATAATACCCTTACACGTGAAAATAATTGATTTCTAAATGTTTTTGGTGAAGTCAAATTTTGCAACCCCTACCCCATTTGATAGGGTCTCCTTTTTGTCGTAGGGATCTGCCTGTCTTATCAAAACCTTAATTCGTTCCTAATACATCAAGCGTCCTATTCAAAAAGATACCAGTGATATTTTATGCATAGGGAAGTTTTGGGAAGCATCTGAAAAAAAGGCAGATACCCTATCAAAGTGTCAGAGGTCCTTTGAACAGTCTGGGTCCTATGCAGTACAAGTATGTTTATTTTGTACCATCAATTGGTGAATAAAAAGAAGTTACACATGAACAATTAAGTAGGGGTATATCAAAAGAAACATCATCAGTCACTTTCGAATTAATAAAATTGTTCAGTTTACATTACATCAGCAGGAATTTTCACAATGTGCATTACGAGATAATTGACGTTACACATTGAAATGACAATGAAAGGTGCAATAAATAGAGGATCATGTTTTATTGAATTTATTAAACGAGTTGGGGAAAAGAGATAAAATGCGAGGCTTGCCGAGCATTTTATCTCTTTTTCGCAACGAGTTTAATAAATTCAATAAAACAAGAGCACGAATGTTAGATTCTATTTATCATATGACATTAAGATATCTTTGAAGTTTCATTGCTGACGGTAAAACGTTATAATATTGTCATTATGTGCGCAACGTTGGTATGGACGTCATAACGTTTCCCATAAATCGATAAACCACTAGTGGTTTACAGATTTTATTGCACGGCGTTATTTCACTCCCAGACGCGACGTCATATGATAATTACTCTGTTATTACAGAACTACTATCGTTGAGCCTTCGGCTTAGAGCTTTTTAATGTCAAGAAACCGCCACAAAATAACAAAATACGCCCCGACATAACTGAAAACTATTGCCAGAGACGTACAGCACCGACATAATCACAACAAAATGTATTATCACGGACAAAAGACTATTATGATTCACTCAATTTATTGGATCTAACAACCGATCAGATGATACGTATTTATGATTTATGATGTATAGCTCTACTGGGAATTGTAAGCTCAGCATCTGTATTGTGATAGCATAAAGCTCGTAGAACACAGAAGAATGACAGGTTTGAAGTGCAAGAATCCAACCACGAGAAAATTATTCTTTATGGTTTGCGACAATGTACCAATAAAACCTATCTGCTTAGCTGCATAGACTAGCTAGAACCATGCAAATGTGTATGTGCTAAGTGCATTGTATTGTCTGAGCAGCGAACGACAATGACGCTGATCAGACTGAGTTTCGCAGTCTGATCAACGTCTTTGTATTTCACATCAACAAACGCAGTTTTTCATGGTATGGATATCATATTCGAACTAATGGAGATGTCTAGGCTCACTATTTATGATTCAAGATCAGAATTATTACAATCACTTTCCTATTCATTTTAAGCATTGTTATTAGCTGTTTTGAACGCTTTTGTTATTCGGTACAGTTTCTGTTGTAGAAATCGGCGAAAGAGCGCAAAAAAATCAAAATTTCAAAAATATTTTCGCTTTACAGAATCACTGCCATCGAAATGGTTTTCGGTCCAGTATATTAGCATGCGCTGACTTTTACTGTTTAAAGTACACTTACGAAGGGCGATGGTCACGTGATGTCTGTTAAAACTGTATGCAGGTTCCAATCGCTCGCGAGAATAATTATTGCCACCTTGATTAAGTGACTCTATAAAGTATTGATGACAAATAGGTGCATAGGATAAAAACAGAAAGAGAATAATGCATGTCAAATTCAAACCATTATAATTCGGCCAGCTCATGTGTTAATAGTACTTATTGCATAAAAAGCCGTGTCGTACGATATTAACAGTCATGTTTTAACCGGCGCAAACCCGAGTATTAAGAGAGCAAATTAAATGCTGTTGATGCACGGCTTTTCTGCTTCACAGTTTCTGGGCCGTCACAAAATTGACGTCATCAACAGTTCACGTTACGTGCATAGAAGTGAATGTAGTTTAGTGAAGTCAGGATTACGTAAGTCTTTGCTCTGAAACATGCGTCATAGAAACTTACGCATCCTTCATGCTTTTGCGCGCCATTATAGGTAATACTAAAATGAACTTTTCAAAGCGTTTTTCCAAAATATTCAAGTGACAAAATGGATTTTATGCAATAATAACGATCATACATGGTTTTCTAATACATTAACATCTGCTAGACCCTTAGCATCGTTAAAACCCTCGCATTTCAGGCTCCGGATTCAGCACCATCATCTGGGTCCAGCAGATGTTAATGCGTAGAAAACATGTTTGTTCCTTATATTATTGCATAAAAAGTCGCACAATACTAACAGTCATGATTTAACCGCACAGACCCGTGTATTATCAAGGCAATTTACATGCGCTTTTTTCCTCCAAATTTTTCAAGGAACAACATTATTCAATGCACTTATAGAGATCTAACATATTTTTCAGACACATAAAAATCTGCTAGGCCCCTCGAGTATGTTAAAGCCTTCGCATTTCACGCTCGGGTTTCAACACCACCCCTCGGATGAGACTCTTAACCGTAGGCCCGTCTCCATATGAGCTCTGCTGTTGGTAAACTCACTCTAACATGGTGAATTACATATGTTCATAATAGCCTCGTAGACACAAGGTCAGTCGTTAGTGTATGAACACTCGCACTTCGCACTCGTGATTTATCCACTTTTAACGACTGACCTTGACCAGTTTACATATACTGGCGGGCTTTAAAACGTCACACTAACTTCCTATTATATCTTAGAAAAGCCAGTTGAATGTTAATTGTCTTTTCTTCTATGTTGCCATCATGAAGTAGCTTCTTCAGCCAATACTGTTTTCATTGTACAACTAAACTCGACGACGTGATTGCTTCATAAAGTTTTAGTCACTGAAAATGTCTTTAGTAGGGGAGTTTTCAAGTCAACGAATGAATGGGTATATATATATATATATATATATATATATATATATATATATATATATATATTGGAGGAGGGGGGGGGTACATATCTCTCTATAATTGGAATTAATGATAATTTGAAATACATCCTCTAGTCTGGAGGGGTGATATAACACCATGTATTAAAATCGGTTCATCTATTCAGTAACGTTATGTAATGACGTCCATGACACCTTTGCGTACATATTAGCAAAATCTTGACGTTTTCAAACCAACGAAGCGGTTTCAGTGTAATTTAACTACCATATGCTAAATAGAATCTAACACCCGTGCTCCCGAGTTATTAAATTTATATACTCGTTGTAAAAAGCGATAAAATGCTCGACAAGTCACACGTTTTCTCGATTTTTCTCAACTCAATATATTCAATAAAACATAATCACCCATTTAAGATACTTTATGTCACTGTTGCTAACACCTCGAGGTCCCAAAGTTATAAGTTTTGTTCATACTCAACTTACCTGAGCATGAAATCTAAACTTCACATTAACACTAAAATACCAAAAAATTAAGATTTTTAATTGCTTTCAAACTATAAGATGTTGTATTTACCAGGCTAAAACTATTAAAGTGTCAACAATTGTTGGCACTTACACATTTATGAGTATGATAAATTTCATGCTCAATTGAGTAGAGAATGAAAAAAGTTGCATAACTTCGTTGCCAGGCTTTTCACTTAAAAACGTTTACCTGTGTAATCTGTAGCTTCCACGAATAACACTCCAATAAATAACAGAATAACATGAGACAATAGCATTTTCATTCCGGCAATATCGCCATATTTAAAAACTTTCCTCGCATACACTGATTATGATTTGTCTTCGATTCATTCTACAGAATGAAAATGATTCAAATGCCGAACTTTAGCTAAGAGTGCGTAAAAGAAAAATAATTTTCTTAGTTCTCAATCCAAACATATGCTGTGGGTACACTGAGACGGTTCTTTTGAGCATACAAAACATATGCTAAATATTATGGGTTAGAAAATAATTATAATTTTACGCTATTTTTTAAAGTTTATCTAAACCTGTGTTCATGCCGATAGACAAACAGAATAACACGCGACAATAACATTTTCATTCCGACAATATTGCCATATTTAAAAACTTTCCTCGCATACGCTGATTATGATATGTCTTCGATTCATTCTACAGAATAATAATGATCCATGCCGATAGACAAACAGAATAACAAAGTGGCATTCATTAGGCGGCACTGTGCGAGCAGTATCTAAATACAGATTGATTTTTTTCGCTCAAAAGATCCCATTAAAACAGTCGATATTAACGCCAAAGCTCAATATGTCACTTAAGCATTTGGTTTGTTGTCCCAGTAGGTGACTTTTGGAAGTTCAGTTCTCACTATTGTGTTTTCATCGAAACCATGTAGCATACAAGATAAGAATTAGTGAAGCATATTCGTGACATTGATACAAACTCATGCACCCTTTGAGACATTTGGTTTCCTTCCCAAGACGCGTTGCATAATAACAAGTGCCTATGACCAATTAATACTGTAAATTGGTAATTTTTCGCGAGAATTTAATTTTCGCGAATAGCCTTAAATAATCTGGAAAAACGGATCCCTGAAAAATAGAGAGAACCGACAATATAAGAAAACAGCAGACTCGGTTTTATTGAGTCTGTTCATTAGAATTAATGGAAAGTGCAAAAATTCTCACGCCCCCTAGCACCAGCTTAAGAGGTATTCTGCTTTCCGTCAGAACCCAATATTCTTGAAGGTAAAAGGCATATTTGCCATGTTAAAAAGAAGGCATGATACGCAAATGAGGCATGATTTATCCACATCAGTAATCGACAGAGTGATTTCGCCATTTCGCGAGGGTTTTATTTTCACGAAACTTCGCATTCGCATCCGCGAAGTTTCGCGAAAATAAAACCTTCGCTAGAATTTGCGAATTTACCATACCACAATCAACCAAGGCACCACGAGGAAGAGACGCCAGTGGACAGCAAGAACACAATTGTAAAGCAATCATATCTGATTCAATTACACTAACTGTGTCGCGACAAAGCAAATTAGACTGTGGGCTGCTATTTGACACCAAAGGGGAATTTGGTACACTATAGTTTTCTGAAACTTCACTATATAAGACGCAAAAGACACATGTTAGCCATCTGACAGTAAGGGCGTTTTCGTGTAACAACAATGTTAACTACGTTCCCATATAACACCTTCAAATCCTATTGTGCAAAAACAAAGCTACAACTTAATTTTATCTATCGACATACTCATTGCCTTAAAATCACTTATCACTTAATCAAGTGCAGCAAATAGCCTGTATGCGTTAAAACAACCTAAGCCTATTATATTGCAGCTTTGTACGTCACTTATTTTCAAATATACTACTATTTAGTGTTGTGCTAGTACTAAACCATGGACTTCCAAAACAATCTTATGCACTATAATTTCTAAAACCATATTAAATAAGACACATAGTAATGCCTGTTAACTCTTTATTGATTTGGGCGTTACCCTGCATTATCAGAGTTTATTTAGTTACCTTAAAATAGGAAATTCTATAGTTTATTTATCCAACTGTTACTTGTTTTTACATATCAATATGATATTGTAATTGATAGTAAATGACTAGCAGTATAATTTAACCAGGAGCCTTTTATTACTGTTACGTACCCTACTGTCTTTTAAATAAATCATTTAAGTGCAACAATAATATAAGTTTAAAATGCTAGTGGATGTAAAGTATTGACATTTTTAGCTTAATAGTGAGAGAAACAATAAATACTGTCTTGGTTCCACTACGTCAGCATGGACAACCAATGCTTACTTTTGTAAATAAGTGAAAGGTACCAACATATCACATGCTTGTCAAATCTTTAACTGAGCACTTTATAAATTACATTAAAAAAGATCAGCAATAATTTTTTTTCATCTAAACGGCAATACTTTTTTATATTTTTGCGACTGTCGAAGAAAAATCTGAAATATGGTTTCAATATATGATATACTATATCATACTATATCATACACACATGTAACATAAATAAAATAACAATACATACAATGCTAAATCAAAATCTGATATTTATGGTGCCCTTTACAGTGTAAAAGAAATGTGTTTCTTATGGAAATGAGTAAATAAAAACCCATGAAATTAGAAATGCATAGATACTTATCAACAAAACCATGTATACTTTGTTTACATTGCATGTAAGAACGGAAGAAGGAAAATCAGGAATTGATCTGTCAATGGCAACACTGTTGATAATGAGTGGAGTGACCTCTCAGTACTATTTGCGTCAGAACAGTTGACTTGTTGGTTTTCTATTGCTTGAGTATTCAGTTTAATGTACTGTTGAGTCCTCATCTTTGCTTTATTTCCTTTTTATTTCTTTATTTATATGTTTTAGGAGATGATGCATTGATAAGTTAGGGGTCTTTTATGCAAACCAAACATTAATGTGTCTTGTGAGGTTGGCGCACCGTGAAACCGGTTTAAGCCATCCAGTAAAATATTTTTCTGACCGTTCCAAGGCGGAGCTTCTTTTGTGGATCATATCTGTTATTTCTGTCTTGTTTTTGTTATGCTTTCGTGCGCGTCTGTTTATTGATGCCTTGTGGTCACCTGCTGGGAAAGGCTGACCTCTTGGCTCTCCTTTGTGATGTCTAATTGTGAAGTTGTCACTTTCCCATTGGTTTTCTGAGTCAGGTAGGTGCTTGATTGTATCGATTCTTGATCTTTGCCCTATTTCTTACTTTAACCCATGCCCTGGATTGTTTCACCTAATTCTGATGTTTAATATCCGTATAGCGCTTTCTTATCGAGGATTCCTGCAATAATTGGTCATGTCACATACTGTATTATGGAAATTAACATCAACAAATTTAGCATTAACTTATTAACTTTTTTGTCACCTTCTTCTTACTTTTATGAATCTAAGTGAGATCTCATGACAGCTCTCTTTTAAATATGTTTTGCTTTCCATCCCACATCCTAAAAAAACATTGTAAAATCTGTTTTTATTTACTGGAATGTCACCTGTCAAATTAGGCCATACCTAATTACGGTTGATAAAGTCTCTTAAATTTAAATTGGTATCATAAGTAACAACTGACTTGTTTCTTTGGATATGATCCTATCACATGTGTTCATTGTCATGTAAACCCAATCATTAACACTTATTTAATCCCATTTTCACGGAAATACTTGTTCTTGATACATCATTACTTGATAAGCGTACATTGCTTAAGCAAAATGATCAGAATTACTATGTAAATATAATTAATAGTTTTATTCATTAACATTCATGGAAAGCTATGCTGAAGAGAAGAAAGTCTATTTAAAAGCTAAAAATAAAGTAATGCGTCACCATCTCCATATGCGAATAAGATGTCAGGATAAAATTTGAATTCTGGTGACAGTTTCTTTTAACCCACAGTTTCTTACATATGCTTTTAAGGCATAGTATCTAATGTAACATATATCAAATTTTATTATACCACCTCATTAATACTTCATTCTATCAGGATTGTTAGGATAAAGTTTTTGCATGCTTCCACCTTCCACACAAGGTTTATTAAAAACAGTTTCGTTACTGTAGATGAACCTAGATATACTAGGAATGCCAGGCCTGTATCATGTTACTATGTTCGTATAATGTGTACAACAGTTAACTGGGTACACACTTAACTTGTTTGGCTGCTGTTGAATAAGTAATTTGATCAAACTTAGTGCTAACAGTCTTCAGATAAGTATTACAGCCATCGAAATCCCCCTTATATTAACATTTCAGACTTAATTTTATATTGTCTTTGACGAGATTTTGGACACATAAAGTACCGTATGATATATTCAATATGGTAATATACGTTATTTAAAATTTGAAAGAACATAGGAATGTATCTTTATTCAGCTATTACTTGAGAGGTCTAATTGTCTTTGTAGTTGAAGTTTTAAGCCTAAAAGCATACAGATATGATTGCATGCTTTATTTTCAAATAAAAAGGGTTCTTACCTTACATAAGGTTTTCCTCGGGGTTGCCATGTTCAACGGCTTATAACAAGTAGAGTTTTGTGATAGAAGTTAGCGGTTTGCAGTTTTGAAATGGTCAGTAGATTGTCTTTTAGCGACATGTTACATTAATCTAATATATTAACTGAGAAGTTTGTTTATTAATTGAGAAGTTTGTTAAATGAAACGATTTTACAAAATATCAATAATTTTATAGGGTGAAGTTTAAAATATAACGTAAATGATACCATAATGGGCACAATACCTTTTACATCCATCAATATCTGCAGTTAATTAACTGTTCTTGCATATACCATGACTGTTTAGCCAATTTTGAATACTTCAAGTACTCCCTAAGCATCCTTAATTACATATTCATTTTTTAAAAAAACGAGGGGTAACATAATTAAACAACACGATGTAACACCCAATCGCCTCACTCGCCAGAGGGTTAACATGTTTCAAAAACCTCGCTATACGATAAGCTTTAAGAAAAATATGGTCTACAAAATTCCCTCTCGGAGAGCAAAACCCTTAATAGCTCATTACATAGACTAAATGACTCTTAACTCAAAGACAGCCAGAGCTAAAGAAAAGCCCTAGTTGAGCCACGGTGGGCCAAGCTTAGGACAAGCACCAGGCATAAAAGTTTTAGGTAATAGTCGTCATTCAGTCTAAGGCCTGAATATAAACAGTGATTGGGCTCCTAACCAGGCAAGCAGACTGTCGCATACTATCCACTTTATATACCACACTCTTTTATACTGGTAGAGCAAATCTTAATGAAAACCTCCCCATCAGTAAAATGGAAAACGATTGTATGAATGATATGACAAGATGTTGAAGTTTCTTAGATAGCCGGAATTACTTTTTCAAAGAGGGGCAGTGGTATTAAATTTGGCAAAAACTTATTTTTTAGAAGTGAAATTGCGAATTTCTGAAATTCATTCGAAAAGATTTTTTCAAAAATTTCAAAAAGAGTTATTGCCCCTTATTCACTGATCTCTTGTTTGCAGTATATCTCATAACTATAAGAGCTACAGTTTTCAAACTCTGCATACTCATGAAAGGGCATAAAAGATGAGTTACCTGATTAAACTATGATGGAATTGGAAAAATATTATCAAACTTGTTGTCCTTCTTTTAACAAAAGAGCATCCTTGAGATTGCGAAAGTTGTTACCCTGACAGACTTTCATATTCGTGTCATGTATGGCTTTTTGACACTGCTATCTGACGGTAGATATTTCTTGAGCAGGCATCAAGTGGCAAACTTGTAGTAACGTATAACAAGTGCTGTTTCCTGTAGATGCATTATGTCATTTCAGACGAATCAACGTACGCACATAATGTTATTTTCCTCAGATTCAATTTTGGTAACAATTCCATTGTTATTCAGATTAACATGATTAAAGGGTAACACTCACCAAATAGTATATGCGCCTTAAGATACAGAATATTTCTATCAAATCAGTTTGCTGCTACTTATCGAGCAATAAAGTAGTTACATACATTTGAATTCCATACGCCGCCATATTTGTGATTTTATGATATCATAACCTCCTAATTATAATGCAAAATGAAATAAATGATAGTTGAACAATAGTTTCACTCTATGTTGATGTATATGTTTAATGAAACATTAAAGGATCATTTATACAGGAAAGTGTCTGACTAAGCTAAAAAGAAAAAAAATGCATCTAAATAAGAATTCATGCATCTCATTAGCATCCCATTATATGTTCAAAATAGCGGCTTTGACAGGGTGTTATGAGAACTTCATTTATTATTTACGTTCTTATTTCTCAATCGATTTTTATCAAGTTTCCACTAATTCTTTTGTGTGCAGCTGCCTATCTTTTCAGACACATTTACTTTTTGGTGTGCGTTTTCCATAAGAAACATTCATAATATATGTATTTTCTATGTATGAGAATATATTTGGCCTTTGATAAAATTACACGTTTTTAGACGAAGTATTATAAGAACATCTAGCGATAAGGCGTACATTTTCCCTAGTTGACATGATTACAAACACCAAATTTTCATATTGCCCTAATGTTTTTGAAATTGGTGTAGTTTGGCAGTAAAATATGCATAGTAGGCAACAAAATATGTTTCAAAGCGATTCACCATTTACAATATCGTGTAAACGTGCACTTTCTACCCCACCCCTCATTTAACGCCTTTATACTGGGTGCCGTTTAGACCAGATTTTGAGTAAATGCATTGCGAATTTAAAAAAAAATAAAAGTGCTAAAATGTTAAGGATATAAGTGCTCTTCATTTCCAAAACATTACCGTATTCCTTCTGCGCATGCGTACGAAATACACCTAAAATTGTGACGTTTGTCATTGGAAAGATGAAACTGGTGTCTTTCAGTTTATTTTTAGATGCTTTGCCCCCCTAGACCCAAGATGCCCTTTACATATGTTGTAAATGTTTATAGCGACATGTCGTTGTCCAAAGGGCATCTTGGGTCTAGGGGGGCAAAGCATCTAAAAATAAACTGAAAGACACCTGTTTCATCTTTCCAATGACAAACGTCACAATTTAGGTGTATTTTGTACGCATGCGCAGAAGGAATACGGTAAGGTTTTGGAAATGAAGAGCACTTATATCCTTAACAGTTTAGCACTTTTATTTTTTTGAAATTCGCAATGCGTTAACTCAAAATCTGGTCTAAACGGCACCCAGTATAAAGGCGTTAAATGAGGGGTGGGGTAGAAAGTGCACGTTTACACTGTATTGTAAATAACGAATCGCTTTAAAACGTATTTTGTTGCCTACTATGCATACTTTACTGCCAAACTACACAATTTTTAAAAACATTAGGGCAATTTGAAAATTTGGTGTTTGTAATCATGTCAACTAGGGAAAATATACGCCTTATCGCTAGAAGTTCTTTCATTGTCGCTGTCTCGGACCCATTATACTGGGTCCGAGTTGTCGTAAAAAGCTGACTTGATCTCTGTATGACAGAAAGTACATGCCATGAAATAGTTATTCATCTATCGCAAAGATTTAGTAGCAAGTTATGTTCATTTTTTTCATTTTTTTTTTAGTTTTAAATATAATTTTCACAATGATAGTTAAAACGCGAGAAATGTAAAGAAATATCTGTGTCGAAGGTTTTAAAAAAATGTATGGCACGATATCTCCTCCGTATGGGAAATTGCCGATATGTGTAGGTTACGGTCAACTCAACCTGGATCTTTCTATATGTAGAAATCCCTGACTTAACTAATATTTGTAGGTTATGGTCAACTAAATTCTATTATTGTTTTAGATTTTTTGCACCAGGCATGTATGACACTAGCTTTTTAAATATGCAGCATTTGGGCGCAAGGCATATTTTTTCGCTCTGACTCGAGTTTTCGCGAGATTCCAGTAATCCTGTACGCTAGAAATATCACTAAAGATATTTTGGAATAGCATAGGCTACTTAAGCCAAACGCTTTACTGAGCTCAGCTGACCGAAGACATAACGACGTATAAAACATCCCCCAATTTTTCTTCTCAATTTCTCTAAAAAAATTCACGTTCCTCATCTGTCACTGCGTCGAATATCTTTTTGAAATATATTTCTTGTTTTATTTGCGTTGCGCATCATTAAGTGTCTTGCCTATTGAAGACGCTAATGGATATTGGTTCTTAACTAGTATGTTACAGACACTTTTTATAGAGGTTATTGTGTTACATAATGGCCTGATTGCTGTAAGACAAACATGAAGTCTTTGTGATCAAATACCACTTTCAATACAAAACTGCTAAAAGTGGAGTTTATTGCGATCAATAGTTTTTCATAAGAAGTTAGCTCATATGAAAAAGGTTCTTATCACGTATTCTCGTGTGGACCCCGATACCCCTCATGTGAAACACGAATTGGCAAACCCGTGATTTATTGTGTGTATCACTAACTGGCAGCCCCGTAAATCCTCATCCGTTACACCCCATATTGACCACGCTGTCGATACATGTGTGAATCGGTCATTGGCGATTGATTAACGAACATGTGCATCGCGAATAAACGACTATGTGAGTCCTCGTGGGCAAATCGAATTAGCGAGCGTAAAATCCCTGTGCGCGCCGCGAATCGGCGGGCCAGTGACTCATAATGTGATCCGCCACTCGGTGACACCGTAAACCCTCATATCGTACACCTCGACTCGGCGACTGTGCAGTTAGACTTGGCGACACCGCAAACCCTCATATCGTACACCTCGACTCGGCGACTGTGCTGTTAGACTTGGCGACACCGCCAACCCTCATATCGTACACCTCGACTCGGCGACTGTGCAGTTAGACTTGGCGACACCGCAAACCCTCATGTCCATCGCGACTGAGACCTCACGAAACCTCGTGTGCACCGCAAGGATATCGCATGAATCATTATGTGCACCGCAATTTTCTAATCTTCAAGTTCGCGTTGTGTTTTCAAAGTCTCTTTAGAATTTCTAAGTCTTGTAAATTTCAGCAACAGCTTTCACAATTTTATAATTTTATTAAATCTTCTAAAGTTCAACTAAAATACTTCTACAAACTAACTATAACCCAAATTTCCGAAATCTGAAGCTCTGCCACTGGGTTTCATCTTATATACCATGAAGTCACGTGATAGAAGCTGACCACAGCGCCACCTAATGACATCATCACTAACCAATCATATTTCAAGTTTACTATAAAGCGCCCTCTACATAGGTAAGCTTCCATTTATATCAACCAATCCGAAGATACAAAAGTGACTCATAGTCACACCAGTTGCGCAATTCTCCAAAGGTCATATGATTAAATGTATTGCGCAATCCTGGCAATCAAAGTCAGAATTTACACAATCTATTTATTGGGCTTATGTAATTTTACTAATTTAACTATCATCTGTCATCATGACCTTTTGAAAGTGTTAAAACACCCATCAGAATTGACAAGCTAATAAATATGACATTTGAGATACAATAACAAACTGGTGTCAGAATTCCCTATAAAAACATAATTATGTCAATGACAGGATGTCAACACCGCATCTGGCTGAACACCTGTGTCTTATCCAAACCAAGCATTCACAAATATTGTAAATACCCACAGGCAATTTACAATTATCATGAACCCTTGCAGATGAAACCAGTGGGTATTTTATACATGAGATGATTATTTGCATAATTTGACCATGCTTCAAAGTCACTGTGCTATTAAAATGATTTTATGCATACAGAGATCAACCCAGGAAATACCATAGTTTATGATATTAAAAACACACACAAAAACGCACCTGTCAAACCTTTACTTTTTATTGGCGATCAAACTAAGACATACTTAACTGTTTACCAATGGTATACAGTTGTAGTTCTTAAATGATATTATCAGCTTGCGTCTATACAAACAGATATCACACTGAACATATTCAAAATCGACCCAGTATAAATGGTATAGGCAAAGTAGGTTTCGTGTAAATAATAAAAATGCCAGTTTGATGGCGTCTAAATTTGGTTCTGAATATGTTGGTGTCTCTTTTTTCAAAAATGACCCAGTATTAATATTCAAAAGTAGAGTTAATACATATTTAAGATGGTCGCCATTTTGATGACGTCATCATTTGGCTCTGACATATTTTTTTTCAGAATTGAGTAGACAGTACTTTTCACTTTGAACATTTGGATACCTCGAATTTAAAAAATTATCCCAGTACTAAGAATATTATGATGCAAAGTAGATTTTCATTAACACTCAAGATGGCTGCCATTTTGATGACGTCATAATCTGGCTCTGCCAACTTTTCAGCAGTGCCAACAACCGGTTTCGCAATGACTATTGGAAAACAATCAAAGCTTTCATAGTAGTTTGCTTTCTTAAAAAAATCCAACGAGAATACACATGTCCTTGTATTTTCTTGCGCCTTGGCAATAAAAAAAGATAAGCCACAGGAACTCGTGTCGATGATAAAAGCAAATTGTCTCCATCTACCACCTTTTCAGAAGCCAGAAAAGACTTAACAATGTCACTCTTGTGGGAGGAGGCGTTGTCGTGTAACGATGGAACACTGACCATCATTGTTCGACGTTACTTATTGAAAATTATTTACTTTCTTTTATAATTCCCCAGTGAATGTGGGACCAGGCGGACACGGCACTTGCACAACTGGTCCACTAGAACTGAAGATACAGATACCTGCACTCTTGCACACCGGATAAGGATATCTGAGATTTAACCCTGGGATAGAAAATATTATCTTACCTATGCTATCTTACCCAGGCTATCACGTGAGGGCTACATACATTCGGTGTATTGGAACTCACGCGCATGGTCGTCAAGAGACGTCACTGTTATGTTAAAGTGACGTCATCATGTGAAATCACATCTTAGCGTATTCAGGGGCTTCTGGAAGCTTATTTTAAAAATTTAAATAACAGTGATGAGCAAGAAAAATAATCCATTATTCGTGTTAGGGTAGGATAGACAAAAATCCGCCCCTCAGGATCACCATTTGTCATCTCTCGGCAAGCCTCGTGATGCCAAACGGTGATCCTCGGGACAGATTTTTCTATCCTACCCTCACACTCATGATAGATAGATTCTTATATTATTATTCTCTTGGCAATACAGGGACAATTTTGATCTTTTATTACCATCGCTTCTATGTGACTCAACATGCGCAGATCCAGAAAATCCCATCTGACGCGGGGGATGTCTTTTTTTTAAAGTCAATAATTTAGTTCAAATTAGGCAGTACGGACCTCCGTCGAGAAGCAATTGGGCCCAAAGGGTCCAATTGCTTCTCGAGGGAGTACCGTACCAGTATTTCTAAGGAAATCTATAGCCTCTTACAAGTGATTATCCAGAGGGGGGGGGGGGGGGGGTGCGGACCCCATGTCTCCCCTCCCCTCTGGATTTGAGCATGCTCAACAAGGGCATCCTTTGATTATCAACTCTAGAAAATCAGATGAGCTACAGTATCGAGTATGAGCCAAACAAAACAAATCCACTCAGCTGCTGACAAAATAATTGCAAAAAAGTAGACAATAGATAATAGTTGGCATTGTGATTTTGTGCATTCTGTCATTGCACGTGCACGTGATATCTAAATGTTTTGCCAACCTATGCAGAAAAGCATTCTAGGAAATATACCGTGTTGGGGCTATGTTTAATGTGCCAACCTAAACGTCTGTATAGTGCTTATTCTGTGAAGATCATGGGCGGATCCAGAAAATGCATTTGACTTAGGTTAGCAAAATAGGAGTTCTAGCAAGTTTCTGTGCATTCGCTTGAGTCATTCTTCAACAATCCTTAGAACTGACTTTGAGGTTCAACTGAGCATGACATTCATCTATCCTGCTCATAAGTGTTTAAACGCCAACAATTTATAAGCAGAATAAATACGCCATCTGTTAGTTTTGAAGCAAGAAAAAATCTTTATTTTCCATCATTTTATCTTTTATGCATTTTCATTCCCAATCTATAACCTCGGGGTCAGGTTGTCTCAGTCTCATAGTGTGCAACATATCATATGGTATTTGCCTATTAAGAAGCAAGTAATCGCAATATAATGTGTGTTTGGGGTCATGACATTTCATAATTGTGGTCAAAACAGTTTTTGTTGTGCCTACAACTCTAGTAAATGGGCCTCTGTCTTCGGTGTTTACGAACAACAAATGCACAGACCAGCCTACACATATGCACAGACTGAACAGCGCATTTATTATTTGCTTATTTGAAAGTATCATATCTAAACTTGTTGCAAGCGAATTTTTCAATTTTCTAGCTAGCCTTTGTAGCTGAGTAATCCCGCTGTTTTGAGACTCGCTTTGTTGGAAACCCCGAAGACAGGTCTTGTCGCGTTGGGGCCCATATACTTATAATCGAATTTCAATTTCTGGATGAATTATATTTTGCTCGGCCAATTTGCAAGTGTTTAAAAGGGCATCCTCTCTCATTCAAACAAACTTTCTCAGCCTTACGCAAATATCCTGAAGATGTTTTTCACAACGAAAATATCATATTTTATGTTAAATTACATAAAAATATGTAACACCTGCGAAAATATTACAAATCTACTAAGGTCACACAGAGGTGTTGCGTTTTAGCTCACCTGGACAAAAAGCTCAGTTACTATTGTGTGTATTGTGATAAGGGCGTACTTCGAATCGAACTATAGTCCCTACTATAGTACTAAAGTTTGATTCGAACACCTATAGTCGCTACTAGGGTGACGTCACGAACCTACTATAGATGGTCGGAGCACCGTTACTTTAGTAGATAGGTTCCCTAGCTGTTTCCCTACTCTAGACCTATCTAGCACGATGTAAAAGTTTGCATACCTAGTAAAACTATCCTTGTCCGAGAAGATGACAAACCATGGTTTGACTCTGAGATTCGACGAAATACACGGAAAAGAGATAGGCAAAAAAAGAAAGCAGTTAAAACAGGTAATATAACAGACTGGATTAAATATAAACGTCTTCGTAACAAAGTAAACAATCAAAGAAAACATGCCAAAGAATCTTTCTATAACAAGTTAGAATTAATTATTACAGATTTCGAAAATAATGACAAAAGGAAATTTTGGAAAGTTATTAGACATTTTGTCAAAACCAACAGTTCATCTTCAGCTATCCCTCCTCTCTCTCCTCTCTTCCTTCAGGCGAAACACAATGGGCATTCACTGATGAAGAAAAAGCAGACTGTCTAAATGATTACTTTGTCTCTATTTCTACTGTTAATGATGAAAACACTGTACTACCTCCTTTTGAAAAACTTACAAACAATTCACTCTCAACAGTAAACTGCACTGAAAATGAGATTGAAAATCTAATAAATGTTTTGAATATAAACAAGGCAAGTGGCGACGACAGAATTAATCATAGGATGCTTAAAGGAGTCTCTAAATCTATCTCAAAACCCCTTTCTATTCTCATGAACAGATCATTTAATGAAGGCATCTTTCCTGAGGCATGGAAAATAGCCAATGTTATACCGATTTTTAAAAAAGGTGATAAATCTCTTCCTTCAAATTATCGACCTGTAGCACTCTTAAGCTGTCTTGGTAAACTACAAGAAAGAATTGTTTTCAAGAATTTGTACATTTTTTTAATTGATAACAACTTGTTATATAAATACCAGTCAGGATTTCTTCCTCACCATTCTACAGTTTTCCAACTGATTGATATATACCATAATATTTGCCAAGCTTTTGACAATAACCTGTTTTCCTGTATAGTTTTCTGTGATGTGTCTAAGGCTTTTGATAGAGTCTGGCATCGAGGTCTACTATTTAAGTTAAGGCAAAATGGTATTGATGGTAAGTTGCTCCAGTGGTTAAATAGCTATCTAACTAATAGAAAACAAAAAGTTACCCTCAAGTCCTGTGCTTCGACTTTAAAGTCCATCCTTGCAGGAGTTCCTCAGGGATCAGTACTTGGACCCCTGTTATTTCTAGTATATATCAATGATATTGCAAAGCAGCTGTTAAGTTTAACACGATAATTCGCTGACGACAGTTCTTTATTCTATGCTGCAGCACGTCTTTCAGACAAAGCAGGTATTATAAATCATGATCTCATTATGCTTTCTAATTGGGCCATACAATGGTTAGTCAAATTTAACCCTCTTAAAACTGAAGCAGTTCTATTTACTCTTAAATATTTTGAAGCTTTTCCTCAATTGATAGTTGATAACACTCCAATAAAATTTGTCGAAGATCACAAACATCTGGGCATAACTTTCAGCCAAAACGGCCAGTGGCACACACATATTGAACAGATTGCAAATACAGCGTCGAAAATATTAGGCGTAATGCGCAAACTCAAATACACTCTGAGCAGAAATGCATTAAATAAAATTTATTTATACCATTTATTACCCATCATAGAGTATGCATCATTAGTTTAGGATGGCTGCACACAACAAGACTCGAACATTCTACAAAAGATACAAAATGAAGCAGCTCGTATTGTTACTGGACTAACCAGATCGGTATCTTTGGTCAAATTATATAACGAATGTGGATGGACCAATCTATCAGTAAGGAGACACCAACAAAAACTGCATTTTATGTATAAAGTAAATAATGGACTGGTTCCATCATATATTACTGATTTATTTCCCCCATTAGCAAGTGAAATTTCGGGGTATCCCCTCAGAAACAACAAAAACTTCTCTACACCATTTACTCGGACTAATATATCACTAAGATCATGTATCCCATCAGCCATTAGAATGTGGAACACTCTTGACGAAGGCCTCAAAAATCAGCCAACAATATCTTCCTTTAAGAACAGCCTGCAAATTACTACTTTTCCTAAATTACAAGTACCTAACTACTTCACTTCAGGAAATCGATATCTATCAGTAATACATGCTCGAATAAGAAACAATTGTAGCAATCTGAATAATGATTTATTTATCAATAATCTTCGTGACAAACCTCTCTGTAATTGGTGCAATGAAATACAGGATAGTGAACACTACTTCTTTCATTGCAACAATTACAGAGACGAGCGTCATCTATTTTTCGAAGCTGCAAGAGACTTTCAACCACTTACCACACAATTATTGTTATACGGAAATGAAATAGTTGACAATACACTTAATTCAACATTATTTAGAGCAGTACATGATTATATAAAGAGCACTAAACGTTTTGACAATACATAAACATATTTTTCTTTTTGACTTGGAAATTTTAATATATTTATCTCACTTTCTGCTTTACACAATTTTCCCTATGTCGGCGGAGCAGGCCTGCTCCTTTGAACCGGTGGACCCAACAACTGGATGAAAATTGACATGGAGTATTCGATCATTGTAATAAATTTTCACGAGTGTGGAAAAAAATACATTAGACACATATCAGATAATTAAAGACAAGCGGTATGGATGTCGATCCACTAGGATTGGCAGACATATTTTTTGCCTTTAAGAATCTGAATGATGCTAACCTGCACTCAAAACGCACTCATAGACAGTTATTTATATGTTTATTTATTTATTTATTTATATTTATTTAGTTATATATTTATTTATTTATTCTATATGATTTTGTATAGTTGACAATATGTTTTGTAGCCATGTTTACATGCTTTGATTGATCTGTATATGTAGGGGGAGGGTCGTAAGTAATGTTGCGAGAACTTGTGACCAAACCCCATTGCTGTAATTTGTGGCAATAAAATATGTATAAACTAAACTTAACTAGCACGATGGGTTCAAGATCTAGCACGATGGGTTCAAGATCGGTCAGTAGCCTCAAAATGATATGTTTTGAAAAATAAACCTAGGTGAGCATAATTTTTGGTCCCACTTATTCGTAATTGATTATTAGAAAGCGCTGTGCAGTTTATAACATCCTTTTTGTCTACGACGAAGAATTGAAGTGGAACATACAGGGCTATTATTTTTGTTTACTTGCCAACCAACTAAAAGTTCCAACTTAAGTCGTTCGGGTTTGAACGTGCGTGCACATCTATTACGTAAGAACTATAGAGGGAACTTTAGTTCGATTCGAAATGCGCTTGTATTTTCCGGCGTGCGGTGTGTGTAAACTTTTTCTTAAAGGACACCTCCCGAATACATTTCCAAATTTAAACTAATTTCACAAGAATGTTTCCATAATGTCATAAAACAAAGTGCCCAAACGGTTCTCCTCCGCCAAGCATATGACCACCAGAGCTAAAAATAGAAAAAAAATCTTTAAAGCCACATATCCTGAATTGCTGGTCTAATTTCATTTTTTTCACACAAATGTTCCTCATAAGGCCATCTATCACATCTTTACGCAACATCTCCTTCTGGACTGCTGGCCAATTTTTAGATAGAGGATCTTACATGAGTGCTCATGTTTTATTGAATTTATTAAACGAGTTGAGGAAAAGAGATAAAATGCGAGGCTTGCCGAGCATTTTATCTCTTTTTCGCAACGAGTTTAATAAATTCAATAATACAAGGGCACGAATGTTAGATTCTATTTATCATATTACATTTAGATTACTTTAAAATCTCATTTTTGCCGTAAAACGTTATAATTTTGTCATTATGTACGCAATGTTGTTATGGACGTCATAACGTTTCCCGAAAATCGATAAACCACTAGTGGTTTACAGATTTTATTGCATGGCGTTATTTCACTCCCAGACGCGACGGCATATGATAAAAGACTATTTGCCGACGATTGTGTTTGTTATCTTGAAATTAAGGAAAAGGTGGATACAGTAAAGCTTCAAAATGACAAAATCAGGGACGGAAGGAATCACCATTTATGTACAGCTGATAAAGATATTTCTAAAGGCAGTTTCTCTCCACATACTATTAGAGATTGGACCGCCCTACCAGAATCTGCAATGTTCTCTGAAAGTGCTGATGATTGTTTCGTTAAGTTTACTTCTCTGATTAGTGCTAAGGACTAATGTCCCCAGCTACAGGTCTTGGTGAATGATTGTCAATTTTTACACTAGTAAACAATCATGATCTTGATTTTGAACTCCTGGCTCAAATTCAAAGCAATTTCATACAAATGTTTATCATTAGGCTTTCTACCAATTACACAAACGGTTTCGATCCGTTGAACAATATGGCAACCAGGGCTAAAAATTGAAAATGTGTTAATCGACATCAACTCCTGAACTGGTGGCACAAATTCAAAATAATATCACACAAATGTTCCCTTAAAGGTCTTTTGCTAAATTTGCCCAACTGGTTCCATTCCGCTGGACAAAATGTTTTGGCCACCATAACTAAAAATAGAACTCGGTACACAACATCTGGAGTACAGTCTCAGACTCAAAATAAAGCGCAATGATTGGCTGCTTGCGGACACGTGTCCGCAAGCAGCCAATCATTGCGCTTTATTTTGAGTCTGAGAATGAACTCAACCTTTATAACCTCGAGGCCTAATCCACATGTCCATTCTGCTTAACAAAAGTGCCTCAATGTCAAAGAATTCAGGTGAGCGCTCCAGGGCCACCATGGCCCTCTTGCTCAATATATTTGCGTTAATTCTAGGTTATGTCGTTAGTGGGTGTAGACGACAATTTGCCTCGGAGATGTCCGTCTCGGATCGTGTATAACATAAAATAGACTGTAATTACTGTGGTTTGGCCAGTGGCTTTAATCTGAATTTGTGCGACCGAATCACTACGACTGAATTGATACCCGATTTTTGTATCTTTTTGTCCTTTCACAAATTTTGTACACAGTAGAAATGCAGACTATGCAGTGTTTACCTTGGAATCCTAAGTTATACGAACCCTTATGAAAGAGTTCATCATGAGAAACTCCCGTTTGGATAAGACTTGCAGAGGAAAGGCAAACGGTGGTCCAAAAGGATGGTGTTTTCCATCCACCTCTCAAACATAAAATATAAAACGTTTTTGCTTTTTTTCAATTTTGCAAGTTAAAGCAAACTTCCATTTGATCCCGAATCTCCGAGTCCTGAATAGAATACGTTGAGATGAGACATTATGTTTAGGTGTCGCTGTTGTATACAATGGCATCAATCAGTGACGAACTAAGCCATGACTTCAAATGCAACGAAAACAAAAACAAAAAATCTGTCCCAGGATCCAGATATGCGTATCGGGCGGTCAATAACATTTGCTGGTTACCCGTCCACCGGGTCCTTTGAGAGAATATTGTGCATTTTAACTTGCTATCAACATCACTAGACAAGAGTTACCATAGTCTTCACAATCGGTAAAGTATGTTTTTGCCTTACACCAAATAACAACAGATACACAGATACACACCGGTTAAGAAAATATATGGATAGTTTCGAAAACACGCCAAGAGCCAACTATAAGATGGGTATGAGCGAATGCACAAACCTATCTTTAAAAACGTTCTACTGTTAAACACACACATAATTAAACAAGCTCAGTCAATCAGAAAGACAGAACGTATTTTGGACTGGCTTTCTGAATTGCTGAGCATGTCATCCAAAGCACTGATTGTCTCCCTAAAATTTCGTTATGTCCGTTTTCTTCTGCAGTACATAATTTTGTCATATTTTTGAGAAAGCGTCATTTTCAATGTTTATTTATCAAGCCTACGTATGACAAAACCAATATGATAGCATGTGGGCCGACCGATGACTCAGGGCAGCTTACTCGGATCTAAATGTTCGACGTCGTCAATGTGCATTAAAAGCATATTTTCTATTCTTTCCAACTTTGGTCAAAAAAGTGTATATGATATCCACGAGCATGATCAATAATACAATAGAATTCTGAATGTACATGTATTGTATTTGTTTGCCTTCAGTGTTGGGAATTTGTCCAGGTATTGTGAAGTACTGGGTAATGATGTTTAAAGATGACGAACCTAATTAGTGAGCCGCGTCGTTGGATGACAGTCCTTGTGGCATTGCCTACCAGCGAAAGCTCAGACAAACCTATTTATCTGCGCTTTTAATGCTCGCACACACTAAGTATCGAAGGGTAATATAGGTTGTATCTGCATATTAAATAGGTAAGCCATGTGCGGATCCAGAACGCTTTGTAAGAGGGGGTTCGACTTTGACAACGTTAAAATTCTTATTTTTTTTTCTTTTAGTTGATATTGGGATGGAAAATCAAAATACCAATTAAAGCGGGCAATCATCGGCCCGCCAGCGAAACGCCATTTAAATGGCGTTTCGCTGCCAAGCCGATGATGGCCCAATATTGAATGCTTGGTGGCTTTGTGATTTTTCAGGGGATCCGGACCAGTATTGTTAAGAAAATCTTTTTTTTTCAGTGTGGATCCAGACCCCTTGCCCCCCACCCTCTGGAGCCGTGCATGCAAGCATGCACATTTTAAGGAATGACACACGTATTCATGTCTATACGATAAGGACCACTATCTCATAGACAGGTCCAACTTCAATGATAATTTGACAATACTCTGAATAAATAGGGTAAAAAGCACGAGAGTAACATAATACGCTGAAAATGTAATAAACGTAAAAAAATATCTAATTAGGCGGCCAGAACCACACCGGATAGGCAGCAAACGTAAACGCTCTTAACAACCGACGAACGCGAATCAAACATCGCTAGAAACAGTTTTTTCTATTGTCTTTTTCGCCAGTTTATTTCTACGTATTTTTTTATCTACGTTCGTCGATAGTATTAACGTTTTCGATTGTCACCCATACAGTGTGAGAACATGAGACTATAGTACTACTTATCATCCTATATGCACAAAGACCTTCTTTAACCGCCCATGTTGACATAGAAATCTTTTGTTTGGTATGAGCCTCTCTCTACTTCTATACTTTGTGAAAGCGAGAAGCGAAGGCTATGTCGAGACTCACTGCGACAATGCGATGAGTGCCAATATCTCTGGTGTTAGACTGCTACACAGCTACATTGACTCTTGTGTTGGCCTAATTAACTTTTTGGTACTCCTCGTATTGTCAGCAGCGAGGGCTCAAACGAGCCTAAGCAGACGCGTAGTTTCGACAGAGCATTCGCTTATTGCTGGCACAAAGTATGGAAGTAAATATATGTGCTACTATGTTGCAAGCACAAATAATAATGCATCCGCTTTTTCAAGCAGGGTGCTGGGAATATTTGACGTACCATTCATTTTGTGGTGTTTTCTCTTCCGACGAAAAAATAATGACACATATTTGAAACAAGGGTAGCCTTGAATAAGTTATCGGTCCTCTCGTATCTATCAGTATGTGGTGCACCGAGGAGGAATCCAACAGGAATATCAATTTAAGCAGACACATGACGTCATAACAACGTCAAATCGATGTCGATGCGTCGTCGCATCGACGTTGATACGACATTGTTTTAAGGTCGTGTGCCTCAGGCTGGGTTTGGCCAGTTCATGAGATATTTGAATATATACAATGCACAACAAATTAAGCAATTGCTTTGTATGGGCGAGCCCATCCACATCATATCTCAAGTTTCATTTGCTGACTTGAAGATACAAGCGCCGATCATCGTACGAGAGTTTTCATTAAAAAAAAAGAATTACCAAACGCAGCGGGCGTGCTAAAGTGACTTTAATTTTAAGTCTAGTGGGTAACGTGTCTATTTCTGATCATTGAGGGAAGCCAACACCATTTTCAAGCGATTTTTTGGCCACTGAAAACCGAAAAGCACAGAACTTAACTTTCTCAGAGAAATTAAGGACCAAGTTTTCACAATTAGACGTTTTTATTAATGCTTTTACGTCATCGCCTTTAAACAGTGTTTCTAGTCAGTTTTTCTGGAACCACATTAACAAGTAAATAGTAAGTGAGTACGATCAGGAAATACCACAATCACAAACCGCAGACAACCCTGTGGCACCGCGAGGAAGAGCCGCTCAACCATCAGGGGACACCAGGAAAACAAATTAAGCAAAGCAACCAGCTCTCTCTTCCCCATCAAGATGATTGCAATACTAGAACGGACACAAAGCAACGTGCAACAAAACATAGAACAATTACAGACTCCCACAATGGGAGTAACAATAAACAAAAATGCAACAACAACAGAACCACCGCCTTAGAACGGACAGCAGCCTAAGCCACCGGGGGCTTAAATGCATTTTACTGGTACCAAATCTTCGCCCTAGATTCTGCTTTTGTTGAAGTACAAGAAATATTCAGCTCGGATAGAGGCCATCTAACTAATGCAATGTATCATCATGGAGAAACATTCTAATCAAATTTACACATCATGATGAAACAAAGAAAAGGGCGCATGGCTCACAGATAGTCAGAGCTAAAGAAAACCTCAAGTTGAGCCACGGTGGGTCCAGCTACAGATAAGCATCAGGCACCAACCCACCGATTAAAGCTTTAGGTCAGAGCCGTCAAAGAGTCTGAGGCCTGACCCACCGTCGTGCAATTAAAGAGGAAACCATAGCTATACACCGTGATTGGGTTTAAAACTAGGCATGCAGACTGTCGCATGACATCCAAGTTATATTCAACCCTTATATCGCCTATAAAAACTATTGGTTATGTGACAGATGTGATAAAGATTTCATGCTGAAAAATCAGCTGCCATCAATGACGTCAAAACGTATTCATCATTTGATTAAACTTCTAATGTTAATTGGTTAATAATATAAAAACTATTGGTTATGTGACAGATGTGATAAAGATTTCAGGCTGAAAAAATCAGCTGCCATCAACGACGTCAAAACGTATTCATCATTTGATATAACTTCTAATGTTAATGGGTGTTTCAATTCAAAAGAGAATCAGATCACAAAGATATCATAGGCTTACAATGTAACCCATCTTATGGTTGATTAAAACCTTAAGTTACTGAAAAACGGTGCGACACATTTGCGAGATAACGGTGACGTTAGCCTATATCTTTCGACTCGTGCTCTATAGCCGTGAAGATGTTTCATTCAACAGTATTTGTCTGACTGTATTGGAAGACATCAAACAGTTTTATACTGGTTACCTAAAATAAGTCGAGTTTTATTGCTAATTGTAGTGCATGTACAACTACTGAGTTGTCTATTCTTTTGACTTCTTGCCTCACTGCGATTAAGAAACCATGTCATTAAATATTGCACAACAGTTTATGAAAGAAATGGTAAAATTTTTATTTTGGTCTATTAAAAATTCAGGTGAAATTCTAAATAAATTGAAGTCTAGAGGTTTTCTAGCATCTTGTTTGTCTACATATGATTTCTCTACTCTCTATACTACATTGCCTCATAATCTAATTAAAGAAAAACTAACAGAAATAATTGAACAAACATTTAACAGAGAGGGCTCACTTTATTTGGCTTGTAATGATAAAAATGCCTTTTTTTACTTCAGAACAACCTAAACGATATAAATTGTGGTCATGTCAGAAAATGTGTGATGCGCTCCATTATCTTTTGGACAATAAATTTATTAGATTTGGCTCGAAATTATATAGACAAATTCTAGGTATTTCAGTGGGTACTAATTGTGCTCCTCTTGTTGAAGATTTGTTTTTATTTTGTTATGAGATAGACTTTATGTTTTCTCTGTCAGACAATAATCAAACTGATATTATTGAAGCTTTGAACTCAACCTCCAGATATTTAAATGACTTGCTTAATATTGATAATCCTTATTTTGAACAAATGGTAGGTCAGATATATCCCACTGAACTTCAGTTAAATAAGGCGAATTCTTCTGATACTGAAGCTCCACTTTTGGACTTTAACTTGTCAATAACAAATGACATTGTTTCTTCTAAAATTTATGATAAACGAGATGATTTTAATTTTGAAATAGTAAAATTCCATTTCTTGATGGAGATGTTCCTCGCTCTCCTTCTATGGTGTATATTTATCTCAGCTTATCCGTTTTGCTAGAGTGTGTTCTAATGTTGATGACTTCAACAACAGAAACTTATTTTTAACTGCTAAATTATTAAAACAAGGTTATAGATATCATAAAATTAGAAAAGCATTTTCTAAATTCTACCATAGACACTCAGAGTTAATTGTTAAATACAACATTGGGTTAAAAACTCTTCTGCAACAAGGTATATCAGAACCTATATTTTATGGTGATTTAGTTTATAAATTCAAAGGAATTGTTGGAAAACCTAATTTTGGTGATCAATTCAATAAGATATGATGCATGAAGAAGGTAAAAGACCACCAAACGAAAAACCACATGCTTATCATTTTAGCATTACTTACAACGGATGTGAATTTTGCTTGCTGTGAGCCCTCCTGCAATTCTTGCTTTCCCCAAATACATACTTAAGGATAGCGTCTGTAAATTGATGGTTTCAATTGCCCAAGATCCTGTTCTCATCATTGCAAATGAAATTGTAGACGCTCACAAAAAGATGCGAAACTTAAGAAATTGTGCATATTATATTATGTAGCTGCGCTCCTGATAGACTTACTATATAATAATATAAAAAATATAGCACAGTCTGTCTGGCTGATCAGTTTGTGTTTAATTTGTGTTTTTATACTCACCCATTCTCGAATAGCCGAACAAAAAGTTACAAACCAATTTGGGTTTAGTCCATCCATACTTATGCTGCATACATAGCCTGTGGAAAGTATCATTTATAACATGTGATATTGTGTCAAACATTCCCCTAACATGAAATAAAACCCGTTACATTTCTTAGCAGAACTATAAAAGAAAAATATATATAAAAACCTATTGATTACGTATATATTTTTGTCTACTGAGCAGAAACATGTTATAAAACACAGCACTTTTGGTCTGAAATGGTACTGCGATCAAAACCATGAAATATTAATTTTTATTTTGCTTAGTATAATGATGACTGATGGTAGCTAGCAAACGGTGTAGATCCTTACATCATTATGCGGTGTCTAATGTGGGTCTGCACTGTTTGCCTATTTCCCATTAAAGGACGCTATGATAATATGTGTTGCTATTTCATACATGGCTTGATTCTAATACTTTTATCTCTTAAAACAACAATTAGAATACCCTAATTGCAAGGTCCATCCCACGAATAGGTCAAAATGTTACAAAAACAAACAAATAGGTTCTCGTTGATATGCATGAATGTGTATTTTTCGAGACATTTCAGGCGTTATAATTATTCAGCGAATTTTATTAAATGTCGCCGTAGGTACATCTGTTGGTCATTTCGACTGTTACTTTACTAGATACTGGGCGATAAACGAAGGTAAGCTTTTATAAATAATTGTGCTAATGGATGTTTAAATAGATAAATACTCCACTGATGGTCAACATAAAATTCAACCTTTTAATATTTGTTTTGTCTCATTTTTACAAAATCAAATGTGAGACGCACGGACGTAACAAGTTACCGGTAAGTTATTTTGGCTCAAAGAGCTACGTGCATTAAGGAGCTAAGTTGGCTCCATCCGAAGTTAAAAAAAAATTGAAAGTTACTGTTCACCAATTTCAGCGGGTTGGTTTATTAGAAAAATAACCCAAAAGTCTGGCATTTATTTAACTCTTATCATCGCTATAGTAACAAATAATGACCGCAAAAATAGGCTTACAATAGAGAAGTTGTGATTTTGGACGAACTTAAAGGCTTTAAGAATTAGAAATCAGCACAGCAAAATAAAAAAAACCCTTTTAATATGTTGTGTGCCCTGGTAAATCTTATCATCGATAAAAGAATATCCTCTTGATATTTTGCTTGTGCTCAATGTTAATTTCAGTGTCAAAAATCTCAAATTTGTTCCAAAATGGCCACTTTCATAATAACGGCCTATTTTGGCTGCCATTTTTGTTACTATAGCAGCGTTAAAAGTCAAATTTATTCCGTTATGTCAAACCATATTGACTTTTTAACTATTTGTTTCATGCTGTTTGTCGCCTGCTGACTTTTTTCTTCAAAATTTAATGTTTGTTTTTTTTAAATTCTGGAACATTATCAAACTATCAAACGGTTTGGATCCAGATATTAGTCCAAACTGTTTGCAAAGAGCAGCTGCAATCGACAAAATTTGCGGCTGGCAGGCAAAGACATCGGCGAAGGGCGTCTGAGCGGATTGAGAGGAAAGATAAGCGGAAATTAACGGACGTTTGAGCGGCAAAAGTGGACATTTGAGCGAAATGGAAAATAACCATTTTGAGCGGATTACCTGTATACCTGTGCCCCTTCTGTTAGCCAGAACAAAGATTGCTCAGTTGCTCCTAAAATCATGAGGCTGTAGCGCTTCAACACCAACAGCCTGGATTTCACTTCTTATTATAATCTCAACGGCCTAACACATGTGTCTTCTGCTGCCTTCTTCTTGGCTCTAGATCTGAAGTGCTACCTCTCTGTTGCTTGCTCATCCTATGGGTGTGAATGCTCATTTTTTCTGTAAAATAATAGTTGAGCATGCTGTGTCTTTTCTCATCCGTGCTGTGGTCGTTTGGACTTTTCACATTGCCAGGAAATACCGCCTGTTTTCAGAATTGCGTCCAGTCTGTATCTGTACCCATCCCAGATGATTCTATTTTTACCAAGGTTTGTTCCTACTTCAGAAATATTCATCTTTCTTGATATAACACATTCGAGCGACTGACTAAATTAATCAAAATATTTGTTGAGTTTATTACAATTGAGTTAATATTATTGACGACAAATTCAAACTGCTTTTGTACAGGTGAACACTATTTACTTGTGCACTTTACATGTACCTGTAATTTCTTTTTCGCTCAATGGTCCACTTTAAAACCGCTGAAATGTCCACTATGGCCTACTGCTTTTTTCGCTCAAATGTCCTGTCCCCCAAGAGATAACGTCACAGTTTAAAACAGTACAAATTGTGTAAAACGCCAAATTATGTGGGCCTCGTGGCGAGAAAAACTGTCTTTGGGTTTTCTGACAAAGCGAGAATCAAACCATTCTCCTCAGCTACAATGACTAGCTAGATTATTGAAATTTGACCTGTAGCAAATTTTAGATATGATACTTTCCAAAGAACGAATAACAAAGGCGCTGATGAGACTGCGCGGACGCGCAGGCTGGTCTGCGCCTGTGCTTTCCACACACCCCGAAGACAGGTTTCCTTGCGTCGCGGCCCATGTCATAAGAGCTGATCCGCTTTGTTGGCTCCATGTCTGACTATTGGAACAGAGGTCCCGAGTTTGTTGTTTAATTTCCTAGACATATTAACTCGTTTTTAATGCCGGTAAAATAGTTTTGAATCGTCATGGTCCCTGCGTGTTTATGTGTAGGTTATACAGTCTGCTAAAACTGTTGTTATACAGCCTGCTTAAACTGTTGTTATACAGCCTGCTTAAACTGTTGTTAAACAGCCTGCTTTAACTGTAGTTATACAGCCTGCTTAAACTGTTGTTATACAGCCTGCTTAAACTGTTGTTATACAGCCTGCTAAAACTGTTGTTATACAGTCTGCTTAAACTGTTGTTATACAGCCTGCTTAAACTGTAATAATACAGCCTGCTTAAACTGTTGTTATACAGCCTGCTAAAACTGTTGTTACACAGCCTGCTTAAACTGTTGTTATACAGCCTGCTTAAACTGTTGTTACCAAGCCTGCTTAAACTGTTGTTATACAGCCTGCTTAAACTGTTGTTATACAGCCTGCTTAAACTGTTGTTATCATGCACAGCCTGCTTAAACTGTTGTTATACAGCCTGCTTAAACTGTTGTTATACAGCCTGCTTAAACTGTTGTTATAAAGCCTGCTTAAACTGTTAAACTATTATACGTTCCTTCTGTTTCAGCTAAAACATGGCCTGGATAGGAATGTTGCTATCAGCTGTGACAATAGCGTTAGTCTTGGAGACAGTGCTTTCTGTTGATGGTAAGCCAATGGCGTAGCCAGAACGTTGTAAAAGTTACGCACATCAAAGGGAGGCTACTGGATCAACCAATGATTCTCTTCAATTGCGTCCCTTTTCAAAATAGGAACTTCTCTTAAAGAAAAGAATTTTCTCCCAGAAGGAGCGAATTCTTTCCCTTGTGAGCAGTTCCTTTTAGTATGGAAAATCACTTATATCACATTAAGTGACCTCCCTTGAATGTTACTCTTTTATTACGCACGCGCATACCCTGCGTAACGGGTGCTACGCTAATGTAAGCCTTAGTGACACATGGAGCAATTTACGATCCAGTTTTTGCAAGGGTGTGTCAAAGAGCTATTATATGTACGCAACGCACGTCGAAGGGAGCCTTGTTGTGCAGTATAGATCTACCTTCGAATAGAGCTACTCCATAGCTATATTCGAACGAAGCCTATAAATACAATCTGCTTAACACTGGTTCAGCCCAGGAAGACCCGTCCAGACATAACCGAAAAAGTGTTGTCTTGGGCGTAAATAATCAAATCAAACAAATAAACCTACGAATACATCTACTGCGTAGCTGTACTCATACGATTATAGCTAACCTATCGGACAGTAGCTATATTCGAAGCATGTCTAGTTGTTCGCCGACTATAGCTATCTTTGCTTGGTTATCCTGGATTGCCCTACCCTAACCATAACCCTAGCACTAACCTAATCTCAAAGCAGCAATTATATGGAACGATGGTGTCTTGCTTACAGCATTTCCCATAGAAATAAACTATAGCTTGCATATGTTATATAATAAGCAGTAGCTTTATTCGTATTAACGAACGGTCTTCGTAGAACTGAAATACATATAACTACTCAAACTCAGTAGCTTTATTCGTACGAATATGGCTTACCAAAGGTAGTTGTATTCGGTACGAAAGAGCCTAATGAAACGAACATTGATTATCTTCCCTTTTTAAAATGGGGACTACAGTACTTTAAAAGCAAAGAATTTGCTCCCGACGGGATTTAATGCAGTCCCTTATGTTATAAAAAACACTACAGTAAAACCTGTCTAAAACGACCACTCTCAAAGACCAAACATAGGTTTTCAAGACCAGTTATCGCTTAATGCAGGTCAAAAGTATTGCAGAATGCTCCAATCGGAGCATTCTGCAATACTTTCGACCTTCATTAAGCTACCATTTGTCATTAAGATCTGTGTTTTGTCTATTTTTCGGCGGTCGCTTAAGACAGGTTTAACTGTATCTCCACATTTGGGGATCATACTCGCTCTTAAAGTACTGTTTCCATTACGCATGTGCATACTGTCAGAAATGGCATAATATCTATTCGCATGCTGAACAATTGTGCATGTTTTAGTTATTTGTAAGTAACTAAGTAAGTAGGTAAGTAAGTAAGTATTGACTTTATTTTGTGAGGGTGACCCAGTAGGTATAACCAATCTTCCCTTAGGCCCTTTTAATACATACGAGCAAAGCATAATATTAAATAACAACATGACAATAAAACATTTACAAATACAAGTGAACAGTACAAGAAAGTGATGCAAAATGAAACGTTGGAAGAAAATAAACTTTTCATAATTTATACTGAAACAAAAAAGTTATGTCCGCTTGACGTTTATCTCTGCCAGTTCCGAATGTATGAACGCATTTCATTCAAATTTTCACATTACCAACTCGGATCATTTAGAAGCGTTTTGCATCTAAGAGACTTTGATAATCAGTAGAGCCGCTGATAAAGCAGCGAACACAAGTACCCTTAAAATCAAAAGTGACACTATCAATAGCTTGTGTGTCCGTCATAATCCCGAACCGTTCAAGCACATTTAAACATCACTTAGCAAACTCTCTAGTAAGTTGTTATGCGTGCCAGTTGTATGAATTGCTTTTACGGCCACAGCCATTAATCTGTAACATACTCGGGCGTCACAAAACATCGATCACGAGCGTGCATGAAAACACTCAGAAAATTCATTTTTGATCGCATTTTGATAATCAACAGAATCGAACAAATTTGTTTTTATTTTCGTCATAACAAGCATTTCAACATTACTAAAGATTAATCATCATCAAAACAATTGATAATGGAAATTCTCTGATGGTTTTGCAGTAATGGGTGGGGTATAAAACACAGATTTAGTAAACATTTGATGCCAACATCGGCCATAGTTTTTGTTTTTCCTCTTTTGTTTAACTGTTGTCATAAACAAACACAACAATTTTTAAAAAAAAAAAATCTAAAAATGATGTTAGGTTAAGGAGATTTGGCAGTTCTTGAATTGTTATTTGTTTAATTCAAAGGGAGGTAATTTCAGTTAATTTCGTAAATTAAAGGTTTTGAACTACAATTTCGCTAGTTCAGTAAGCTGACTTGGTATTTTAGATGTTTTTTTTTTCATCGTCGGACGTTTCTAGTTGCCATTTAACGTAAAATGTGTCACGTTTTGTTGATCAACTTCCTGATTATAATGGAAAAAGCTGTGTGCACATTAGGTTCAATAACCCTTCAAGATAAGAAGACAAAAATTCAAATAATATCCAATTTTTGTGTGTCAGGCGTTTGATACACTTTTTTTTTTGTTGTGGCATCTTAACTAGATCGAACGATACAGTACCATGAAAATGGACGTTCCTTTTTTGTTAATACATTTAAGTTCTATAAAGTGAGGGTATATTTCCTGATACTTGGAAGCTTGCAAATGTTATTCCTATCTTTAAAAAGGGAGATAAATCTCAACCTTCCAATTACAGGCCAGTAGAACTTTTGATCTGTATTGGGAAACTGCAGGAAAGGATTGTTTTTAAAACTTTGTACAACTTTCTCTTAGACAATAATCTATTATACAAGTGTCAATCTGGTTTCTTACCACACCACTCAACAGTTTTTCATTTGATTGATATTTTTCATAATATTTGCCAAGCTTTTGATAATAATATGTTTTCTTGTATTGTGTTCTGTGATGTTTTAAAAGCATTTGACAGAGTCTGGCAAAAAAGTCTTTTGTTTAAGCTGAGGCAAAATGGTATTGAGGGAAAACTTTTAGAATGGTTAAACAGTTATTTAAGTCAGAGAAAGCAGAAAGTTGTTTAAAATCATGTTTTTCTGGCTTAAAATCTATATTTGCAGGGGTGCCTCAGGGATCAGTTGTATGGCCTCTTTTATTCTTGGTGTACATAAATGATAAAGCTAAACATCTTCTTAGTTTGACAAGGCTGTTTGCAGATGATAGTTCACTTTTTTATTCTTCAGCACATATTGCTGACATTGCTGTTATTATTAACCATGATCTGCAGCTACTGACTAACTGAGCTAAACAATGGCTGGTTACATTTAATAAACTGAAAACAGAGGCTATCTTATTTACTCTTAAAAAGCTTGATTTCTTTCCACAACTTGTTTTTGATAATATCCCAATAAGCTTTGTTGATAGCTATAAACATCTGGGTGTTACCTTAAGTAGCAATGGGCAGTGGCATTCACATGTTGAAAATATTGTAAATTCGGCAAGTAAAATTTTAGCATTAATGTGTAAACTTAAATACTCTATTAGCAGAAATGCTCTCAACCAGATGTATATGTCCTATCTGCTTCCTGTTCTTGAGTATGCATCAGTGGTATGGGATGGATGCTCTGAACGGGACTCTCAAACACTTCAAAAGATACAAAATGAAGCAGCCCGCCTTGTAACAGGACTTACGAGATCTGTATCGTTAGAAAACCGGTACAAAGAGTGTGGATGATTAACTCTATCACAAAGAAGAAAACAACATAAACTTTCATTCATGTATAATGTTAATGCTGGCTTGGTGCCATCATATATCTGGGATTTAATCCCTCCATTAGTCAATGAAATTTCAGATTATCCTTTGAGAAATAATAGAAATATCTCTCTTCCTTATAATAGGACTAACATTTCACAAAAATCATGTATACCTTCATCCATTAGATTATGGAATGGCCTTGAAGATGAATTTAAAAACTTATCTACTTTAACAACCTTCAAAAACATGAAATCTCTAAGTTAAACAAATCATACATTCCATCATACTTTACCTTTGGAAATAGATATATATCAGTCTTACATGCACGGCTCAGAAATAGGTGCATTAACCTAAATAATGACCTTTATATAAATCATATACGTGATAACCCTCTATGCGACTTGTGTGGTGTTGTAGAGGACGCCATTCACTACTTCTTTCATTGTAGAAGATACACAATTGAAAGACAGGTTTTCAACGATACAGTGAGAATGTTACATCCCATAAGCATTAATTCAATACTTTTTGGCAATGAAAACTGGAATTTCGAAACCAACATAGTCTTGTTCAGAGCAGTCCAAAGGTACATACAAGTTACTAAACGTTTCAATAATATTTAGACTCCTTGTTTGAAAACATCATATTACGTGAATACCAAATAAACTATATGTTTTATTGTTGAACCCATGGGGTAGTCATGATAGCAGTCTTGTACTTTTTTTCATAGTCATTATTATATTTGTTACTTTAATATACACTTATCTACTTACTATTGTATCATCCTTTTTCATTTGTCTTTAGTATACTTAATATACATAGTTATTTTTGTTATTTACTTCTGTATACTCATATTTTTCTTTCTGTCTACTATTTATTTATTTATTTATTTATTTATTTATTTATTTATTTATTTATTTATTTATTTATTTATTTATCTATCTATTTATTCATTCATTCATTTATTTATTTACTTACTTATTCTGATATGTTTCCAATATTTGTTCCTAACTGCTTTGCTTTGTTAATTAGGTGTGTATAATACACATGCATTTGTATATATCCAGCCATGTTTATTAGCTATTATGTATGTTTAAAATGTGGGGGAAGGGTCGTAACTAATGTTGTGAGAACTTGTGACCCAACCCCATTGCTGTATATATTTGGCAATAAAATGTGTTTAACATAAGTCCTATAAACCATCGAAGCTGATTCGGCGGTGGAGGTATGTGAACACGAATTTAAAAACTAAAGATCTTTCATCAATAATAAACATTTCTTAAAGGAAGCATCAATCGTGTTGACATTTCATACTCTAACTGGAATGCTATTCCAAATTAAAGCACCTGAATAAGATAAGCTGTTTTGAAGCATGTTTCATTAAGGCTTTGTTGTTTTGAAATGTTTGTCCGAATCTGAGCGCAAAGTTATTGTACCTTCAATCACTATTACAGCCTTTACTTTGGATCATTTCCGTGATGTAAATTGGTGAAATGCCTTGAGTTACCTTAAAAATTACTTCACCTTTGTTGATGAAATGACAACATATTTAATACGAGCGCAAAGTATTTGTATCCTTTAATTTGGACCATTTCCGTGCCATTTCCAAGATGTAAATTGGTGAAATGCCTTGAGTTACCTTGAAAATTACTTTAGCTTTATTGATGAAAAGTAATTCATCAAATGACAACATATTTAAGTGTCTTCGCGTATCCTCCAATGATGTATAATCCGTACCAGGTATCAATTTACAGGCTCTTCTCTGTAATTTTCGATTTGTGTTTCTATTATTATTATTATTATTATTATTATTATTATTATTATTATTATTCAAAGAACTCTTTCAAGTATAATTCGCTTTTTGTTATCTGTCCTGAGTTGGCTCCTGGTATAGTTAGTTTAACAGATGACCGTGCCAGGGCGCCGACAGGAAACACAACTCAAACAATACACCATTAGAGAGCCAACCATTTAGGAACATTATTATGGTCGAAGACAAGATTCAATCTTTTCGTAAATGCTATCATCAGTAAAGGATCGTTGACACTTGCTATGGGTAAATGCCTACGATTTTCAGTAAAAATAAAAGTTTGCCAATCGTCCCTTTCTTCATCTTGAAGCTTCCCTGGCCTAAGTACTTTATGGCTGTGAAATCCGTTTTCGATATTAAATGCTTCAAAGATGTAAAATTTTGGGTAGAACAATCAGTTTTACATTATAATATATAGAAATCCGAAAACATTTTTTAAAATATCATTCCCCCCGTGTGCCAGCAAAAGCTTTTGCATGTATATGTGTTACTATATTTTACACACTGTAAGGAAGTGGCTTGCTGGCACAAGGGGTGGGGGGGAATGTTCAGCAGCCCAAAAACCCAGGGCCTAAGCCCATAAAATGCCTTTTCTACCTAATAAGAAATTAATGACGGTAATGAGGTTCTCTAGAACCAACCTCCTGAATTGCTTTGTATTCTGTGCTAGTTTAATATAAAGTACTTAAAGGTTAAAAGTAGAATTAGCAGGTTTTATGCATTTTTTTCATAAGTAAAAAGCTCACTGTTATTAAATGACACTTTCTTTTGCAAACGTCCTGTACTTATCTATTTGCATGCTAGGGAATTGTTCGTGTTTTTATTTTCGTCTGCTGACTTTCTTCAAAATTAAGTTTTTAAAAATAAACCACCCAGGACCACCATCGGAGTGTCAAACAGTTTGGATCCAGATCAAGACCGACATTCTGTTGGTCTTTATCTGGGTTCAAACTGTTTGCAAAAGGATATTGGCAGATTTTCCACTCGCATGCAAAGAGTTATAACAGGTAAATACTTTAGTGTTCAATATATTGTTTCATAAAGGGATATACATGTATATGCATATCATAAAAATTCGGACACTTTAAATACATTTGACATGCTATGCCCTTTAAACAAAGCAAAGTAATTATTCAAAGGATCTAGTTTTACTTTCCATTGCTAAATGGGACACTTTCATTCCTTCAACAATATTTATTTCTTTTGTTGAGCTTTCAGTTTTGTATTATTTACGGTACATGTAGTCAAAAATGTACAGGTAACTTCTAAATTATCTCCCAAAAATGATTTAATTAGAAAACATATTTTGTTTTTAAAACAATTTCATCAATTATGGTGATTCGTTAATACTCTGCATATGATACGTTCAATAGATATCACCATGCCTACCAAATAAATCAAGAAAACGTGCAGAAATCACTTTTAAAAGCACTTTTTATTTTCATTATATTTCAGACCCCCTCCCCTTTCTACCCGCCATAACTCCCGAGTGTGTAAAAATTTTGAAAATATTTTGCTAGCAGGCTCTTGCCATTAGATTCACCTATTGTACTGATACTAGATGCACCACGCTAGAAGCTCAAAAGCAGAGTTCTGGTAATCAGAAAAATAGGCGTATAAGGCCCAAACCGTCAATGATCCTTTACAGTACAAACATATACATAGAGCAGGACATCAAATGATTAAAAGTAAACAAAACCGATGTCCATCTATATTTACTATTCCGTGAAGCGAGCATTTGATAAAAAAAACAAGCAGATTCCGGACGTAGCCTTCGGTATAACACATATCATACTCTACACCTGTTTCCATTCAGCTTGTAAGAATGGTCAAAAGTTAAAAATATTCAGCTGAACTGATTGATTGACCCCCTCCGCCACGTGGCACACACACACACACACACACACACACACGCGCGCGAGCGCGCACACACAAGATCTCCATGCTAGGGAGACACCGCTCTGTAACTCCCCTGAAACATTATACCCGCAAACGGAAATTATGGAGACAAGTATGTTTAACTTCACATTCAGAGGCAACAGCACAGTCTTGTCAGAATATCCTTTGCTCTCACACATATAGTCTTCGCTGCACTGTTCGCAAATTTCACATGTGTGATACAACAGCCTGATTCACTTATAAGCACTGCTTGAAATAGACGTGAACCAAATTTGGCATTTGTAGATTTACCTAAATGTGTACTTTGTGTATCATTCATTTTCATGATATTCGATTACATAATAGTATGTAATGACTTATAGACCCATCGGGTCGGGTGCAACTCTGTTTTCATTTGTTGTTTTACAATGTTGTATATGCACAGATCACGAAAAGAAAACACTTACTTACTTACTTACTTACTTACTTACTAACTTACAGTAAGTTCGCGCGCAAAATCTATCAGGACGTGACAATTTAGGCTGGATAACTGCACATCAAAAACTTCTATGCCACTTCACGCGTACGCAGTATAGTACTCTTATCATTGATTCATCGTTTGGTCCAAATCAAGATACATTTCTTTATTAACAGAGCCAGTTCTAAACAAGCCTGATCAGGGACTATTTTTTGCTTCCTTTCGTTTACTGATAAGTAATAAGGTTTAAGCCTGATTATCAACCGTAATTTATAGAGCTAAAAAGATCTTTAGAAAAAAAGAAGAAAACTGTACATGTACATATTTCCGTGTGTTACCATATAAGCGCATCATATGCATAGCTTTTTCAAAAATTGTAACCAATCTGTTGAAAAGAGTGTAGATCCAGATCAACTGGCTTACTACAGTAGCCAGCTGATCTAGATCCACAATTTTTTTATTCACACAATGAATCTCTATCAATATCCATTTATTAATACCCTAAAACCAAACAACTGCTTCGCTTAAAAGAGCATATAAATCTGCTTACAGTGACGGCTTTAACGTGCAATGACGACAAGACGATTGACCTCACAGTTAGTATAGATGCCGAAGGCTATTACGTCAGTATCGTAGGATGTGCAGAGGAACAACAGATCTCATCACAAACGGCAACTCTGTCCACCTGCAGTCTAGTCTGGGTTTGTGCTCTTTTTTATTCTTTTTATTTTCCGCTGGTTTGGATTTATACATTTTTGTATGTTGTCTCTCATGCGCGGATCCAGAAAGTTTTGTCAGAGAGGGTACAACTCAACTCAGACATTGTTTTTTCAACTGTTAGCTGATAAGGAGAGAGAGGATTCACATATCACTGAAAGCGGGCCATAATTGACCCGCCAGCGTAACGCCATTAAAATGGCGTTTCGTTGACGGGCCGATGATGGCCAAACATTTATTGCTGGCTTGGAAGCATTGTGATTTTCAAGGGGATCCGGACCAGTATTGCTAAGGAATCCTATAGTTTTGTGCTTTTCCGGGGGGGGGGGGGGGTTCTGGACCCCTGTCTCCCCTCCTCTGGGTCCGCGCATGTCCATTTCAGTCATAATTTGGCGCCACAAAGGATACGTGATATCACATCAGATTTTGATAGGTATCCCATATACGTATAACCATCCAATAAACGTCAATGCCGACGTATCAGGCGGGATACAGATCTTCATTTTAGTCTGAGTCTTCGTCTATCTGAGATGTTTGCCATGCGAGCAGCGAAGGCTCCCATGAACCTTCATTGCTCGACAATGCAAGCCGAAACAAAATCTTATGTGCTGGCTTAATCGTGGTAATGTAAGATAGACTTAGTCAGACCGGATAGGCGGCAATCGAAAACGTTAATAATCTCGACAAACGTAGATCAAAAATCGTCAGAAACAGAGTTTTTGAATGCCATTTGTCGCCAATTTGGCATCAAATGGCAATCAAAAACACCGTTTCTAGCTTTTTTTATCCGCGTTCATCGATTGTTAAGAGCGTTTTCGATCGCCACCTATCCGGTGTGTTAGTATTCAAGGGAAGTACATAGTACAGGTCCAATAAAAAGTTATTTCACTACAGAATATTTCAAAAGTTTTTTTTTTCACATTTTTATTATACATTTAGCATACTTGTAATTTAATTCTAATGCCATTTTATTTCTATAAATCATATAAACGTATAATCAAACAGCGTTGTATATAAATATTGAATACATTCCAATGAAAACACAACAACATGCTTGTACGCCTTCATCATAAAGTCAGTATTTCGTTGCACCTCCCTTTTCTTAAATAAGACTTGCAATTCACCTTGACATTGAATTATAAAGTTCGTTCAGGACTTTCGGTGCTACACTATACCACGCTTCATATACTCGCTTCCACATATCTTCTTTTTTACACACTATTTTGTTATCAATCTCTTTCTTCATAATACTCCAAAAATTCTCATGTTGGCAAATTCCCTGGCCAAACCAGACAAGGTACATTGTATTCCTTTACATTCTAGTAATGTTCTAGTAATTTTAGACTTATCGCATGGCACGAGGTCATGCATAAAATATATCATTTCTTTGGGAACACAACACATTCACATGTGTCTGTTTTTTGCAGTCATTACAATCGACGCAAAAACTAAATTCCCTAGAATTCCCTAGATCTCTTATAAGCAGAAGAGAAAATATTGTCGTATTATTAAAAAAACAAATAAATAAGATTTGCAAAATCATTAGATAATACATTAAACAAGTGTGTATGTTAAAAGTACAAATAAAATAATTGTCACTCTATTTTAATGTATATGCATAATTTAGTATTTAAGGTTAATTTAGAAATTGGGTGATTTTATGCTAAAATAAAGTGTTAATAGATCACAATAAGATTCCGCACATTTCTTTTGGATCTCCCATTATATATTCGAAATGGCGACACTGTCTCGTTATTCTGAAACTTTCATCTTATTTCTCAACCAATTTTGATCAAGTTTTTTAATAAATTGCTTTCATGTGTAACGTGTCAGGCGTAACTAGAAAAGAATTCAGGAAACCAAAAATTGGTATTTGGAAAGTCAGCAAAAAGCACTTTTATAATTTAACAAAATTTACTAAAAATAACGAAATTATCATTTACAAAAGCAAAGGAAAATATTCATACAATCAAAGATTGTCTAATTTACAGTACCTTATATGTCCAAACTGTCCCTTGAATATTTATTTGTCGTAAGAAGGGGGCTCCTGTCAAGGATTGGACATTAGTTTCGCCTTAAATGGCTTTCAGTCATCATTTGAAGAGGGGGGGGGGGGGTGTTATGGGCCAGGCACTCTCACCTATATATCTACATAAGGTATATTTCGCAAAGCTTCTAGTATATAATCACCCTCTGACAACTGCGTCAGAGAGTCAACTCTTTGGCTCAGTGGTTAGAGCATTGATCTTGTACTGGGGCGACCCCGGATAGATATCCAGCAAAGGCACCCAAAATTTTTCAGCTATGCTTTACTTTGTTACTTTGTAAGATGGGGGCTCCTGTCTGGGATTTCGCCTTAAATGTCTTTCAGTCATCATAAATGATGACTTCTTTGAAGAGGGGAACTGTTACGTGCCAGGCGTAACTAGAAAAGAATTCAGGAAACCAAAATTTGGTAAAAAAAAGTAAGTAAGTGTGCAAAGATCAGGAATCGATACAATCAAGTACCACACCTGACCCAGGATACCAATGGGAAAGTGACAGACTCACAGTAGACATCACAAACAAGAGCCAAGAGGTCAGCTTTTCCCAGCAGGCGACCTCAAAGCACATATAAACAGACGCGCATAAAGACATAGCAAACACAAGACAGAACAAAAGCATAAAAGATCCGCAAAAGAAGTACCGCCTTGGAACGGTCAGTAAAATATTTTACTGGAGGGCTTAAACCGGTTTAACGGCGCCAACCTCACCCTTAATTCAGATGTGGATCAAAACACATAGATATTTGGTTTGCAAAAAAAAACACTTTTAAAAGGTAACTAAATTTATTAAAAATAACAAAATTGTCATTTACAAAAGCAATGGAAAATATTCATACAATCAAAGAAAGTCTAATTTACAGTACCTTATATGTCCAAACTGTCCCTCAGAATATTTATCAACACAAGTCTTTCAGCAGTTTCTGATCCCCAGATTTTGAAGTTAATTCCAAATGAACACTAAGTCTGAATCTAACACTGAATGTCACAAAGTAATCCAGAAAGAATAAGCCAAACACAAGTTAATCCAGATATACTTAATTATAATTCAAGCACGAAGGTTTAGGCTTTTAAATGGTGAAATTATTTCAAAGATGCCTTTTTGAAAAATGTACTCTTATATATACTATGTAAGAAAGTTCCAGAACGATCAGCTATCAACTATGATATCGTATGCTAAATATAAATCATTCTGGAAATTTCCACAAACTTCTATTTACTCCTAGAACTTGCTATTGGCATGGAAAAGAAAATTCTAGGGAATTCCAGACTTTTCCGGAAACTTCCATGATAATACATTTTTAATTTCTAGATGATTAGTCATCCTTCTAGAAAAATCTTATAATCAAATAAACACCTTGTTTACAACAATTTGTTTACCATCAATATCTCCAATATCTGGGTAAACAGAAACTAACAACATATTAAACAGATAAACATCATACATGTTACACATGAAAAGGCTTGTCTTTTCAGACACTATTATTTTTGATGTGCATTGCCTTTTAATGAGTGTATTTTCACAGTCAGGCCAAATGCTGTTCTTAAGCTACTGTTGTCTTGCCAAAAGTAAATCTTGGCACGTCTTAATAACGTTTTCATTAGATGCAGCCGATTTTGTAAAGTTATACGTAATTGGTGTGACAGTTTGAACAGAAATATCAAGGGCCCAGAATTACAATGCCCCTTCAAAGTTAAGGAAGACTTAAGTTAAGTTGATTTTTTAAAGATGCAAAAAATAACGTTTCAAATTGATTAAAATAAAATAGTTTCGTTTTTTTTGAGTAGATCATAATGATATCTCTGACCACAAGTACTTCATTGATGCAGGCAATTTATTTAGCATTTAGTATAGCATGTTGAAATATCAAAACTTAACTTTAGTCTTCCATAACTTTAAGGAGGCATTGTAATTCCGAGCACATGCCTCAAAAGTTAATTTTCAATCATCTCAAACGCAACATATGTTGTGGATGATCAGAAGAACTGTCTCCATTGAGACGGTTGTTTTGAGCACCCAAGATGTATGTTTAAACTGATGGGAAAGAGCATATTACATTTTTGCACTAAAAAATTGTTTTTGCAGACCTACTTTATTTTGGCACATATAGGCATTGATATTTGTCAATAGTATATACAGTAAATATGGTATGCAGTGTTCACGTTTTATCCTATAGGTAAGTAAAAGTGGTAATCTTTATAGTCCAGGAACCAAAATCGTGTATCATGCAGAAGACACAAAATGTTTGCACGAAGGGTTTTCAGCTGGATTTTTGTATACTGACCATGCAAAAATTCTAGGCCTTTAGATCATATAAATTAACATATCAAAATTATATTCCGAGTATGATTAGAATATGATTAAATTTCACATGCAAATGAGACTCTGGATCACTTATTAATATTTATGAGAACACAAGCTATAGGGGAAAGTTCCTTGATTTTGTGAGTAGGCATGTCAATGTCATATTATTTTAATCTTCGAAATCATATATTCCCTCCACCAAATCATAACAACCCTGAATTATATTATAATCACTCAACACAACAATATTAAGATTATTAAACCTAATCATATCTAGAGCACTACACATCTAAATCATATAATAATCACTCCAGCATATCAATAAAAGGGTCCACACAAATACACAAAGGATTTAGCTACATATATGTACATAGTCGTGTTTTAGCATATTTAATGTATTTAATGCAACATACATGGTAGGATAGGTCAGTTTAACACTAAAAATAACTTTATCAAACTAACTTACTTACGGAACAAAAGGATAAGAATCTAATACAAAAACATCACAATTTAAAGTAATGAAAGCATTCCAAGAATGTTTCTTGTTTTCCCTCCAAGTTACATTTTAATAAAAGGAAATGAGTCCACAAGCTGAGCATGTGCTGAGCATGATCAGTGATAGTTTCCCAATACACTAGATCATATTAAAATCATTTGGTCAATAAAAAAGTGTGTTTAGATTACCAAATACTAGATTATATCAAGATCATTTTGTCAGTAAATGAACTAAGTTGAGAATATACAAAAATCATGTTATAATTTTAAGTGCAACAGAATCATACTGCAGGTAAGTCAATCAGAGATACAAAAGATTACATTTTAAATAGCTCATTAAGACTATGCTGAAATCACTACTTTCAGCATGTTAGTAATCTTGATATGTATCTTTATTAGATTATTTTTATATCATACTTACAGATCAAAATTCTACAAGTCTGATGTAATTTTGGTATGATTTTGAGATGATATGCCGCAAAGGATAAGTTAAGCAAACTTTCGCAGCGTAAAAAATGTTATTTTTCCCCTTATATCAATCAGTTGTCAAAGCCTATGTTTTGGTATTCTAAAGAACCATCTCATTTACACAGTCTGTTTAAGTACCCACAACATATGTTTTGGGTGAGACATAAAAATATTTCCCCATTGTGCACTCTTATCTTAAGGTCCGGTATGAGAAGCCGTTTGGCTGTCAGATAATACAATAATTCATTGTCAAATGCATTTAAAAGTATAGGCAGCAATTTGTGCATCAATATGGACTTCTAAGCGGCTTTTCCTCGCGTTGCTATGGGGTTGTCTGCGGTTTGTGATTGTGGAATTTCCTGATCATACTCACTATTTTCTAAGATGACCACCACTGCTTATGGTGTTACTTCGATGTCGTCTTATTATATAAACTCAAATATTTTCAGTCCCAACCTTTTAAAATAAAAATATAGGACATTTTGAATAATGTATTTCCACATGCTCTTGCTGGACTTCCGTAGAAAATGGACTACTCTGGCGTTATGCAACTCGATGACCTTTGAAACATACACAATCAAGCTGTATTCTTTCTGGGTGCAAGGGTTATAACCTATAACAACCTACCATGACATTTCTAGAAATTCAGACACAAAATAGCGTAGCGCAGTCGGTAACGTGTCTGGCTACAGATGCGTGTCTGACTGCAGATCCAGGGGTCACGAGTTCGATCCCGGTCCGGTCCCATACTTTCGTGGAGATTGATCATGAAATTATTTCTACGGTCATTCTCCTCCCTTCTGCTGATTTATTCAAGAAGGGTTGTTGTCAGTTACAAGCGAGAGTATGTGCACGAATTACTGGTTAACCGCTTGTTCAAGCCTGCCAGTGTGGTAAGTGAACTTACCGTCCCGCAATGACCATAGCTGTTGACTTGGGACGTAAAGAAAAAAACAAACAAACAAACAAAATATTTGACAACCAACAAAGAGATATGATGCAGTTGGCACACATTAAAGAAAAATTCATTTGTCCTTTAAATTGTAACAGTTAACGACCATGCCCCATGACTTCATGTTGTCAGTAAATTTATGAATGGTTCCTTCTGTTCTTTTGGTGACTTGCTTATACATCATAAATATACTTTATGAATGTTCTCCAACATAATTATTGCTAATGTCCTTAACGAGATAATAAATTTAATGTTCCAATCTGACATAATCTCCCTTGTAACTTGATTAGCCGAGGACCATCTGTTGGAAAAGTCCAAAACTACTCTCCTATTTTAAAACATGCCAATCAAATCTGAAAATCAAACGACTTCAAACCCCACCGTTTTGTTTTATGTTTTGTTTTTTCAACCTATTTTCCATTTGTGGGCTGTTAAAACGCTTCCTATATTTCCTCAGTTTGGATTTTGAAACTTGGGACAAACGTTGTGCATGTGTATGTGAGAATCAGCCCCCCCCCCCCCCCCCTACTGCTTGTCATTCCCTTTTTGTCGATTTCAGTATTTTTCATCAAATGCTTTTCAGTAACTACTTCAGCTAGAATGTTGAAATTTTACAAACGTTGGATAATTGTTTAAGTTGTATCAGTCCATGGAACCAGTCCATGGAACCATATTAGCTACCATAAACCTTCTTTAGGAACCTACTAGATACAGTAAAGCCTCGAAAATTTGAACCTCAATTTTTCGAAAATACTCCCTAATACGAAATACATTTGGGACACATTGGATTCATAAAACTATGCCCTATTCATGATATTTTTGATAATTGTCTAAAATATACATTATTATGTTATGGTTGCGTAAAGGAAACGTCTCATTAGACTTTCTTTTACGCGCTTTAAACCTATGTTTCATAGAGAAAAACGATAATAATCTTTTTAGGGTTATACATTTTATGTCTACATCCCTAAAATTAAAAGTTTTGATGCCTCAAAATAAAACCTCTAGTTCCTAAGACATCGAATTTACGATATTTGACTATAGGAATCATTTTATTCAAAGACATGTCATGATTAAGTGTCAATATTTAAAAAAAAACCCTGATACTTTCAATTGAACACCACCATCTTGAATGGTTTACAAGATGGCAACCATCAAACTATAGAAGACACCTCATTATGATTAATACACTTCTTCTAGCATAAAAGGACGATTAGTGTGACTAACGTTTCATTATTCATTCAGGTAGATGCAACATATTCTTTGTGCTAAAGTTAAGATGTTTTGGAACGACATTCAAGATGGCCACCATGTTCCTGCAATTTTCATTTTTAACGTTTTTCTAAAAGTCTCTTTGCATAGCATTCCTTTATCTGTTCATGGTTCATGGTCCGGGACACCCTGTATATATATGGCGAAACTTCTACACGATATGTAAGCTCTCTGTAGTGTCTCTATGCAACGTCCAGCTATTCACAAATAGTGGATAAAATGAGCTGACTATTGTCTGGAGCAACTATCATCATTCTGTTATCCTCAGAGACTAGCAGTAATCCACATAAGAAGTACGAATAATAGCACTTTTCCGCGAACTTTCTGATCACCCCTCGTATATAACAACTCCACGCGTAGTAAAACATTTGAAGGTACGCTAAGTTTGCATGTGCACAATCTTGAATAAAATCTGATCAATTATCAAATAATGCACTAGTACTCTAACGGCCATTTTTTTCTATTGGCAAAAAATTAGTTCGTATACAACATCTCATAGAAAGGCCAAATTAGGCTTAAAATGTAGGGCACCACCAACACATTGTAAAACATTTGACATGTGTGTTTCCTTATAGTTTGAATTGAGATTTTACAGTTTTTATACTATCCTAATAAACTTACAAACATGCTTTCGTTCTTCTTTGTACATCAATAAATTCCAAAACTGGGTTTAATTGACAAAAATAATTACCATTTTTCTTATTGTTAATCTACTTACATTTCTGAACCAATAATAAAATATTTTCCATTATTATACCTCACGTGAATTCCCCATACAAACCTCCATAGACGAACGACTGATATTGTATATCACCCGTAGCTACAGCGACGGCGAATACTGTCACTCGTTTGCCAGAGCAGCGGGTGATATCGTAAAATATCAGTCGTTCGTCTGATGCGCAACGGCAATGCGCGTACGGTTCGTTCACGTCAGGATACGTTCTACAGCAATGGCGGACGTGAGACATGATTTTGGTCACTTTCAACTCCCAATAACTTCGTTGTTCATGGTCAGAAACATAAAGTGAGGGTACTCGTTTTCTTAGTTAGGACAAGCTGAACATGCTGCGACCAAATTTGAGCGGATTAGGCGAAATTTTCTAGTTTGCATCAAAATCGCATACCGTAAAGTATCTCCATTTAAATGACGCTGCTTGGTATGATGTTTGACGTCATCAGTTTTTATGACGTAACTTATTTAAAGGGGACATATCAAGGTTTTTCATTTTTCATTGCAAATTCCTTTTATATGTCGGATTTTATGTATTTATTAAGAACCCAGATTATTTTCCACAATGTTCAGTGATAAAATGAGTATAATCATCATTTTCTTCAAGCTGGTGCGCTTTGTCAATAAAATATCGACTCGCTTACTTCCCTTGAATTAGTTACTTCCCTTTGCTATCGGAGTGTCCTGATGACGTCACAGAGGCAGTACAGAAGGACTGTAGGTATAGAATCGTGTTGGATTCCAATGGGTTTTTTTAATATTCTCGGATAAAGAAGGGTTTATGTGTTGCAAATATCACTACAATACGCATTCTGATCATGGGGTCCGCTCTCAATGAAATTGTTGATAGATTTTTTGTGTTTTAGTGAATTGAATGCCCTACGATAATCTATTTTAGCGGCTCAGAGAAAATGGAAATCTCCGAGACAATTCAAACGATTACGCGTCTATGCGCAAGAAAAGGTCGTGAAAGCATTTGTAAACCTGAACACCGAACTATCGTCAATTCAAGCAATACAAACGGCAGTTTAATTTTGCAATGAAATGAGTCATAGATATTATTTTAGTCCTCTGTTGCGCTTGTGTTAAACGGATTTTGTTCATTTGAATTGATTCTTTGCGTCTTTGAGTTATGCCAGGTTGGTCTCCCTGGGTTTAAACGGTACTTAGAAAAGATTAATGTGTCTTGCTCAAGGACACAAACCGCAGCAGTGATGCAGGTGAGGCTCGAGCCCGTAACCCTTCGATCTCGAGTCACTGAAGCACTCTACCATTAAGTCACTGCACTCCCTAACGAATTTTGCATTGTGGGTTAAATTCCAGTGGGGATTCATCGGTCTGTACATAGGGCTCTAAAATTGCCCAGTCTTTAATATGCGCGGATCCAGAACGTTTTGTCATAGGGGGTCCAAATTTGACCTCTTGTTTTATAAACATTTTTAGTTGATGAGGGGACAGAGGATCCAAATACCACAATAAGCGGGCCATCATCGGCCCGCCAGCGAAACGGCGTTTCGCTGGCGTGCCGATAATGGCTCAACCGTAAATGCTGGCTTTGTAGCGTTGTGATTTTTCAGGGGATCCAGACCAGTATTGCTAAGAAGCCCTATATTTTTTTGATTTTATTCAGGGGGGGGGGGGGATGCACCCCTATCCCTCTTCTGGATCCGCCCATGTTTATTCACCGAAAATCAAAACATTCATGCATTGCGCACCAAGATAATGTAGGCTATCTCCTTGAGGTGAGTGTTCATTACGGCATCAGTTAATTGGAAGAGAGAGAGAGAGTTCAAAGCCGGCTCGTGAATTTTTGCACTTACCGCATTTTTAGACATTATTTATACATGCACGCGCAGCCATCTTAAGTGGGGCTAGAGCCTAGCAGAGCGGCTAAATTGGCTCTGCTTCTTCATCACCGACTATGCTCCAATGAACGCATAAATAGTTTATATTCTTGTAGAAAATATAAAAACCGGGATCTGTGTTGCATCAGGATTTGAACTTCGCAGATGCTCTTTGATTTCGCTGACTAAATGGCGAGTCAATCTAACATGCATTTTGTCATGTAGAATTCCTGGGCCACGTGCAGAAACAGCAACTAAATCAATAGGTTGTCAATCTACATGTACAATCCTCGGGTCGACATGCGCCCAAAGCCATAAAGTTTTGGTATTCGTAAAGGAATCCTTCATACATGGTTGCGCAGCCATCTAGTGGGGCAAGGGGCCTGAGTCGAGCCGATAGTGTCCCGATATTGGATGCTGGCTGGGTCTCTACTGTATGTCTATATTGTTGGTGGAGGCTCTTTCAATACTGCATGTGCGCAAGCTCGTCTGATCCTTCGATACAGAGAAGGAAAATCGCATGAGCTTGCTTTAATTTGTCAGTGGGCTCATTGGAAGCGTCTTGTCTCAAGAAATGCGTAAAATGATTCCAATGGGCAAGTGGTCAAAATAGAAAGAAAGAAAAAAAACTAATGCGATATAACAGACAATAAAAAAAGCAACAAACAAAAAAAACTAATCGGTGTTCAAGTCAGTGACCATAGCCCGGCGATCCTGATTCCAAATTAAAAACAAACAAACGCAAAGCTGCGTTTCCGACAGTCAAAAAATCGTTTTCGATCGCAAAATTACATTTTTGCAATCGATAACAATATATTTTGCGGAACACGATCATCGTTTGAAAATAGAAAACGTTGTTGTCGCCGATCAAGTTTTAATCAATGCGTTCGCTATTGTCGCATGCCGGTGTGATACGACAACGTCACCCGTTTTTTTGTTTTTGAAAAAAAATGAGCATTTTGTCATGTAGACAAATAGTAGACCTTGAATCTATATAAAATGGGGTTTGGTTAACAAAGACATACCCTTTTATTAGGCCCTATAGGCGGCTGCCGATGTGAGCCTACGATATGTTTACAAATGGTCTTCAACTTTCGAGGAACTCGTTGGAATATTGATAAGTGTGTTACAGTAGCCTATTGGTCCAGACTTTTCAATGTCTACCCCGAAACATCATTTAAATCGCTATCAAGGGCGATATCTGTGCTGCATTATTCACTGCGACAATACGGTCAATACACAGTCATCGGACGAACTGCCCTTGTGACGTCACAAATCCAAGGGAAGTGACTCGCCCATACGGGACTTTAACGGACATCCAGGTAGCTGCGATGCGCTGAAGCGGTAATAGGGAATTACAATGGAGGGTGTTAGTTTTTATACTATATCTTTTGAAATTATAAAAGCAGAATTCCTGTGCAAACAAATGTTTTACCTAAATATCTCACGATTATTCTGGTATATTTTTTATGAATTTCCCTCTGCAAACTCTTCGTCCTTTTTGATGGTTTTTGATAGAACCCTAACAATGATTAAATTATATAGTAAAACAGGCTTTTTAAGATCTGCTCATTGGTAGATATTCGGTCATAGTTTTTAAAGTATTCAATATATTTTCTCTGTGCAAGCGGTGCGCTGTGCTCAGTTCAATTGCGAACAAATTGATATAATTTTCATACAATTAAAATAAAATTTGATGTAGCCTTTTGAAATTTTCCTGGTACAACCCCTTTGACTTTTCCACAAGCTATCCACGCATTACGGAGGTATAATCTATTTTTAGAAACAGTATCCAAGGTAACAACAGGTATTGACCACACATACACTTTAGTTATCGCGCGTCTATATCTTAGCTCTTTTGAAAGTATTTATTTATTTATTTATTTATTTATTTATTTATTTATTTATTTATTTATTTATTTATTTATCTATTTATTTATCTATTTATTTATTTATCTATTTATTTATTTATTCTATAAAGTTGCGTCTGATCAGGGTACGCACTGTTTGCATTAAGAATATTTCATTAACAATTTATTAAAAAAAAAATACCACCCAACTTAATACAGAATGGACTGGCCCAAATGACAAGAGCGGGAAATTCTATTAACCTAAATTGGTAAAAATTCTTCACTTGCTAATGGCTCAGACCCGAGCTAGTAGCGGTAATTTTGGTACATATAGTGTCGATCTAGATCAGGCCCGAAAAGCGTTGAACTGATCTGAATACATACTGTTTGAGTAGAGAAATTTTGACACTGTGTTGGTATTAATGAAATAAAAGGCAAAAAAGATTTTGAAATATTGTTTCAAATGCCCATTTAAAAAGGAACAGCAGATAACAAGATAGCCGGCAAAATTACCCAGCATGCAAAGAGTTCAATTACTACCAATTATTGAATGCTAAAATTTGCGACACTTGGCGGGGTCTATTATTGGTGTAAAAACTGTAAACTTGTCAATTACTACTAGAATATAATTACTGCTCAAACATTAGCTCAGTTAAACTTTGTTCTTCGGCGTCTGATCAGGGTCTACATGGTTTCTTATAAAATGTTCTATTAAAATCTGAATAAAATTATAAATACCATCATACAACCCTTGGTTCAGAAGTGGACTGCACCAACTGATAAGAGTGGGAAATTCCATATGGCTTAAATGGGTAATATTTCAATTTCTTATATTATGAATTATAAAAGTACAGCGTTAATTGTATAATATAAATGAGCCATGACATGTGATTTCCAACAATGTGGCATTTTGACAAGTGTAGACTCAGACAAGCCTGTGTAGCATCCTTTTAAGCTTAGAAACTCAAAATGATGTTCAGTCAGAAGCTTAACACTCATAAAATGTTCCGGCAACTAGCAAAGGCTCTGATAAGACTGCGCGTATGCGCAGGCTGATCTGAGGCCTTGCTGGTCGCACATACATTATTGTTGGAAATCTCCTGCCGCGGCTCAAATAATAATAATTCAGCTGGCACCATTATTAACAAGTATGTTATATCAGAAACTTGAAATAATTTTGACTTTTAAGAATGCAAACATAAATGCCACAGAACGCAGGCACCTAATTCGGGCCTTCACTGATCGCATATAAATCCATTTGTTTATAGTGGATAAGCCGATAAACAAAGATTAACAGATCAACACGCCGTATGGACCCCATACAATTGATTTTTATTGCATGCGTGTGTTTTCTCATCTTTTTTTTTTCTTTCTTTTAAATTTTACTTTTTAAAAAAATGTTTTTAGATAATTTATTATACGATATACCATCTGTTTAAATCTAATAAAATCGCGTATTTTGCCGTGTCTGATCATGGGCATTTACCAGGGACAGTTGTGCATGTGCGATAAGTTCCAACATGGGCGTTTATCAGGGGCATTTGCGCATGTGCAGATCAGGATCAAGATTTTGTCAGGCCTGATCTAGGTCCACGCTGTTTGCAATACAAGCTGTAACTCCACCCTTCACCGAGAGACGCATCATGGTTTGGATCGAATTGGCTACCGTAGAGTGTTTATTATTTTATTTTATCTAGAAAGCACCGTTCAGGGTCTTCACTGTTCGTTCAGATGGTTCCTCTTAAAGTTCAATAAAATTTAAAAACCGACACCAACAGCTGTAAAATTTGAAATGAACCCGTCCGATTGGTAAATGGAAACGTTCGGCTTAAATCTGGCGAAAATACAGCAGATCTATCTACATTAACATTGGTCAAGCAATGATCAGACAGTGTCTGTGTACGTGTTGTGTAGACAAAGCAACGCGTACAAGAAAAAAATTGGTTTTCTTTCATCTTGATCCAATTTGTTATGAAATGTATTAAAGCTATACTTAATTTATGCTTGTTTCATTTGTTACATATCTAATGTACACTCTGATCAATGTGCGATGCACACGCGCAGAAAATTTTGACATACTATTCTAATAGTAATGCCTCAAATTTTCGATAATCTGTTTCACTGTAAAAACATTCTAACAGTCCAGTGGATCAAACGCCTTTAGCTATGCATGGTTACTATGGTGACTCTGCCACCTGCTAAGGGATTAAAATACAGGTAGTGTCCTGGCAGAATGAGATACGAAAACTCGATGTCCTCCAAAGTTCGACATGCGCTACAGACATCAAGGGAGATAAGCAGGATACTAAATTATCGGCACTAATTAATCAAAGGTCTAATTAACGAAGATATTCTTATTTTTTTACCACAAAAAATGATATGCTTAACTCTTAGTACCATTTTCTTCAACGTTTTACTTGATTTAGAACTTTAATATATCCCCTTTAAGCGAACGTCAGTGATCAGTTCGAGCATTCAAACTGTTAAAAACAGAACCATTTTAGTGAAAAATATATCTTTCACTCATGCATTCCCTTTGGAACTCCCCTCACCATGGTAAGTATAAGAGAAAACAAACGGTAGAAAATAAAGGATCTTATGTTCTGTTCGGTATAATAAAATAAATATTACATTCCCTGAGAGGGTGATAGTCGAAAATATCATCCCTCGAAATATGATTAACAAAATCGGCTGCGCCTCGGTTGATAATCACATTCCTCGGGATGATATTTTCGACTATCACCCTCTCAGGGAATGTAATATTTATATAATATCTCGCTATGATAAGATATTTTAAAGCAAAACTGCGGTGTCTTTACCCAACTCACCAGTACAAAAACATTAAATCAATGAATCTTTCAGCCAAATACTCAGAACTGTTCAAATAGGATTAGTCTATGTCCTAGCAATAAATATAATTTTACATCATTGCTTTATTTTATATACAGTATTGTACGATTGGCTTGCATTACGTTAGCATGCCTATGAACTTTTTGTGAATTTACTGTAAATGTATGTTGTGTGATGGCTCTTATCAGTTTCCCTATATTTGATTTTATGTGCACTTTAACCCATATAGGCCTGGTGTCCTGATTATTGGACTTATACAGGTAGTGAAGATCCAGATCAAACACCACTGAGTGTGGCGTCTGATCACGGTCATCACTGCTTTCTTACAGAATGCTCCATTACCATTTGAATAAAAAATTTAATAAAAATGAAAAATGCCATTGAGCAACACCATATTGGAAAATGACTTGTATAATTGTAAAGAATGAGAAAAATCATTTTGCTTAAATGGCTTAACCCTTTCCTTCATGAACATTTAAGCTATGCTCCACCGGCTATGAATAATTATATAAATACACATTCATGTTTGTACATAGAACAAAGGAATTATTTGTCAGGTCATTAGTGTACAAACAGATATATCATATTTTTATAAGCAAACAGGGTCGATCATGACCAGGTAGCTCTTTCAACGGCTGTCTGATCTGAGTCTTCTCTGTTTGCAAAGGCGTTTAATGGAGTCTCTATGTGGTAAAGGGTTAAAATATGGTTATAAAGGATATTCTGTATATACGACATTACTACCAATATTATGTTCTCTTGAAAATTCAGGGTATTTCGTATGTGTTGCAAATCTATCAGAGTCCCAACGTGTATATGGACAGTGACTTTGCCACCAGCTTCTCATGTAACGGCCGTATCACCAACATCACCTCGTCTTTTACTTACCGATCCTTCAGACCAACTCAGGGGTAATGATAAGTAAATGTTTTGAGCATAAAAATCAACTCCGACCCAAGGAAATTTGGGGCAATGTTATCAAGATACATATTTATCAATCAAACATATTATGGGAGTTCGAAGGAGCTGCCTCCATAAGACAGTTTTCTTTTGAGCGCCAACCGTATGAGCCATCATCCAGCAAAAAAGTCTTGGCGCGCTATATATGTAGCCAGGTGTCCAACATTGTGCTGGATTTATAGAATGAGAAATGAGACAATAGTGACTATTTTAATATACTGAGTTTATATAGTTATATGAGCCGTGGCATGAGATTTCCAACAATGTGGCATTTTGACAAGTGTAGACTCAGACGAGCCTCTGCAGCCTCCTTTTAAGCTTAGAAACTCCAAATGATGTTCAGTCAATAGCTTAACAATCATAGAATACTCAAGCGACTAGCAAATGCTCTGATCAGACTGCGCGTATGCGCAGGCTGGTCTGAGCCTTTGCCGGTCGCACATACCACATTGTTGGAAATATCATGCACTGGCTCATATGGTAAAAATAATGACATTTGAAGATGCAGAAAACATTGTTTCAACTACTTTCTTACAGAATACATAACATTAATAAACAACATTTACAATAGTTAATCAATACATAATGCAACTATACATAAAACTCAATCAACATTTTTATTAATAACGTTTTAACGAAACATTCTGGCTAGGTCCATTAATTGATTTTAGTAGTTAAGAACCTTATCTTTATTTCATCACAGTTAGTTAATTTCATTGTTTCCCTGTGGTGATGCATAGAGGATCTTACATGAGTGTCCATGTTTTATTGAATTTACTAAACGAGTTCAAAGACAGCAATAAAATGGGAGGGTTGCCGAGCATTTTATCGCTTTTTAGAACGAGTTATATAAATTCAATAAATGTAAGATTCTATTTATCGTTTGACATTAAAACTATTTTGAAATCTCATTTTTGGCGTCAAAACGTTAGGGTTTTGCCACATGCGTGACGTTAAAAGCGCAATTGCATATCTTTAGCCAAAAAATTGTAAACCATTAGTGATTTTTTGATTTTAATGCGTGGCGTTATTTCACTCCCAAGCGCCATTTCATATGATAATCTGATTCAAAGCTCCACATCGACAGGCTGACGCTGATGTGCATTCTTAGGCGGTGTTTTTTTGGTTTTAAGGTTCATTATTTGGTGCTGCTCCCATTGAATGTATGGAAGAGTGGTTGTGTTTTGCCCTGGTGTTTTGAAATAGTTCTTTGTGCATTTTCCTGTTTTTGCTATCACCTCACTGAGGAAGAGAGAGTTAGATGTTTGACTGTAGTTGTATTGATGTCGTGCGTGCGTATGTGTGTGTGTGCCATCATGATACAATAATTGGTCTGTTTTATGTGATTGTGGCATTTCCTAGTCATAATCCCTTACTTGTTGCCCAATTCAATTATGCATGAAGTGAAAGTATAACTTGAATACTTATCTGATTGCATGTAGCTACGCAAAACGCATCCACATAAATACTATGCTGGTTGTACCAGTTTTCGTGGTATTAGTATTTCAAATTCAATCTAGTTATGACAAAGTATCAATTTTTGAATAAAAGTATTTGGATATACATATCTCCACTACATTTGATAATTATTACTTACCATTAACGTGGTGACAGGTCAGATTAATTCCGGGCTCGGTCACTTTCCAAACAAGCACCAGTTTTCGTGGTTACCGTCGCAAATCCAGGTTTATATAAAAAGTTGCCGAATTTCTGGTCATTTAAATGTAATCGAATTATAGTTTTATTCTAATTTAATGGGTTGTCAGTCATTTATCGAAACAACATTTCAAATTATTCATTTGAAGATCAGTTTAAGCTGCCTGTTATCATCGTTAGCTTTCTGACATTTGAAAGATGGCGGCTATCAAGTTCAAAGATAATTACGTCATAATGACGTCATTGATGACGTCATGTCAGTTGATACATATTGGACGACGAGCAAATTTAATTGATTTGGTAACTGATAAAAATTCATTGCTCAATTTCTAAGAGTAGGGAAATCGTGGCTTCTTTTCTGCCATACCACGATTACTGGAGCTACCGCGAGAATAAGGTCATTTACCAAACTGTATTTCTTTGAGTTGAAATATAATTATAGCAAACTGTATTTTGAATACATATGGTCACATATCATGCATTTTCTTAGTTTTATCAACTATATACACCATTTTCTGTTAATACCGAGCCATTGAACAAAACTATTTCTTGATTTAATGACCTTTTTTCTTAAAGCCGCCTAAATTGAAGATGTATTATATCATTTGTATTTTTTTTCTTCAAAATATATAGGATTTGAAATACATGTGCAATGTTACATGAAAATGATTGTTATTGCTTAGGAGACCCACAATAAAGCAAGCGAAATGCTTTTCCACACACACAACATATGTACATGTATGTAGAATTATATAGTTTCTAACAACGTTATGAATCATTTGACAGCTTCACATGTTATGTTTCAACAATGATTCAACAGAAGTTATCCTGAAACTTATAATAAAAGTAAGAACAACAATTAACGTTCTCTTTGCTCAGAATCAGAATAACCTACAACAAAATCAGCTCAAAACATTAATCTCTGGGACTCTTTGCAAAGAAAGACGGTTTCTACCAAATCATATTACAGACGTGACGATTTTGATTTTGATATTGTCAATTTCCCATTTTTAGATGGTGATGTTCCTCGCTCTACATCTTATGGAGTTTATATTTCTAAACTCATCTGATTTGCTAGATCATCTAACCATGTTGCAGACATCCACATTCGTAATAAACGTTTACCAGAGAAACTTCACAAACAAGGCTATCTGTATCATACACTTCCTGTTGTTGTTGTTTCCCTAAATTGTATCACCAATTTTATGATTTCATTTTGGATTTAAATCTCTCTTGTACCGGACTTGGATTTGGAAAATTATGGTGACTGAGTGTATAAATAAATTCAAGGCAATTGTTTGCATTAATGATTTTCTGTGCAGTTCAGTAAAATGATTTTTCATTACAAACAGATTGGTTATAGCATTAATTTGATGGTACAGAGTGCATGCTTGGTAGTCAACCCACACGTATGACAACTTTGCTCTCCTCTTTAATTGCACGCCTGCGGGTCAGACTCAATGACAGTTTCAACATATAATTCTTTAATTGCACAATGGCGGGTCGGACCTTAGACTATGATGGTTTCAAATTAAATACTCATCCATAGATTTTAGGGTTGGAGCCTGATGTTGTGCCTGTAGTCGGGCCCACCAGTGTTTAACTGTTGGATTTTGTTTGCTCCGTGCATTCAGCCTATGTAGCGGATCGGGTTGGTTTGAATCTCACTTTGTTGGAAACCCCGAGGCTAGGTTTTCTCACGTCATATGGCGTCATATGTATATGTGTGCAGGGTGTGGGTGTTCTTTATTGTTGGATATATGTATTTTCCTCATGTTTGAGGGCCCCAAGGAAGATTGATTCGTCAATTGGGTTACCCTCAATAAATAAAGTCGTTACTTAGTTACTTACTTACTTAGTTGTATGTACAGTACTGTTGAGTTCTTTTCTTTGTTTTGTCTCCTTTAATAGTCCGTCCAGTTAAGAAAGACTGGGCGGTTCTTAGCAAAGACACACCCGTTGACATTTCCATATAAAAGTCGGTATGACAGAGTGTATTTATTCACCTGTGGAGCGCTTTACAGCTGTAGTTGTTTTGAGCCCATTGTGAGAAAAAGACATCTGGAATCAATTTGGATAACAAGCTAGATATACATGTATGCGCTCTGACAATGTTTCAAAATTAACTATTCAAATTATAATACTGGATAAGAAAATAAAATAATGGTCCGCATAGAAAAATTAATACTATAAATTGGTCAGCACACGAGATGATGGTTCTTATTACATAGGCGTGTGGCGAAGGTTCCGACAAGCCTGAATGTACGCATGACCTCGCCAGGGCTTTAGTTTCTCGCATAAACAAAGTATGCAAGTTGAAGAAGATTGCAAACAACTTTTAGACATCTAGTCTCTGGACACGCCAGAATAAGCGTTTAGTAGAGGCTTTTTCAGATATGTGATGAGACCAAATCTCATGTTTGTATGCCCTTTTGTCATGATCCAGATACTTAACCCTTGTCCCGCTGAATTCTAATTGGTGGTTTATTATTATTGTATCAGGCTTAAAAATCAAACCAGTTTTGCCATACAGACAGAATTTGACGAAAGTGCAAACCTACCCTCCCCCAAAACTTTCACAACATATCCATCCCAGAAAATAAAATGCAGCAGGTCCCCAGCAGCATACTAAAGATAACCGTTTACCAGGCATGCTAACGTATAAAGTTGGTCACCCTTGTCATCTGCGCTTCAGTTGGTTGCACGAGTAAAGCGTACATGGGCTATTACACCTGATTTACTGTAGACTAGTCTTATTTGACAGTGTATGACAGCGCTCTGTCTGACACGCCCAGTCTCTGTTAGCTGGTCACACTATATATAATATGCTATCTGAGTTAGCAAAGGACACCTCTTTGGGTAAAACGTCTTAATGTACATACACAGGGATCACAATATGCAACATGCACTTCGACTTTCATTTCGTCGCTTCAGTGCTATAGTGTTCTATCTACCATTGCACAAGTTTTGAGAAAAAAAAGTTTGAAAATTTTAGCATCCTGATTTTTGATGCCTTATTTATCAGAGACCTTTAAATCGTAACAGAGTGTTAAAATATGTACATACAGTGTAAATGGCCTTGATTTGAAGATATTTTTACAGAAATATGGAATTTACGGGCATTTTACAGTTTGCAGATAGAAAATTATGCCCTAAAATCGCCTTCTGCGTTCAGTGCTATTGTGTTCTATATTTTCCCACAGCTTATTATTCTGTTTATGGAGTCAATTGCTATACTAGCCTGAACAGAAATGATTATTTGTTCCTAAAAGTGGCATATTTAGTCATTTAGTTGGCATAACAGTAACAAACCACACGGATTATGCCATTAAAATTTATGCAAGGGAAGTAATCCGTTTCTACAGTTAATTTTTCTGTCAATGGTCTCAATTTGTATAATATTTTAGTCTGAACTGATTATTTAGACCTCAAAGTAGCAGTTTAACCATTGATTTGTAATTACATCGGCAAATTACTTCAATTAAAGCAGTTTAAATATGTGAAAGGGAGGTAATTTATTTCTACAGCTTATTATTATGTCCATGGATCAATTTGCGTTATTTTTTTGACTGAGTGGATTATTTGAACCGAAAAGTAGCTGGTATAGCAATTAGTTCGTCATAAGACCGACAAACCGCTTTAATTTAGGAAATTTTAATTTATGTAAGGGAGTTACTGCAATTTTTAGCAATTTCTCCAAGGGAAGTGACTTTATGTAGACAGAACAGCATGATACTGTACAAGTCCAGTCACGTGACATAATCATCATTGGCCATTGGATGAAGATATCTTAGAACACTATAGCACTGAACGAAATTGTCTTTTTTGTAGATAGGACAGCGATTTTAAGCTTACTTAGAGGAGATAGGCAAATGAAACCTTCACCAATAGATAGAAAATTTGATCCCCTTTCCAACGGTATGCATAACTCATTTTTGATCAAAATATCACTTAGAACACTATATCAGTGAAGCGACGATTTCGCTCCAAAATAGTTATTATAGCATCTTTTTTCTATAAATCCAAGGTCTATGTTAGTTGAGGTGGTGTCGATGCCAATAAAACGCATACTGTATTGTGGTATATAACAACAACCGACGAGTATTGGTGCTACTTTTTCATTGTGAGTTTTCATTTAAAATGCACTATTGTTTAATTATATGATGACGGAATACTCCCCAAAAGTTGGTTTATCCACTAGAATAAAAATTCTGTCCATACGTCTTTTGCAAGCTTACGTTTTAGTGCACAAGTCTTTATAGCAAAGTCAGCATTGAAATATTTAAATTTGAACACTGCATATACTTATATTTATATCACTGGATATTTATTTATACCCTTTACAATGCGTTATTATTCCCATAATAATTCATATCTATGCATATAATCTATTAAGCACCCTATACTACCTTGGTGATGGGCAATAATGCGAAAGAATCCTTATTAACATTACCATATGTGACCAAATCTGAATTGTGTGACAGGATCTGACAATATATAACAGGATCTGACAATATATAACAGGATCTGACAATATGTAACAGGATCTGACAATATGTAACATGATCTGACAATATGTAACAGGATCTTACAATATTTAACAGGATCTTACAATATGTAACATGATCTGACAATATGTAAAATGAGACTGACAATATTTAACAGGATCTGATACTACTGGCCTTTTGGGACATTTAAGTGTATACATAGCCATATTCGTTTGTGCTACAGGAATGGTTTCTGAGAAATGTGAAGGCATCCTCAAAACAAATTGAACAATTAATTGTGCTCTTAAGAAGTGTACGATCCCTTCCATAGACAAAAAACATGCTAAGAAAAAAACTCAAAGCATAAAAAGACATGCACTGCCATTATGATAGTCAGAAACATATTTGATGGCGACGTCATGCCCTCTGATACGACAGTCCATCATTTAATGGGTTATCTGTCACATTTCATCAAACTGTTGGTTTTGCATCTTGCCTAACATGCAACTAATGATTCAGTTTGGCTCACGAAACGAACAGATGGTATTTATCTGATGGCTTATTGCCCAGTTGATGTAATATAACAGCTTGAATTGGTTATTTCTATAGGATACGACCTACATAGTTCAAGTATATACAAACCAAGGTGTGTACACTGATGCAGACTACTCAGAAGGGATTAAATGTGTTCGCTCCACTGAAGAAGTAACAGTCACAGCTCTACAAACAATTAGGTAATCTTACAATATAAGTCAGCACCACAAATATGACGTGTTATTGAAAAACATCTAAAACCGCATTTTATGAAATTATTTTTCATCAAACAGGCATTTAATTATTCTTTGAGCATACACACAAATCGATCTGGTTGAGTTTTTGCACATCATTAAGAAGGTCTAACGTTGAATTTTCTAAAGATGCACTTTAACACATGGGGAATATCAGTTTGGCTTATCCGTTTGTGACAAAACTAAAGGTTTAACGGTGTAAACTTACTCAGTCCCTGATTCAATCATCGTTGACATCTCAATAGTTTTCATCAAGTTCTTTATCATTCGAAAATGATATGGCCCACATTCCTTTGTCATTCCTAAGAGGATAGAGTTGTTCAATCTCATAGGCGTTTTTAATTCAAAGTCAGTAGATGTACTACTCTGAGACTTTGCTGATCGCATGTACAATAAGTACTAAACATTCCTGACTCAGCTATTATTTATGGCCAACAAGGTTTATGCTTGTGCAAAAATAATAAAATTTGATTGTTCCCCTATGATTTGATATTTAACAACAGCAGAATCAAAGTCGAAGATTTGGCCAGTCAAATATATTGAAGACCGCCGTTCGCCTCAGCTGGCTTTCTGACCCTAAACAGTGATTACATTGTTTGTTACTCCGCGCGTGTGTGTGCGTGTGTGTGAGTGTGTGTGTGTGTGTGTGTGTGTGTGTGTGTGAGGGGGTGGGGTGTTTAGGACTTTGTTTCCTTTCTAGTTTGGCGATTAACTTGCTCAGAAAAAAGAGAGCTGGTTGCCATGTGGTGTCTGTGTATCTTCCTCGCGGTGTAGTATGCTTGTCTGTGATATATGATTGTAGAATTATGAATTTCTTAAAAAGTAGTCCAAACAAGGCACATACCAGCAAGCTGATTCATTTGGTATAAAAACTTCCCAACAACGTGACGTATATTTAAATAAGCATTGCAGATACCCAATGTTGACAAGTGAAAACGTGTGAATTTATGTAGTTTACGGTTATATTAGGAATTTCTATCGCTAGATTGACTTGATAGCTCGATGCCACATTACCAATGATGTTTTTGATGAGATTTTGAGTCATTCTTCAAATGGTGAAATGTTTACATAAACACCGACTCAGTCAGTGACACCTATGCTTTGACGTACTCAATACTGACGCCAGAATGTAAACAACCACGGGCTACTGTGTGAAAACCATAAAATTGGTTTTCGAGGTAACAATAAACATACAAAGCGGCGCTAAGTGACCCCTTACAGCTAATTTTCCCTTCGAATGCAATATATACTGAACAAAAGTGAAAACGCTACACCTGAATTGTTTGCCATCTATATACAAAATTATGCAAACCAAGAATGCAACGGAAAGTGTATCTTAATGTTCAAATACTGGGTTATGCATAACAGTAAAAGTTTTACGGATGTTGTCACGAGGAAACACATGAAAGCCATTTAAATGGGGACAGTGGTCCATTATTCCAGGTTGCCAATTTGAACAGAAATCTAACATATTTTAGACCTTCAGAAATCCATTACCAACGAGATCCGACTGCACGAAATTGTAGTCTAGACATGTGAAAACCAGAAATGTGAAGGAATTATCTCAAGTGTGATTTGATCGTTTAGAAAAGCAATCTTAAAAAGCGGATTTTCACTCAAATTGCCAAGTTTAAAAATTTAACACTAAAATCGCCATAGGAAAATCAAAGTGTTGTTGCATCTAAGTATGAGGACATTACTAGTCGAGAAATGGTAGAAACAATGTGCTAAGAGGTCTACCTGATTTGGCAAAAGAAAATTATCGAAAATCGTGATAATCGAAGATTACCAAACATTTAGTATTCCTTATTTGTTTTTGTCAAAGGGAGATAATTTTCAATATTTTACAAATTCGCTAAATTCGAAAGTGATTTCTGAGCTTGTTTTAATTGATTAAGCAGTTTTCTTGTGTCTTTATGAAACACAATAAAGACCAATTTTGATAAGCATAACAATTTTAATTTGCGCATGCGCAATAACAAATTTCAGTGAATAAAGCTTTAAACACTTAAAGGAGCATAACTCATACATCAAGCGAGACAAATTGGTGGAGTCTCAACGAATCGTTTGCTGGATGTCTCGGCAACATTATTAAGCTTTAGTAAATACTTTTTGTCCAACAGTTTCTCATAAAATATAGATAATTGTAGTGTAGCGTTTTCACTTTTGTTCAGTATATATACGACCGGTTTGCTTCCACAATAGAATTTCTTTTTTTTTATACTGACCTCGAGCACATGGCTGCTCGGTCTCGTAGTAACAGAAGTAATTTTGATTGGCTGAGGTAGTCATGTGATATAAGTACATGTGACTTGAGTTCCTATGGAAATCAGGAAAAGTACGAAAGGCCTATGATATCAGCTATAACAATTGAATAAAAAACAGAACTTTCGCCTTCGACCAAACAGCGAGTGAATCTTCCCCCTTGATTCTGCTGTTGTTAAAACACAAATACAATGTCAGCTCGCAATGAGGATTCCTAGCTAATGCAATGCATCATCACAGGGAAACAATCAAATGAATTAAACTGACTATAGCTGTAGGGAACAGATTACTATAATCTAATGAAATATAACAAATAAACATCATTCTCAAATAATAATCACATTTCCATACAACAAATAAACATAACCAAGAAATGCTGCAATCAATGATCATAGACCAACATGTCACCTGTAAACAGAGAGACAAGAGCACATACAAAAAAATCAGAAAACACATGCATACACGCGAAAATGCAATAAACAGATTGTTCACTTCTCATGGTCGCTAAACTATAATGAACTTGCTTTTGAAACTCGACAGCTGATTGGGTAACATCAAATATTTACTCTTTCCGAAATAATTTGACTTCCTTAATTACGTCACATTCCGTTGGATGACGTGCAGCTTTATGTGACTTGCAACCCTCAAATTTGAGACAAAATACAGAAGTGCATCAGAATGGGGATAACCATATTCAAAATTTTCATTTGTGGAGGTATGTCATCGGATATACGTTCGGAAATCACATTTTATGGCTCCGCTCGCGGGTCGCCGTAAAACTAAATTTCCGACCGTATATCCGACGCTATACCTCCTCAAATGGAGATTTTGAATACAGTTATCCCCTAAATGACACAAAGAACTATATGATATTACCACGACTAAACAACAAGGATGCCACAACAACAAAGTAACCGCCTCAAAATGTACAGCAGTCATAGCCATAGCCACAGAGTGCTTAAACATATTTTACTTGCTAAATCTTCTTGACATCAAAAACGTAATTTAGTCGCGACATGTGATTTCCAACTATGTGGCATTTTGACAAGTGTAGACTACGACTAGCCTGTGCATCCCCTTTTTAAGCTTAGAAACTCCAAATGTTGTTCAGTTAGTAGCTTAACAGTCATGGAATATTCTAGCGACTAGCAAAGGCTCTGATCAGACTGCGCATATGCGCAGGCTGATCTGAGGCTTTGCTGGTCGCACAAAACCACACTGATGGAAATCTCATGTCGCGGTTCAGATTATATTTCTTGCTCACATAGATTCCCTACTTATTCAATGTTTCATTACAGCGAAAAGATAGAGTCACGTGATCAAGCGATCATAGTATGTCCACATTATATATATGGGAGCGCAGTGGCTCTGTGCTTGACTCGAGACCGAGGGGCCGCGGGTTCGAGCCTCACCGGCGTCACTGCGCTGTGGTCCTTGAGCAAGACACATTTATCCTAGCTTAGTACTGGTTCAACCCAGGAAGACCCTTCCCTGATTAACTGAAAGATTGATGATGGGACGTAAAGAATCAAATAAAAAACAACAACAAAAAAACATTATGACGTCGCGTCAGATGTTGGTGTTAATTTTAAAAACGTAGGGGTCCTCTCTATTGAAAGTTCTCTATTTCACTTATTCCATTATACATTTTTACAAACTAAACACCAAAGAAAAGGTTATTAATTATATTTTACATTGATGAAAAACGAAAGACAAATTAAGATACAAAGAAAAAGTTATCGCTAACATGTTCCGTATAAATTGCCGATTTTTTGCATGTAGAGATGTAACAGAAATCGTTTGGTGGAGTGTTTCTAAATCCAAAATTTTCAATTTATAATGTATGAAATCTTGTAATTTTCCCCGCATAGCTACTTTTTGTGCTTATCCTCACGACGACATGCGCGAAATTGGCGTTAATCGGCAAACTAACCAGAAATAGCCAACCAAGCAAAGAAACAGAACGTGTAGAGATTTAAAGAAAACGTTGAAAACATGGGTTCTGTGTATTTATGTTGATGTATTACTTTTTAGTGCCTCGTGTTTTTTAAATTCGAAGTATATTACAGAAATGCGTTTTCAAAATAGAATTAAAATTTGGATTTATTCTTGATTTTTTCCATATTTAGAGCAAAAATTTGTTGTTTTGCTATGTCTAGCAAAAATGTCACACTCACGCAAATGGCGTCTTCGGAAATATGAGACATTAATTCAATACTAAATGAAAAGATGTTTCTTCAAACTGATTTCTCTCTAAATAAGATATGTAAATGCGTTTTTCATATATTTTATGCTGTTTTTAAATTAAGAGAAATTGTTAAATATTGAATAAAATATCGCTAAAATGCCTTGTCTAGCAAAAATGTCACAGACGCCGTTTTTTTTACTTTGCTAATCGCGTCGTAAAAACGTTAACATTTTAGCGTTATAATATGCGTAAATGCCAAAAACTTAATCGCGCATTTTCTTAAAACTTATATACTTATATACTGATGCATTAGCATAGTCTTGTAGGACACTGTCCTATATAAAGTAATATAAAATAGGTCACTGGCCAGAATTAATTCGAGAAATCGGAATATTCAATGACCTTACCCCTGTTTTCAGGAATATTCAGGAAAAATATCACAGGAGCTTGAAATTCGATCCTTATTCACTCATATAGCCCCTAAACCGAAAGCTCATAATGTCATTAGGTAATGATGACATTTAAGCTTATGGTTATGAGGCTAAACATGTAATGTAAGGACCAAACTTCAAGCTCCTGTGTATATATACAGCCACAGGACATACCCACTCCCAACCCAGTGACGTTGCCGCTTAAATCGATGTATTTCCAGATGTTTTGCAAAAAATTATTGTCCAAAAACTATAGAAGCGACAATTTTGAAAAAAGTACCAAATGAAAGCAAATTGATTTACGCAATAAACATTTTTTATTGCAGCTTCTCGGTTTCTGTTGTTTTCGTATGGTAGTAATTTAAACGCAAACACAAATTAAAATGACAGTTTTCGGTGACGTTTACGTTAGCGTCTACGGGAATAGTGATGTTTTAAAATTTACATTCATTTTAAATGCGTTCTACCTGAGAACTAAAAGTGTAATTATTTTAATCATTTACTGTATATTTGCTCTTCATACCTGTAAGTTTTATCAAATTTAACCCATTAAGTTTGTCACGGAATTTTTTACAAAATTCTAGAAAGGTCTTGTTTCAAGCGGCGACGTCGCAAAGTGGCAAACAACTACATGTCCCGAGACTGTACACCATATTGCTAGGTATTAGTAATAGTCAACTCATTGGAAGCCATACGATGAAAAGGGTGTGTCTGAAACTCAAAGGTGACATGCTCGAATCGTTTATAAATAAATTTCTTTGTTGTTTTCATTCATTTGTGTCTACAGGTTTGTTTGGGCCAACACTAACTCTTGGCGATATTTTGGTCATTATCGCATATACGCAAAAGCCTCGTGAAAATGTGGATGCTGACATACATGTATCAAGCGGTGATAGAGGTCTCAATTCTACAGCTATTTATCATCTACATTCATACTTTACTCTGACGAGCCTGTACCATTACACAGACTTTCCCCGAGTTACCGGACAATGCGATAAGTACCAAACGCTTACGTATATTGGCTAATTTTATTATAAAACATGCAAGGGTGAGCAGCGAAGATATCCTTAAGACCTATAATCACCCTGTCTGTCCGTCCGTCTGTCCATTGAAGTGTACTGCAACGAGAATAGAGTTGTGTAGTTGATAAGCACCGACCGACCAATCGCATTTACTACTGAAAATAATTGTGCTTACCTGGGTAATTTCCACTTCTTTTCGTAATTCTACTCGGGAACATGTATTAATAAAACCTTTATAAACTTAAATATATATAAACCAAAACAAACTTTTCATCTGATCATTTTACAACTGGGCATGTGTGCTTAGAAATATCAACGCAAGGAAGATCGCCTCTCTTATCTGTGAAAATCTCATTGTTTGACGTGTTTAAACAACTTTTGACGTTACACAAATTAACACCAACATCTGACGCGACGTCTATATATATGAGGTCTGATTCCACAAAAAATGGCTGATGCGTTTAGAATGGATCTTCGACATCTTTAACTGGCCATATTTTGCACAAGAGTCTGCCATTGTTCAAACACTAAAATTGATACCATTGATATCACATAGTGGCCGGTCATGCTTATTTGTATATTATTTGAGTCGTTCAATATTTAGAGAGCACTGTCTTCTGTAGTATTAACTATAGAGAGAAAATTATACAAATAATGTGTTATTATAGCCAATTGAATAGCTAAAATAGAAAACAAGTGAATAGGACCCAGGACATTTCACAATCATAGATCAAAATTCTTGGTCTCTGTCGTAAATCATGAAAACTTATATCTATGCATAAGAAAATAAAATAACTAAGACCTACTTATCAGCGGGGAACAGCTGGATTGATGGTTAAAATCGAATAAACATGTCACATTTCTGTTTCAATATTGCAATGCGTTGAATGGATATTCCACTTTCACTAATCTTTAACCATTGTCACATTTCAGTGTAGATCCAACTGATGGAACAGTTACAGATATAGTTACGCCCATTGTTACCATGACGATAACAACTGACTCAGCTGGTCTGACCACAGCGGGCACTGTGGCTGTGGGAACAACGCTATATCTCAACCTTGACTTACAGAGTGACTTCATAAGTATGAATTGTATTTTCTAAGTAATTAATTTAGTCATTAATATATCTGATTAGTGATCATTAAATTAATTTAATTCATAGAGGATCTTACATGAGTGCTCATGTTTTATTGAATTTATTAAACGAGTTGGGGAAAAGAGATAAGATGCGAGGCTTGCCGAGCATTTCATCTCTTTTTCGCAACGAGTTTAATCAATTTAATAATACAGGAGCACGAATGTTAGATTCTATTTATCATATGACAAATACTTTGAAATCTCATTTCAGGCGTAAAAACGTTATAATTTTGTCATCATGTACGCAACGTTGTTATGGACGTCATAACATTTCCCGTAAATCTATAAACCACTAGTGGTTTATAGATTTTATTACATGGCGTTATTTCACTCCCTGACGCGACGTCATTATGATAAAATAAATTCAATTATACAGGAGTACGAGTAATAGTTTTAATTTACCATAATTATGATATGACACTAAACTACACAAATGACAAATGATTTATTTAGCGCAAATACATTTACAATAAATGGTTAAGGCCAATACAAACAAACAAAAACAGTCATATGGAAGTATCAAAACATGTGGGAGTCATAGTAGTCAGGATACAATTCTTTGTTTTGATCTTTGAATTCATTCCTATTTCCCCTAACTATTATATATATTAATTACAATTATCCTCATATCTTCTGGATTTCTAATGATCTAATTCATATTGAATTAGAAAGTTCTTCTAAGACATATAGGATTTATGAGATGGCAGTCTCTCTTTGATGCACAAGTTAATCATTGATGTGTGTAGTCTGCTGGTCCATTTCAAAACGTCTCTGCGGCACAGAAGCAACACAATTCAAGCCGGGACATGATATTTCCAACAATGTGGTATGTGGGACCAGCAAAGGCTCAGACCAGCCTGCACATACGTGCAGTCTGATCAGTGTCTTTGCTAGTTGCTTGAATATTCTTTGACTGCTCAGCTACTGATCGAACATCGCTTGAAGTTTCAAAGCTTAAAAGGAGGCTGCACAGGCTGTAAAAATGCCACATTATTAGAAATTACATGTCACGGCTCATTTGTGAAACAAATATCATCCGACGAATAGATTTTTTTTTTTTTAAATTAAAATTTGAAGGTAAATTGATATTATCAAAAAAATCATTATCACTGGGGTGTGTGAATAAAAGCAGAGACAAATGTCCACACCTCATGGCCAAATTTAAAGCATAATACTTTGATGGAAATATTTCACAACGCATGTATCAAGATAGAACAAAGTATTATCCATTTCCATAAGTTGAATTGCTTTTTCACAGAAACTTTAGACAATTATCTTGTTATAAAGATACTTCATGTAATCTTTCAGCGTCCGATGGATTTGATATCCGAGCTCGTAAGATAACCGTTCAGAGCGGAGGGACGGTGGTTACGCTCACTGGTGACGATATGGGTGGTGACGGGTACGTATGATGCTGCCTTAATTGCAAATGTTCGATCTGATCACAGGAGCTTGAAGTTCGATCCTTAAATCACCCCTATAGCCTCAAAACCAAAAGCTCACGGTGTCATTACGTAATGACATTGTGAGCTTTTGGTTTTGAGGCTATAGGGGTGATTTAAGGATCAAACTTCAAGCTCCTGTGATCTGATCAGAGCATGGTGTGCATACGTTATATTCATGTACCCTCTTATGAAACAATGTGTAGACTCAGATATGTTGGTATTTGGTAAACCCTTACACTGGAATCGTCAGAATGACAAAGCCATGTCGTTACTGAAATTGAACTGCTGGATCGTACACTCAATGTGCTCTCGTAAATGAGCATGTTATTTGGTCGATGCTTTAAAAGATTATTTAAAAACATGAACTGTAAGTGCATACCATGACCTTAACATTTAGTTTCCCCTGGGGATGGTCTTATGTTAATGAACAGCAAAACTTAAACTGCTGGACTCCAGCTGGAGCACCAATGGCTCGTTGACCTTGGTTAATTTGAAGTCTCGAGTTTCCATAGCTCAAGATATATATATGAGCCGCTATATGAGATTTCCAACAATGTGGTATGTGCGACGAGCAAAGCCTCAGATCAGCCTGCGCATACGCGCAGTCTGATCAGAGTCTTTGCTAGTCACTTGAATATTCTATGCATGTTAAGCTACTGACTGAACATCACTTGGAGTGTCTAAGCTTAAAAGAAGGCTGCACAGGCTCGTCTGAGTCTACACTTGTCAAAATGCCATATTGTTGGAAATCACTTGTCACTGCTCATATATAGATGCAGGCATGTGCGCATCTAGAAAATTCCACCAGTTGTGGGGGAGGGGGCCCTGATAAGATTTTTAGTCATAAACGTGTGTCGCAGAGGGCCGTACGTTTCCTGGGTCCAATTGCTGCTAGAGGGGGATCCGAACTTAGTCTAGAATTTTTAGGAAATTTATTGCCACCTGTGATTTTCCAAGAGGTGGCGATCCATACCCCATTTCCCCCACTCACCCTCCTCCTTTGTATCAGGATTGTCTTATTTCATTTTCAAAAATCATGTTTTTAATCATTACCATTGCCTCAAATAATTACACTGCATAACGTTATTTTATAGAAACTAAACTTGACTTGACTTGACTTCATCCTGAGTTTATTTTTCTACTGCTGCGGGTGTCCCAAGTACTGGAGTAGGCAGCAGGTGGCTAGAGTGTCTAACACCCAATCCCCACGCCTCTCTGTTCAGTGGATCGATGCTGCCAAGGCTGCACATTTTCATGTCAGTCTAAACACATTCAGACCTGGTCTTTTTAGGTCTCCCTCTTCTTCTGGCGCTAGGAATCGTCATACTTGTGATGGAGTTTATGCATGCAGAGGAGCGTGCAACATGTCCATACCATCTCAAGCGCCTAGTGTGGAGAGCTGCTGTCACCTCCTGCACTCCTAACATTGCACAGAGTGTGTCCACAGACACTTCCTCATCATCTCTGACTCCCCATATCCAGCGGACCATTGATCTGTCGTTCCGGCGAAGCCGCTGCAAGTCTGGCGCAGTAGGTGCCCAGGTTTCACTCCCATGCAATAGGGCAGAATGTACACAGGCGTTGAAGACCTTCCCGCCGGTCCTTAGGGACACATGCTTGGATGTCAGAATAGGAAGAAGCCTTTTAAACTTTCCTCAGGCAGTACTACATCTGCTGATGATGGCAAGCTTGCATCCTCGGCCAGCACACAGCATGTCTCCAAGGTAGCAAAAATTGGATTCCACGTCGAGTTGCGTTCCATCCACATCTACCTGTGTGACAGGTCTATTGTCAAACGGTCGAGCCTGATCACAGCATCTTGGACAAACATAGTCTGGATCCTTAGCCAATCTTCCTCTAACACCACTGCACTTCTTGTGCACCCAATACATGCACTGCGAGCACTGCATAGAGTTCACACCAACACCACTCCGACAGACTGCACAGGGGAACGCTCCAGAGTCGCGTAGAAGGTCAAGCCCCGGTCCCGAGACCATGAGCTTTGTCTTCTTCATGTTGACTCTCAGTCCCTTGCGATCCATACCCTCTTTCCATACCTTCAACCTTGCAATGCATTCTTCAAGTGAGTCTGCCATTACAGCAAGGTCGTCAGCATACAGAAGCTCCCATGGCACACCAGTACGGAACTTGCACGACAGAGCTTCTAGCACAAGTATGAAAAGCAAGGGGCTGAGAACAGATCCCTGATGCACACCAACACCAACCCCAAACTCCTTGCTGTACTGACCGTTGACACGGACGCGGCTTTTGACATCCGTATACATGCCCTGGATGACACGTACAGCCCATTCATCCACTCCCAAACTCCTCAAGGCCTACCAAAGAACTTTCCTGGGTACTCGGTCGAAAGCCTTCTCCAGATCAACAAACGCGAAGTAAAGTGGCTTGTTTGCAGCGATGTACTTCTCTTGCAATTGGCGGATGATGAAGATAGCATCAGTGGTGCCACAACCCGGCACAAAGCCAAACTGCATGGCGTCAATGTCCACCATCTCTCGAATGAAGGAGTCCAGCACACGCTGGAGCAACTTCATAACCTGATCTGTTAGTTTCAGGCTGTGATAGTTTCCCCGCTCCAGAGCATCACCTTTACCCTTGTAAAGGTTCAAGATGAAACTCTCTTGCCAGTCCGTAGGAATCACACCATTGCAGAAGACCACCCCCATTAGCTCTGTCAACAACTCTATGCCCACCTCACCAGCAGCTTTCAGCATCTCCGCAATCATACCAGAAGGGCCTGCAGCTTTGCCGCACTTCATCTTTCTAAGGGCTTTGCGAATAAGATCCTTCGTGACTGGTGGAGGTGGACTATTATTTTAACCCTTAAAGCGCCAAGAAAAAAATGCTTCTGAAAATGTCATCTGCTGAAGTCGTCTGCTGCAAATAATTGCCTACCACAACTGACGAATTAAGTATATAAGCAAACAGCGTGGACCCAGAACAGACTGTGCAGTCTGATCTGGGTCCACACTGTTTGCCATAGAGGCATCTTAAACATTTCAGCAGACGAGAAAAACAGACGGCTTTTCTTGTGATTGGCGCTTTAAGGGTTAATTAAGCCTGCTATAATAAACTCCCTGTGGCACAAACTACCAGTATCTTGAGCAAATATAAATGGTGACAAAGGTTTCGAGCTGTTATCATAATTGCAAGGAACAGTCCCCGGGTATAGATTTTATAAGCACTTTTTCAAAATGAGGAACTACTACCATTTTTACCTTCTATGCTATATATGTTTTTGTCATAGTTAAAGTATTTGTATTTATTTTTAGATGTCTGGCACAGACGTATTGGGGAGAAGTGAGTGACCTTGGTCAAGGGCAATTGCAAGTAAGATATTTCTATTTAACATATATGCACATATTTGGAAGCAAGGCACGTCCATATCAGAAAAGAAAACATGGGAAGTATATATTAAATAATCATTTTTCAAAAACAGTAAGATAAACAAAAAACTTTATTGAGAGGTTCTTTTGAGTACCAACAACATATGTTTTGGTTGAGAAATAAGAAAAATAATTAACTAAAGACCTGATACTGATATATTCTCCTGCAAAAATTTATAAAATGACATTGTAATTGTCAATTTCGGTTTCATGTGCAGTCGTGACGGCAAAATAGAATTGTGTCACATATATTTTAACACTTTGTCATCTGCTGATAACATTTGCAAGATCACAGAACAGTCAGCTTCTTTCTGAAACAAAACTGTTTGACACTTTGGTAGTTTTTCTGATTTTTTTATTTGACAGACATAAAAATATAATTTAAAAAATAACTCAGCATTGAAGAGTTAAGCAGTTTATTAGACGATGTCTTATAGTTTCATTGTTGACCTATAAAAGCTGACTGGATCTCTGTATGGAAGAAAGTACACGTCATAAAATGGTTATTGGGCTATTAAAGCGAGTTAGTTGTATGAAATGTTTAGTTTTTGCCCTTTATCATTAGTTTTAAACATGATTTTCATGTTGACGCCGAAAGCATGATAGTTAAAACGCGAGAAATGTCAATAATATCGGCAAATATATTTGACTTTACAGCACGAAAATTCTTCCGTAGGGAAGTTTTGTCGATATTTATAGATCACATGATAAACTATTAAGGTAGCACACAACTACTGTTTTTACACTAGTCGCAACAAACAGCAAAAATGAGTTTCTCCCGTTGTGGGGTTCTGTAGTTGTTCTGTGTATTGTAGTGCGTTACTTTTTGTCCATTTTGGTTTGCAATCATCTTGGTGGGGAGGGAAAAGCTGGTTGTTTTGGTTAGTTTGTCTTCGTAACTCGCGACCCCTGGATCTGCAGTCAGACACGCATCTGTTTGGCTACAGATGCGTGTCTGACTGCAGATCCAGGGGTCGTGAGTTCGATCCCGGCCTGGCCCCATACTTTCGTGGAGATTGATCATGAAATAATTTCTACGGTCATTCTCCTCCCTTCCGCTGATTCATTCAAGAAGGGTTGTTGTCAGTTACAAGCGAAAGTATGTGCACATATTACTGGTTAACTGCTTGCTCAAGCCTGCCCAGGAAAAAGTGTGGTTAAGTGAACTGACCGTCCCGCAATGACCATAGCTGTTGACATGGGACGTAAAGCAACAAAAACAAACAATTCTTCATGTGTCTCGTGGCTATTGTGTTGCTCTCCCTTGTGATGCCATGTGGTTGTCTGCAGTTTGTGATTGTGGTATTTCCTGACCCTGAAATTGAAGGCAAACGACGCACATTTTATAAAGTAAGTGAGTATGAAGCAAACGACGCACATTTTATAAAGTAAGTGAGTATCACTTACTTTATAAAATGTGCGTCGTTTGCCTTCAATTTCTCGTGTTACTCATATCAAACACGTTTTCTTTCACTTTGTCGTATATATTTTTAAAAGATATTTCTTGTTTCATTTAATCTTGTTGTCGGCTGAATTTTGAAAATTCATGAAAAGTGTGTCTGAATAGTATAGAAATACAAATATACCAATGTAACGCATACCAGCAATTGGGTAAGCTTAAACATCGATTGGAAACAAGGCCCAATTTTTTTCACATTTTGACATTATCTTTCAGCTTTACCGTGAAGGACTTGTTGTTAATAAAGGATCATTGACGGTTTGGGCCTTATACGCCTATTTTTCTAATTCCAAGAACGCTGCTTTTGGGCTTCTAGTGTGGTGCATGTAGTATCAGTGCAATAGGTGAATCCAATGGCAAGAGCCAGCTAGTAAAATATTTGCAAAATTACTACACATTCGAGAGTTATAGCGGGTAGAAAGGGGAGGGGGTCTGAAATTTCATGAAAATAAAAAGTGCTTTAAAAAGTGATTTCTGCACGTTTTCTTGATTTATTTGGTAGTCATGGTGATATCAATTGAACATACCATACGCCGAGTATTAACGAATCACGATAACTGATGAAATTGTTTTAAAAACAAAATATTTTTTGAAATAAAATGATTTTGGGGAGATACTTTAGAAGTTACCTGTACATTTTTGACTACAGTTACCGTAAATAATATAAAACTGAAAGCTCAACAAAAGAAATAAATATTTTTAAAGGAATGAAAGTGTCCCATTTAGCACTGGAAAGTAAAACTGATTCTGACTAGATCCTTTGAATATTACTTTTGCTTTGTTTAAAGGGCAGAGCATGTTGAATGTATTTAAAGTGTCCGAATATTTATGGTATACATATGCATGTATATCCCTATATGAGACAATATATTGAACACTAAGGTATTTACCTGTTATAAACTTTTGTATGCCAGTGGATAATTTTGTCGTCTGCCAATAGCCTTTTGCAAACAGTTTGAACCCAGATGAAGACCAACAGAATGTCGGTCTTCATCTTGATCCAAACTGTTTGACACTCTAATGGTGGTCCTGGGTGGTTTATTTTTAAAAACTTAATTTTGAAGAAAGTCAGCAGACGAAAATAAAAACATGAACAATTCCCTAGCATGCAAATACAAAGTACAGGACGTTTGCAAAATAATGTGTCATTTTATAACAGTGAGATTTTTTCTTATGAAAAAATGCATAATACCTTGCTAATTCTACTTTTAGTCTTTAAGTACTTTATATTAAACTAGCACAGAATACAAAGTAATTTAGGAGGTTGGTTCTAGAGAACTTCATAACACTCATCAATTTCTTATTTGGTAGAAAAGGCATTTTATGGGCTTAGGCCCTGGGTTTTTAGGCTGCTGAACATCTTCCCCACCCCCCCACCCCGTGTGCCAGCAAGCCACTTCCATACAATGTGTAAAATATGGTAACACATATACATGCAAAAGCTTTTGCTGGCACACGGGGGGGAATGATATTTTAAAAAATGTTTTCGGATTTCTAAATATCTTAATGTAAAACTGATTGTTCTACCCAAAATTTTACATCCTTGAAGCATATAATATTGAAAACGGATTTCACAGCCATAATGTACACAGGTCAGGGTAGCTTCAAGGTGAAGAAAGGGACGATTGACAAACTTTTATTTTTACTGAAAACCATAGGCATTTACCCATAGCAAGTGTCAATGATCCCTTACACGTTATTGTATGAAGAGCGATATATTCACACATTACAAGGCAGTACGTTAATTGGGATCGAACTAGGGACTACTTGCTTGCAAAGTCTTTTGAAAACAGTTGTTCTCTGGCATTTAAGCTTAAAAACTTAAGTAATGATCGTATTGAGATAAGTTCTACTAATGAATTTCCATGGCATATCTTACACAGTCCTATGATTTTTCTCAGGTCAATGTGTATTCTTAAATTTGCCTATGCCATCAGCCACTAGTTTTAGAACTTAGGCAAAATACTGATGTCATTTTGTGTGACAAGCATAGCCTAAGATCAACCTGCACATACGCACAGTCTGAACAGAGCCTTCGCTTGTCGCTTGTGTGATCAAGTCATCAACTACGAAAATGATTTTGTATATCACATGTTCTAAAGTTGCCTCACTTGCTGTAATAATAATACAAGTTAATCAACCTAATGAACATGTTAAATTTAGAATGAAAAGCATGGGCGGATCTAGAGGGGGGACAGGGGGTCTGGACCCCCCCCCCCCCCTGAAAAATCAAAAAAATATAGGGTTTCCCAGCAATATTGATCAGGATCTCATAAAAATCACAAAGCTACTAAGCCAACATTCAATGGTGGGCCATTATCGGCACGCCAATGATGACCCACTTTTAGTGGCATTTCGATCCTCTTTCCATCCCATCAGCAATAAAACGTCAGTGTTGGACCCCCTCTGAAAAATTGTCTGGATCTGGGCATGCAAAGGTTACTCAGTTATGTTAAGAAATTTTAAAGATAAATAAATATGTTGAACCCTCCTTGGGGCAGTTGAATGTAATTGTAACGCAATTAATAACGTTGGGTAACGTAATTGAATGCAATTAATTAAATTGTACAAAAGCCATGTAATTGAAATCTAATTGGAAAAACACCAATGTAATTGCAATTAATTAATCACTTTCCAAAGTAATTGACCCCAAGTCTGGTTCCTTTATAATGCTTTGTTTTGGGTTAATATATAGGATTGAACCTTGTTATAATTGAATCGTGTTTCAAAGGGGCAATTTTATATAGGAATTATTACTGTAGTGGAAATACCATATATTTTCCTATAATCCTGTTTTAAAATTTCATGGTTAGAAAAATTTGGTAGCCACAACATGACCGTGTGATATCCAAATCTGTGTTATAATGAGATGTGTTTTAAAGTGACTGCACTTTACATGTTTAATTTCATGCATGTCATTATCTTCTTTGCAGATAGAGTTTAATGCATTCATGATAGTGACAGGAACGACTGGGCTGAATAGCCAGACATATACTGCTTATATCGAGGTCTGCAGTGGAACTGCATGTACAGCCTACGTAAGTATTCGTTACTGTAGATTCAGAAATTTTCTCGAGAATTTTGTTTTCGCGAATGCCATTATAAGACATATTAGTGATATGAAAAATTCGCGACTAAGGCAAGGATTACCTATATCAACGACAGAGTGATTTTGCCATTTCGCGAGGGTTTTATTTTTTACGAATATGCGAAGTTTTGCGAAAATAAAGTCCTCGCAAAAATTCCCAATTTACAGTATCAAAAGAATAAAAGGAGCACAAGTGTGACAAAACCTGTTTATGGGGTTTCTGACCATGTAAGACTCTTAAATGTCTTCTGTGCTATTTAGCCAAGCTAGTCTGATGAAATTTCGATGAAAGCAAGTTTGGATATACTTTCGAATATATGAATAACAAAGGCGCTGATTAGACTGCGCAGATACTCAGGATATTTTGCGCATTTGTTGTTCGCATACATGTACAACAGAGTCGGAGTTTTCTCATGCTGAGGCCCAAATATGATGGAATGGTTTTTAACCCTGGACAGAGAGTAAAATGCAAAAGGTACCTTTTTTGTTGTTCCTGGCCTGTCCTCATTCACTGTCTATAAAATGAAACAAGCGCATCAGCAAATGTTTACATGTGTACTATTATGTTTATATATGAGCCAGTGCATGAGATTTCCAACAATGTGGCATTTTGACATGTGTAGACTTGGATGAGCCTCTGAAGCCTCCTTTTAAGCTTAGAAACTCCAAATGGTGTTCAGTCAGTAGCTTAACAATCATAGAATACTCAAGCGACTAGCAAAGGCTCTGATCAGACTGCGCGTATGCGCAGGCTGATCTGAGGCTTTGTTGGTTGCACATACCAAATTGCTGGAAATCTCATACACTGGCTCATATAGTACACTCTTTTCATTACTACCCAATGATTAGACACGCCAAAACATACACATTATTCATGTCTGTTCTCCTAGTATTGAGGCCCCACAGGGGGAGGGTCTGTGTCCCCTTGATCCCTAAATATACAGATCTGATTTACCCTAATCCCTGGAATGTATTTCCATCAACTTTTTGCATTTCTCCCCAAAACCCCAAAAGTATGTGCTTGCTCCCAAGCTCCACATAAAAAAATACCAGTTCCGCCTGCTTCCTTAGGCTAAGGAGACATTCAACTAGGCTCTGCATAACACATAAGGGCCGCAGAATTGTATTCCTGAGCCTCTGCGAATGTTGACAGGAAGAGTGCAGATCAGCCTGTATGCCCATGCAGTCCTGTAAAAATCCATCATGAGTGTGAGGGTTGGATAGAAAAATCTGTCCTGAGGATCACCTATTGACAACATGAGGCTTGCCAAGAGATGACAAACGGTGATCACGAGGGACGTACAGATTTTTCTATCCCATCCTCACACGAATGATGTATTATTTGTCTTGCTCACCACTAAATACCTCATTTCATATTAGAAAAACGTGACAAAGACTTCCAGAAAAAATCCTGAATACGCTTAGATGCGACATGGTAACGTAATTGTAACAATACAATGACGTCACGGATCGACATGCGGTAAGCGTGGGGCCAACATGCATCAGTTTGTTTTTTACCTTTCCCGTGGACTGGTAAAACAGCGGAAAACCTGATCTGGTGTGTGGGAAAGTTGATGTTTTTTATCCATAATTCTGTAGAAAGTATAATTGCTCAAGTTGCTTCATACTAGTATTTGTAGCTACGCAGGATGGATTGTGCCTTACCTGGTTGCAAATCTTGAAAACAGGATTTCCATTGAAGAGACACAAAATCATCCTCGGTAACCCAGGCCTGACCCATTCCGTTACACTGCATTCAACATGAATATAGTGTAACGGAATGGTCACGCTTGAGTTTCCATCAACGAGACACCAAATCATCCTCAGTAACCCAGCTGTGACCCATTCCCTTATACTGCAGTGTAACGGAATGATTTACGTCTGTGTTTACATTGACTAATCAAATATATGCTGTGAATTCTTAACCCTTTTCTGCTGAGTAAGCTGAAATGCTATTTCTATCATCTGGTTTTAAATCATATCAGCAAAATGTTATGTATTAAGTTTAAAAGAAAGGATACAGTTCTACACTGAACAGCTCAATAATTGTTACGCATCTAATCTGTATTGCAAAACTGATCTTATAAATGGGTTTAGTTTAAATTCAATTTATTTTAATTCAAGTACATATTTAAATGGGAGCAAGAGATTTTGAGTTCTTCTCTTGAACTTCAATATTTTGACAAAGTGTAGTTTGAGGCCAGTGCTTAAAGCTGCATACTCTGTAACTATGAACATTTTTCGAAAAAAAATCTTTTCTTTTTAAATCATTTGTAAAAGTAGAATTAAGCTATGTTTTCACAATAAAAATGTTCAGTACAGCTGAAAACTGCATGGAAAAGTGAATTATCTTATCAAATAGGTGTATTTTTCTCTTGTTGGTAATTATTTGCGTCCCTCCAATAATTATAGACCGTTGAATTTTAACATAAATGCAGTTGTTTTGATAGTGATAACTTGTTAAGATTTACGAAAATGGTAAAATGTTTACCTGAATTTGAGTATTTTACTGCGTTCTTGAAAAATGAAAACATTAATTTTAAAATTAGAAGATCAAAAGTTACAGACTATGCAGCTTTAATGTTAAAGTCTGAAAAATGCATTTGCTTAAAACTGATTTTAAAGGCCTATTTAAATTCATTTAACTTTTATTTATAGACATATAATATACATGCAATACTGTATCTATTTTACAGACGTGTTCTAGAAAAAAGAGAGCAGCTGGATTTGATGAAGATTTCACAGAGCTAACTGATACTGTGGATGATATTGAAGCTTCCCGAGAGTTAGTTGTTGTGCGTTTACCACTTGAAGATGAGGATATATCAAATGGTGGGTACAGTGCTCCTTATTTTATCAGGTTGACCAAAGTACGCCATAGTCATTTCAGTAAATGATTCAGTAAACACAAAAGTTAGTAAGCAATTGTGTATGTAGGCAAAGTAAAAGACGGTAAATAGTTCATGTCACAGCGAATTTCCAGACTATTCCTGTGGTGCAGCTACTCAAAAACACATCTAATATTACAGCTGATGGTTTTAAACTTTATTTTATTAGGGTCCCGCCAACGAATGTGCAAACGAATGTTGGCGGAGCTCTATTGTTTCTGGCTTGTCCGTCTGTCCGTGGTTGCTCTAACTTAGTCATTTTGAAGGGATTTCTTCCAAATTTCAAATATGGATGGCTGTCATCAAACTCTCGTTTAAGTTTGAATACAGGTTTTGTCCAATGAAGGATAACCAAGATGGCTGATAAAATGACCGCCGTCTATCAGTATTCGCTTTTGTGGTCATTTTTAATCAGATTTTTTCCAAATTTCACATATGGATGGCTTCCATCAAACTCTCCTTCAAGTTTGAATATGGGCTTTGCTCGACAAACAATAATTAAGATGGCCGACAAATTGGACGCTGCCTATCCGTATCTGCTATCGTGGTCACTCTAACTTAGTCGTTTTAATTGTATTTCTTCCAAATTTCATATTTGGATGGCTTTCATTAAACTCTCATTAAAGTTTGAATACAGGTTTAGCCAGACGAATGATAGCCAAGATCGCCGACAAAATTGCCGCTGCCTATCAGTTTGCTTTTGTGGACACTCTACCTTAGTCATTTATTAACAATTGTTTTTATTAAAATCTAGCCCACGTTGAAAAATGGGCTTTGTCTGATTACAAAGATAGTCCTGACAATGGCCGCCACCTGTCAGTTTGCACTTATGGATACTCTAACTTAGTCATTTATCATCCAATTTCTTCCAAATTTATATGTAGGGGAAAAATGGTCACACTTTATAGCTGTTTAGCGATAGGGATAGTAATTAGTTGTTTAGGGCTCCACAGGGAATGGAATGTAAAGTGATATTTTCGTTTGTTTGATATTATACTAGGTTCATCAAGAATATATAGATTCCTGAGTTAAATACTATTGGACGTGTGTGTACCCACATATAAGCACCAGAGCAAGTTTGTTCACATCATTCACCAGAGCAGAAACGTTTTGATTTTAATATATTATATTGCTCCGCTGAAAAGATAGATCAGAGCTACCATATTAGAAAACAATAACGGTTGGTTAACAGAAGGTCGAAACTTTATTTAGCAGGTCCATAGAGATTGACATCAAAGAAAAATTGTTCAGTTTTTTTTCAACATCACCACATTCACACACAGGACTGTCAATGATATTTTTCTAGACAAAAAGATAACGCAATGAGCTTCAGTTCAGTCGTATGCAGGAATGATATATTTGTCCTAGTCGTGAACCAGATAAGTAGTAAAGTGGTGGTTTGGTAGTGTTTTTTATTGGCTTATGTTAAATGGATTCAACTGCTGGAGAGTTCTTAGTATCGTGTGGAAGAGTGTTCCAAATGCGCTTGGTTGAAGGGAGAAATAGCGGATCTTACATGAGTGCTCATGTTTTGTTGAATTTATTAAACGAGTTGGGGAAAAGAGATCAAATGCGAGGCTTGCCAAGCTTTTTATCTCTTTTTTGCAACGAGTTTAATGAATTCAATAATACAAGAGCACGAATGCTAGATTCTATTTATCATATGACAAATACTTTGAAATCTCATTTCTGGCATAAAAACGTTATAATTTTGTCATTATGTACGCACGTTGTTATGGACGTCATAACGTTTCCGGTAAATCTATAAACCACTAGTGGTTTATCGATTTTATTGCATGGCGTTATTTCACTCCCAGACGCGACGTCATATGATAAATGAGTTATATTGTTGTTGTGATATTACAACTATTGACTATTCAAGCTGTCGATATATGTCCTTTCTAGGGCGTACCTCCATCGACAATAGATTTCTCAAGGTTCACTGAAATCACCGATATCTGGCGTTTTTACCGCTTCCCTGACTTTTTTGATTAATTTTTGCATGTACAGTTACCACAAATTGCATCATTTATTTGATCCCATGAAACTTTGTTTATCATATGACGTCGCGTCTGGGAGTGAAATAACGCCATGCAATAAAATCGATAAACCACTAGTGGTTTATAGATTTGCAGGAAACGTCCATAACAACGTTGCGTACATAATGACAAAATTATAACGTTTTTACGCCAGAAATCAGATTTCAAACTATTTGTCATATGATAAATTGAATCTAACATTCGTGCTTTTGTATTATTGAATTTATTAAACTCGTTGCGAAAAAAGGTAAAATACTCGGCAAGCCTCGCATTTTATCTCTTTTCCCCAGCTCGTTTAATAAATTCAATAAAACATGAGTACTCATGTTAGATCCTCTATATAGTCCGTCATGGCTTTAAGTAGACATTATAGAATTATAGTTGAGAAAGTATGCTCAGATATATGAGTTGCCGTACATGCATCAAATTGTCACAAAGCTGCCCATAACCAGCTTTATAACTATTACCCTCAACAAGCCTCGCATTTTATCTTTTTCCGCAATGTGCTTGATATATACAATTATGAGGGTCTGGGTGGGGTATAATGATTAGTGAATAATGACCCTTTTTTATAATGAATAGTGAATAATGAGCCAAAAAATAATAAATAGTGAATAATGAGGAGGGCCTAAAAAATAATGAATAATCCTTAATGAATTGAAGAAAAAATTAATGAATAGTGAATAATCATATTTCTTTGCCACCTTTCTTACTTATAATGAATAATTGGTGTTATTTTAATAAATAACCCAAAATTTTAATGAGAAGAATGATGGGCTATATTTTAAATGAATAGTGAATGCCAGATCCCCCCCCCCCCATCCAGACCCTCAATTATACCTGAGCATCCATATTAGATTTTCTATATAAAAGATAATGATGCAAGACATCTTCCGTTTAGGGGACATACATGCTTATATGGGCCAACACTAGAGATTTTGATACTGACAGGTAAAATCGGCCTGATTTCCAATGAAATTAAGATACTTAATGGAAAAAATTATTTGGAAAAAAATCCCAATCTTAAAAAAATTGTTTTTGTAGATTGGGATTTTTATTTGGTCACCACACACACAATTTACATGGTGACAATCTACTATCATTGCATCTTATTTCTCCTTCAGTTTAATGGCAAAAGTATGTGTAATAGTTAATTTTTTTGTTGTTTATCATAATTGCGGACTATAACAAAATTCCCAATCCAGGGGTTTATCGCGCTATTTCTCCCTATTTTTATAATGCCCTATGGCTCCTACACAAAATTACAAAAAAATCCTTGACTTAGGCCAGAATTTTTTTATTAGTTGATTTACGGGAATTTTTTTTCAGATTTAGGGTCGGGGGGACGAAAAAAAAAAAAAAAAAGCTCTGAAAATGATCAGTCGATAATAAAAAAATAAAAAAAGAGATTTTTTTTTTCTTTAATTTTTTTTTTCAATATCTCGAGAACAAACAGTAAAACTAGTAAGGTGTAAAACCAACAGTCAGTTATCAATTTTAACAGTGTCACTCTATAAAAAACACAGACAAAATGGCAAACCTTGTAGATCCTAACCATAATGCTCCTCTAGGAGAAGTCTGAACGGGATCTACAGTGTTTGCAGATGACCATCTGAAAACTTCATCACCATGACAGACTGACTAGATAAGACTGACTAGATGTTGTAATATAAACCACAGAGTTCGCACAGGCTTAAAAAGTACATGAATTTAGAGGGCTTTCTTGAAAAGTCCTTGGAAATTAAATCTGCCTTGAAAAGTGCTGGAAAAAAACTCAAAGCCTCATACTAGGGCTCTGAAAAATGAAAAGTCATTATCCCCGCCCATCCCCGTAGGTGGGGGAACAGTGGATACAAATGACTGGTGCATAACTAACGAGACAGGGCCGAATGCACTAGAGAACGAGTTGACCTAGGAGATGAGCTGACTTGGAGACGACTTGACCGGCTTCCATTGTGATGAATGGCAGGCTAGACTTTAGAATCTGTCCGCCCATTAAATGTCCTATTTTAAACACTAAATTGAGTGGCGGACAGATTCTATAAAGGCGCTCCTATTTATGTTTAAATCCATGGATAACTGACTAAACGGTGTCTCCAGCTCTGCAGAACAGTTCACTTGGTTCTCCCTCTCTCGGAGTCTCCGGTGAATACTGATAAAACAGACACTTGGTCATCTTCGAGTATTTTGGATACTTCATTTCCGATGGTTGATTTCAAACTGACTTGCCGTAATGCTTTTTATAAAGTACCTTAATAGTAAGCACTCGAACTTCAGAACGAAAAATTGTTGTCGTTAACGGCCATATTGAAAATAGGAAGAAATACTGGTTGCCCGCTTCATGTAAAATAACCAGCGCCGGTTTCAAAACACTAGATTTCCTTCTTATAACGGCAGGGCTTTAGATAATCTTTATTTTTAAAAGAGTACAGTACTCATCCATTTTTTTAAAAAAAGGTCTTAGGAGTAACAAGAAATTTTTTGTAGTACTGACTTTTTGTCTTAAAAAACATACACCAAGAAACGATAAAGATATTTCAACAGGCCGTTTAATTGCGCCCGAGCTAACTTCTTGTTTTCCTAGTCTACTAACAAGAGAGCAAACGGCAAGATAACACTTTTTATTTGGCAAAATAGGTGTTGGGCTTAGCAGGACAAAGCCGCAAGGAAGACAAGGGGGTGCAGGAGGAGACTATTTTTTGTAAAAAAAATAGTGCAAATAGGAGCATTACGAGTGCCCTTTTAGTGGCTATTGTCTGCTTTGGGAGGGGTAGGTGGGTGAGGGGTTTTGTTGAAATCAAAATATTTGATCATAACTTGACGCTACTTAAAATGATCTTAAAGATTTTTTTTTCCGAAATACTTTTGTATTTAAGCCAGTACTTGTTTGGATTTTGTGTATTCGATTCTCGCAAACACAGCTCTCCTGATACTTTTTTCAAAAGGGAAAAAGCCGCTGGATTTCACAGATATTTGCAGAAAATACTGTACACTATTACAAGAAGGCAAACACGCATGGATGGCTTTATTTCTATAACTTTCCTCCGTAGCATTTTGCAGAAAGGGTGTTGTGAAACCGAAAGTAAAACTGTGTATTACACAGCAACCTCGTGGTTCTCGATGGTTTCCGCAAGCTGCACTATTGATCCGACGGAGACTTAGACGTGTTTTCATTTGATGGCGAATGCGTTTACGAAGATTTGCGGTGCCTCCGTAATAAAACGAACATGCCCGAAGAGAAACAAATTCGGATTTCCTCTAACTTTTTCCTACCGCGTAAACAACAAAGCGAACCTCGCAGTCCAATTTTATTTTTAACGAAACGAATAATATTTAGAGTCGGCGGATAGAATAAAATGAAAAAAAAGTTTTATTAATTATATTTTTTTGCACTTTCGGAGGGCGATATGGCGGGAAAAATGGCGGCTGCCATTATCTGATCTCGCATGTGTTTTTCGCAGGTTAAGTGGGTTGTAGGGAGTTGAGGTGAGATTTAGACAGGTAATAAATGGTTTTTGAAGGTAATAAACTGAAATAGTTGTTGGATTAAAACGCTCAGACAGTTGCTTTTGTAAAAAACGCTGCACGAATTGGCAAAATACATAGTGGGTGGGGTACTTACATAACAAAAATGGCAGAAGCGAACAAAGAAAATGAAAAGGCAGAGCGAGTTGAGCCAGTTTTCTTCCTAAATAATGAGGTTAAACAAGAAAATGACAAATGGCTCACAACTCTTGAGGTATGCATGGCTGTATGCGAGGTTGTGGAAAATGATATTTATATTGAAGGAGCACAGCGCATAGGTGGTTTATGGAGAATTTATTTGACAGATCAAAATACCAGAATAAGCTTGCTTTCCACAGGCATCAGTTTAAGAGGTATTCAAATTACCTTAAAAGACAGAAACCCATTCCTTAACCAAGGCTACAGTACTGTTGAGACAACTAGGGTTTTTGTTCGGAATATTCCGATGTCATATGACAACACTGAGATTGAAAAAGCCCTCAAGAATGCTGGAGTTAGTTTTTTGGGACCCATGAAGTATGCTAGAGCCAGAACACCAGCAGGAAAACTTACTAACTTTAAAACTGGGGATAGATTTGTTGACATAGAGTTGCCAACAACACCTCTCCCCAAAAAACTCAGTATAGGTTGGTTCACTGCATCAATTTATCACAAAGAACAAAAACAAATACAGGATGAGATTGAATGTGGAAACTGCAGACAAAAGGGCCACATAAGAAAAGACTGCAAAAATGAACCGGTTTGCTTTGAATGTATGAAGCCAGGCCACAAGAAAGGAGATTTGGCATGCAATATGGGCATGGTCGAAAGTGAAAGTGAGGAGGAAGGTGAAATAGATGATGAGGAGGAATTGGTCGAAAAGGCAGAACAAAGTGAAAATGCAGTCCAGCAGGTCATTGATGACAAGCTGCAAAAAATTCTACAGGAAACTGAGGAGAAAAAGGAGGACCATGGAGAAGGGAAAAGTCAAAAATTACTGACTGCAATATGGAAAACAGGTGGGCAAGGAACACCAGACAGGAAGTCTTCAGCTAGCCCCTCAAGGGTTAGAAAAGCAGAAGACAGAAGCCCAGAAGAGATTAGCACCAGCCAAAAGAGAAAAGAAAGAAAGAAGGCAGAAAAAATAAAGAAATAAGATAGAAATACCATGATCTAGCCTTACACCATGGAGAAATATACAAACATTTTATCTCTGAATGCTAGGGGTCTAAGAGAAAATAGCAAAAGGAAAGATTTCCTTTATTGGATAAATCAAAAAAATATTGATGTATGCATGATACAAGAAACCTATTGGACCAATGAGTTTGCAGAAAAATTGCAGAGAGAATGGGAGGGGAAAGCCTTCATAAATTGTGGAACACAGCACAGTAGGGGCACAGCAATCCTACTAAAGAAACACATTAGCATTCTGGGCATACATAAATCAGAAGACAGTAGGATTATATTAATAAATGTTGAAATACAGGGCAAAAGCATGACACTAATAAACATCTACGCACCAAATACAGCAGGTGAAAGGAAGACTTTTTTTGCGAAGTTAAAAAAATGGATAGAACGATATGCGATAAATGACGAACAAATCATCTTAGGGGGAGATTTTAACCATACGGAAGATAATAATTTGGATAGACGCTGTACCGGGAATAATAAAATTATAGATGGCAGCGCTAACTCCTACTTAAACCTAAAAAACACTAAAAAGCTAAAAGACATATGGAGAATTATGCACCCAAAGAAAAAAGAATACACATACAAGGATATTAGCAGATTAGATAAATTTCTCATTTCAGATGACCTGACACAGGTGGTGCAGAGAATGAGCATCATTACATCCGGTGTTAAATCTGACCACAAAGCTATTCAGCTGTGCATGAACTTAAATAAATCCGAGAGAGGTCCAGGAAGGTGGAAACTGAATGTAAGTATATTAGAGGACAAGATATACCAACAACAAATAAAGGAACTGGTTAAAAATGTGAGAGAGGAGAGTAAAGACCTATCAAACCAGCAAATCTGGGAAATGTGTAAGGTAAAAATAAGGGAACACACAATTACATATTGTAAAAGAAAACAGCAGATAAAAAAGAATATAGTAGGTGAACTAGAACAACAAATCAGAACAAAAGAAAAAGAATTAATAAATTCAAATTATGCACGTAGAATTGAAGAAGAAAGGGACGAGCTAATAAGAGATATGCATAATCTTGTACACGGTCAAAGCGTAGGTGCTCAAATAAGGAGTAGAGCACAATGGATAGAACAGGGAGAAAAAAGCACAAAATATTTTTTCAATCTTGAAAAGCATAATGCAGCAAACAATACCATAAAAACTTTGGAAAGAGAGGATGGCTCATACACCAAAAATGAAACGGAGGTGATAGAAGAGGGGCGTAACTTTTATAAAAAGCTCTACACCAAAGAATCAAGCAATGAAGAAGACATGACAAAATATCTTGAAGACATTGACGAAAGGCATATTCTTAAAGATGATGACAGCAAAGCACTGGAAGGAATTATCACACAAAAGGAATGTGAAGAGGCATTAAGGAATATGAAAGACAATAAATCACCTGGAAGTGATGGACTCCCACCTGAGTTTTACAAAACTTTCTGGCAGGACATAAAGAATTTAGTAATTGGTTCTTTAAATGCAGCATACGAGAAAGGCGAACTCTCACCCACACAGAAAAGAGGCCATTTAACTCTATTATTTAAGAAAAATGAAAAAGAACTACTTAAAAATTGGAGGCCAATCAGTTTACTTAATACTGACTACAAAATACTAACACATGTTCTGGCAAACAGATTAAAAGGAGTGATTCATAAAATTATACTAAAAGACCAAAATGGTTATATAAAAGGAAGAAACATCGGGTACAATATAAGACTAATACAGGATGTAATTGAATATTTTGAAGAGGGTAATATCGAAGGAGCAATCATCTTTCTCGATTTTCATAAAGCATTTGACACAGTCAATCATGATTTCCTAAAAAGCGTGCTAAGAAAGTTTAATTTTGGCAGTTCCTTCACAAAATGGGTAGATATTATTTACAACAAGGCTGAATCATGCTTCACAAACAATGGATGGACATCAAGACCCTTCAAAATAGAAAGAGGAATTAGGCAGGGATGTCCCCTAAGTGCGCTACTCTTCATTCTAGTGGTTGAAATCTTGGCAGATAAAATACGAGAAAACAAAAATAATGGTCTTGAAATCAAGGTTAAAGAAGACACAAAATATATACAGATCGCACAATTAGTAGACGACACAACAATCTTCTTGAAAAATGAGCAAGCAGTGCACAATTGTCTAAATATTGTGAACATGTTTAGCAGCATATCTGGGCTTAAACTAAATATGGATAAGACTGAAGGCCTTTGGTTAGGACGGGGTATTAACAGAAATGACAATCTAGCAGGAATAAATTGGGAAAAAAATCAAATCAAGGCGCTAGGGGTACATTTTGGATACAACAACAAGGAAATGGAAAAGCATAACTGGAGCAATAAAATTTCAGGACTATAAAAAAAAGTTTTATTAATTATATTTTTTTTGCACTTTCGGGAAAATTACAGTCGGCGGGTTTGTAAATCAACTAATAAAAAAAATCTGGCCTTATTGCATATGCGAAAGGCCTCCTTGAAACGCCCATACTGAAGTATCAAGAGGGGCTAGATGTCTCACACAACTGTAAATGACTGAGTCCTGTTTACCTTCATTCTTTGTGAATGCAAGAAGCGAAGCTCTAGCTGGACTGTGTTTATGTGCAATCATGTTCTTTACGTCCCATCAACAAACTTTCAGTCATAAAGGGACGGGTGTTCCTGGGTTGAACCAGTACTAAGCTAGGATTTATGTGTCTTGCTCAGGACACAACGCAGTGACGCTGGTGATACTCTAACCCGCGGCCCCTCAGTCTTGAGTCAAGCACTCTACCACTGAGCCACAGCGCTCCCTTGTGCAAGCATGTCTTCTCGTCGTTCATCACAGATGCGATAAGTGCCATAACATCTCATTTTATGATGAGGCATAATGGGGAAAGTTTTCAGGACTATTTCAGAATTCAGGGTTTAAAAGTTAGTCCCAAAATTCTCAAATAGGCAGATTATGATCATAAATATGGCCTGAATGGTTGGAAATAGAGTTTGTGGTTACCAAAACCACACGGGTAGGAAACAACATAGACAGAACCATAGACTCTGATATAGAAGTTTTAGGTTCTGTATAATGCAGGCTGAAAAAATCGCCTAAAAACAAAAAAAATATTCCCATTCAGTGCTTTTATGGTGTAAAATAGCGAAAAAAGGGAGAATGTAGCTGTTCACTCTGGCCTTTTACTTCTTAATTAAGCTAATGCGAGCTGCAAATTGTATATACTTTTATTTGAATCCTTTTGGTTGTGAAATAAATGGAGGTAATTAACCCCAAGACAAAAAAGCTTAAATTAAAACTGCACATAATTTGCAGTTCACTTCAGCTTGAGACCAGAGCCGAGTATTACACTCTTTTTTTTCGCTATTTTACACGATAAAAGCACTGGATGGAACGTTTACGGTTTTTACACAATTTCTTCAGCCTTCATATACAAACCTGGCTGTTCTGTTTATGAAGTTTCCTACCCGTGAATCATTATGGCTATTTGTCTAAAGGACTTCAGACAGTCTTAATGAAGGATTGCCCATAAAAATGGCCAATGAAAAGTTTCAAAGAAAATGGTTTGTTTGTTTTTTCATGAAAAAGATAGTAGGTTCAACTCTCGAATTATCCACATATGTGTTTTTCTCAATAGACAAGTACCAATTAAAAACTGTGGGCTGAAAACTCTGTTTTTGCTATTCAACATCTAGAAAATAGAAAAGTTTTACTGAAGTGCTTTTCCCCCGTGACCAAACTAATCTTTTTGCATACAGTTGTAGTTTAACATTTTACACATCATATAAAATGACATGATTGGTCATGGGAGAACGCTGTCAATATGCTCAAAAACAATTCATTATAAAAAAAAACTTATTAAGAACTAACAGGTCAAACTGGTTGAATTTGAAACATAACAGGTAACAGCCAAAAGTTATGGGCAGCATACTTATTTAAAAGAAACGATGAAATCTTCTCTAACCGAATTTAATGCAAACACATCACTTTCATATCAAGTTTTATGCCACAAACATTATGTTTCCACGTATTTAGGTGAATACTTGGCGAAACTTTGACCTGTGAAATAAAATATGGCCACAAAAAATACCCCACTCCCATAACCCTGAAGTCCTGGCATTAGTTTGCAATATTGTTAAAATATTTTTATTTTGTTACATGCACTAAATGTAAGGATTTGATTTAAGCACAAAAATATAGTTGTCAATTATGCATTATCCTAGCCACAGGCTGTCAAAATTTAGGCAGATTGAATCATGGACTGTCCGAGGTCCTTGACCATTTACACTTAACTTGAAAATGTACAGCCAATGTGTATGCTTACTTCACGTCCCTCCTACAACCTTGTTGATTATTTTTATCTTTTATTTACTTGTAGGTGGAAGAGAAGAATCTGTAAACGCAGGTGATACTGTGTGTATTCAGAGGACCAGCTTCTATGGAATAAGTATCGTCCTACTGATTGCCCTGGTGGTTTGCATGGCAGTGACCTGTATCATGTTCTTCAGAATCAGAATCCACAAGCGATAAACAAAAATACAGTCAGAAGTGACAAAAAACCTTACATAAATCATTTATCCAATGTGTAAGCTACCTTCAAGTCCCTCCTACACCCATATTGATTATTTTTATCTTTTATTTACATGTAGGTGGAAGAGAAGAATCTGTAAATGCAGGTGACACTGTGTGTATTCAGAGGACCAGCTTCTACGGAATTAGTATCGTCCTACTGATTGCCCTGATGGTATGCATGGCAGTGACCTGTATCATGTTCTTCAGAATTAGAGTCCACAAGAGATAAACAGAAATTCAGTTAGAATTGACAAAAAACTTACATGAATGATTTATCCATTTATATATGTCAAAAGACTTTCCCACTCTTATCAATATGACTGGTTCATTTACATTTGAGCCGCTGCATGAGATTTCCAACAGTTTGACATTTTGACAAGTGTAGACTCAGACGAGCCTCTGCAGTCTCCATTTTAAGCTTAGAAACTCCAAATGGTGTTCAGTGAGTAGCTTAACAATCATAGAATACTCAAGCGGCTAGCAAAGGCTCTGATCAGACTGCGCATATGCGCAGGCTGATCTGAGGCTTTGCTGGTTGTACATACCACATTGTTGGAAATCTCATGCACTGGCTCACAGGCTGTTGGGTGTTTTTTTTATTATTATTATTATTGTCCCTATAGAATATCTTTTAAGCAAACAGCGGAGATCCTGATCAGACGCCACATTCTGTGGCGTCTGATCAGGGTCTGCACTATTTGCCTATGTCCCATAAACTGGCTGCTAGGATTACATGGTTAATAGAATGGGCTAAGATTGTGTTACGATAACGATTAACGTAGTAGAGTCTGAGTGCAGAAGTTCTATAAGTGGGCCACAATAACCAATAGCGTATAAGCTTATCAAAAAAACAGTACGTGCTGCAACAAATGAGTTCTAATGACCATTAATGTATTATATTAAAACAAATGATGTGTTTCAAATATACTGAAATTACCAAACGTATAAATTAACAAATATAATGTGCGTCAGATGAACCAAAATAACGTATTACGGATTAATTAACAAAATATGCTGCAAATGAGTTGCAAGAACAAAAACGCATTACATTGCAAAATAGAGTATGTTACATTATGGGCTGCAATAACAAATAAAATAATTACATTTGTCAACAGATTGTTCTGCAAATGGGCAAGAATAGCAAAACAAAAGCGTAGTAGAATCGCCGTTTTAATACAAACAATTGTCAGATATTTTCGAGTTTCAAGACAACAGGTCAAAAATGAAGAAAAATACATTGACCCATCAACGCAAATACAGTATTCCATCCTTTTGGTGTTGTTATTTTTCTTCCTGTTTGCATAGTTAAAATGCAATGATATGCATTGTATGGATCGCTAGTACCAAATCCATATGATTAAATGAATGATTATATTTTTGAGCGTTCTGTATCTGCTCTCTTGGGGTACCTGACAACCGCAATAAAAGGGACAGTAAAGTAGAAAGTGAACTTCGTCTATGTCTCTGGAGTTGTTGCACATTTTACATATAAGTTCATCACGCTGGAGAACCGCTCTGTCAACGCGGGTTCGTTGCAGTCGACGAGGTAACAAAAATACCGTTTTAGTATACCTGGCTGTTAAAAATGTCATATTTTTGTCATTACTTCTGATGTTTTTCCCTGATTAGTGCCACTTATCACACTGGTCAATGTAAACGCACCGGTGGTTGCTACAGCGAGCTGGTTGTGGCAATTTTCCGCACTGGTACTGGCGTAAAAGGTAAAAATATATACCTGTTGACTTTATGATTTATTTAAAAGCTTGCATTTAATTTATTTGTGATGACACCTGGCGCACAGACCATCGGTAATATTGCAGTTTATGGCTCTGCTGAGCAATTGGTGATTTAATTCATGGTTTGGACTGAAATCCAACATAGTTCTTTAGTTTTGCCATGACAGGTGATTTTTTCTAGTGTAACTGCCTAAATTGAGGAAATTCTGCATGTCTAAGCGCAACTGTTGTCACATTCTCATGAAATAACATTCGAAAAACGATTACCACTTTGTTTTGTTTTTCTTGGTAAGCTAGCAAATGTTTTGTTGAGGAATTTTATTACAACGCACTTGGAGCATTTTAAAGCATTTATACAACGCACTAATGGTTGCACAGAAGTGTTGTGGTTGCTTGTGCAGACATAAACGTTACAAAAATCGCAATTTTAGCCAGCACATGATATTTCGATACTGTGACGAAGGCTCAGGCGAGCCTGTTTAACGTACAGACTCCCAAGAACCTTCGCTGCCAGCACAAGAGATTTTGATACTTATCACATTGTCCAGTGGCTTTGCCTGCGCAAATGTGCAGACTCACCAGAGAATTCGCTGCTGCCGTGAATAGCATACACATCGCCATTTTAGGTAGCACAAGAGATTTTGTACAGTGACAAAAATCTTTAGGGAAGCCTGTGCAAATGTGTAGACTCGCCAGAGCCTTCGCTGCTCGCACAAAATGGCATTCAATCGCCATTTGAGGCACCACATGAGAATTTTGAACTGTGACGAAGGCTTCGACTAGACCAAGTTAATGTTCAGACTCGCAAAAGCCATCACTTTTCGCATGAGTGACACCAAAAAATAGTATGATCAGGAAATGTCACAATCACAAACCGCAGGCAAACCCATGGCACCAAGAGGAATAGCCACATAACAATCACGAGACACCAGGAAGACAAACTAACCAAAGCAACCAGCTCTCTCTCTCTTCCCCATCAAGATGATCGCAAAACAAGAATGGACATAAAGTAACAAAACATAGAACAATTACAGAATCCTATAATGGGAGTTACAATCAACAACGAATCAACAACAACAGAACCATCGCCTTAGAACAGACAGCAGCTTAAGCCACTGGGTGCTAAATGCATTTTACTGGTACCAAATCTTCGCCCTAAATTCAGCTGTTGATGAAGCACAAAAAATGTTAAGCTCGCATCGAGGCTTCTAAACTATTTTATGTATCATAACGGACAAACAATCTCATCAAATTAAAAGTTTTGGGGCCGATCTGAAAAATAGGCAGAAACACTATCAAAGTGCAAACAGGGCTAGCTCTGGAGCGCCTCTGGTGAGTCTACACATGTGCATAGTCACGCTTGAGCCTTCATCAGTGCACAAATATGTTCTTAAAAGGGTATCCTTTGGAAGTAAAGACTGCACCAAAGAACTGATACCAGAGTGTACATATTTCCTGTGCCAGACTAGCTAGTTTCTGCCATTTAGGCGTCATCAGTGACCCTCTAATGGTTTCAAAGTTCCACAATGAAACAAAAAAAAAACGCAAAATTTATGCCTATTGATTATGTTTTCTTTATAAGCTTGCATTTATTTTACTTTTGATGACATTGGGCGCACAAAACGTCAGTAACATTGCAGTTTATGGCTCTGCCACGCAATTTGCGATTTAATTCATGGTTTGACCAACAAATCCAACACAGTTGTGGAGTTTGACAGTGACGAGTATTTTTTCTATTGTGACTGCCTTACTTGAGGAAATTCTGCATGTCTAAGCACAGTTGCAGCTATGTTATCATAGTCCCATGAAATAAAATCCAAAAACGATTACTAATCTCTATTTTTCTATGCAGAGAAGGCTCTGGCGAGTCTTCGTCACAGTACTGAAATATCATGTGCTGGCTCAAATGGCAATTTGTGTACCGTTTATAAGAACAGTGAATGCTGTGGTGAGGCTGCACCAGCAACCATGACACATCTAGGCAACGATCAGTACGTTGTATCAAGGCGTCGAAAATGCTCCCAGTGCGTTGTAAATAAATTCCTCAATAAAACGTTAGTTTGTTTACCATGAAAAACAAAAAACAAAGTGGTAATCGATTTTTGGTGTTATTACATGTAAATATGACACCAGCTGTGCTTAGACATGCATATTCCCCTCAATTTAGGCAGTTACGCGAGAAAAATGCACCTGCCATGGCAAAACTCCTGAATTGTGTTGGATTTCTGTCCAAGCCGTGAATTAAATCACCAATTGCTCAGCAGAGTCATAAACTGCAATGCTACAGACAGTCTATGCGCCAGGTGTCATTACAAATAAGATAAATGCAAGCTTATAAATAAACCATAAAGTCAACAGGTATATATTTTTTACCTTTTACGCCAGCACCAGTGCGGAAATTGCCACCACCAGCTCGTTGTAGCAACCACTGGTGCTTTTACATTGACCAGTGTGCTTATATATCCAGCTGTATATCTGCTTAACAAGATTTAACAGCGCCTGAATTATACCAAAAAGGTAATTTTTTTTAATCTTCTGGCATAACAAAAAAGGCATTTTTGTTTATCTTCTGGAATTTATATTTACTTTAGATAAAAGGCAAAAATATCAGTTATGTAATGTGCAAAAGTTCGATATCTGAGGGAAAGCTTTTTAAAAGCTATTCTAGCTTTTCATACTATATTCATATAACTTTATATCAGATAGTCGGTGATCGGGTCCTTGACTGCATGCATATTTATATTATTTAAACCCTTGATAACTGGTACAATCCCCTTGACTACTTCAATTATGTGTATAGCTACAAAATGGCGCGCAACTTCGCAAACAAACAGGAATACATGTATACCAAACTTTTTATTCCTTAACTCACTTGTATTCTCTTTTATATGATGTCATTAAATCATAACTTATGGATTTAATTGCGCACTCGTTAGTCTGTAAACACATTTTGGACACAAGAAATCCCACTGGCTACACATCAAAACAATGACAAAAAACACACACAAACAAACACAAACAAGGGGAGCAACATTAAACATCGAATTAACAACAACAGAGACTTTTAGGTTTGTAAAGATACAGAGCAACTACACTTTGTCTCTATCTGACAATAATCAAGCTGGTGATATTGCAGCTTTCAACTCTACTTTTAGATATCCAGGTGCTTTAACTCAATATAATTAACACTACTTATTTTGAACAAATGGTTAGTCAGATGTTCCCCCTACTGCAAGTAAATAGAGCAAATTAATTTGATACTGAAACCCTTGTTTGGGTTTGAGCCTGTCGAAGACAAATAGCATAGTTCATCTAGAATTCACGATAAAAATAATTATTTTCCTTTTCCTTGATAGAGATGCCCTTCGCTCTCCTTCCAATGAAGTATATAATTAAGAGAATATTCTTTTTGTGAGAATATCTTCTTATGGTGTAGATTTGAACATTAGAAGAAATGAGCGACAGCTCAGACAGATACTGAAACTAAGGCTATTCAATATCATAAGTCTCACAAGCAGTATTTGGTTTTAGATATGATGTTGGTTTGAAAACTCTTGCAACAGTGCATATCAGAGAAAGTATTGGGGGTGATTTAGTTAGGATCGTTAGTATGCATTCTTCTCTGGATCAGTTCAAAAATATATAATTTAACGTAATAAAAGAGAAAAATATTACATAGAAATTATACGACATTCTACGGGTCTTGTTATAAGTTAGTAAGGGTGCAAAGATCAGGAATCGATACAATCAAGTACCACACCTGACCCAGGATACCAATGGGAAAGTGACAAACTCACAGTTAGACACCACAAACGAGAGCGAAGAGACCAGCTCCCTCCCAACAGGCGACCTCAAAGCACACACAAACAGAAGCGCACAAAGACACAGCAAAAAAAAACAGAACAAAAACACAAAAGATCCACAAAAGAAGTACCGCCTTGGAACGGTCAGCAAAATATTTCACCGGAGGGTCTAAACCGGTTCAACGGCGCCAACCCCACCCCCAACCCAGATGCGGATCAAGTAACACAGATATTTGGCCCGCACGAAAGTCCCCCAACCCACCAACTCCTAAAACATACAAACCAAGACACAACAAGGATATAAAGCAAAGATAAGGATTCAACAGTAAATAAAACTGAATACCGGAGCAAAAGAAATCCAACAGGCAAACCCCAGTGGGCCTGACAAACAGCCAAAGCCTGATCACAGGTTTTAGTTTTTATTTGTTTGGTTTGTTTCCTAACATCTCAGTCAAAAAGCTATGGTCATGTCCGGACGGTCAGTTCATCTAACCACAAGTGGTTATCCAATACTGTGTGCACATATTTTCGCTTGTAACTGACAAGAACCCTTCTTGAATCAGCGGATGAAGGAGAATGATCATAGAAATTATTTCGTTGATCAATCTCCACAAAAAAATAACACACAACTTCTGGATCTGCAGTCGGACTCGCTACCAGGCCCGGTACCGTTTTTAGTTCTAAACGGTTTCTTCTTTTTGTACGACTGAGGGTCAGACCAGAGACTTAATGATGACCCTGACAAAATGTTCATTGATGGGCTGGTGCCGGATGCTTGTATTTATCTGGTAAACTGGTGTTAGAGCAAAAACTAGCAAAAATTGACCGATAACTCCTCCCCATCAGTAAAATGGAGATGATTGTATTAATGATGTGACAAGATGTTGAAGTTTCTTCGATCGCCGGAATAAGTTTTTCAAAGAGGGTGTTAAAATTTGCCAAAAGCTTCGTTTTAAGAAGTGAAATTGCTTATTTCTGAAATCCATTTGCAGCAAAAGATACATGACACCAGCAAAGAAAGACTGAAAAATGATTAGTGAGTCTAATATAAGTGCACTCTGATTTTATTATGGTGTCAAAACCAAATTTCCAATGCCTTGATTTTTTGACGAAAATCAGTGTTTTTTATAAATTTAAACACACTTTTTCAGCGGGAGCTGTCTATAATCGACTTTACTCTAAATTATCCACCAATCAGAATCAATCTTACATCTGCAAGTCTACTATCTATTCTCATTGAAACGGACTATCTAACTTATCCACCAATCCGAAACAATCTTACATCTGCAAGTCTGCTATCTAGGATCATTGAAATGGACTATAATTTGTTGGGTATGAAAGCCAGGACCGTGCCGCGCTGCCGCGGCGAAATCTGCCGCGCTAGAAATATATTTTTCCTTTCCCGAAGCACTAAGAGGTGTAATTCCGTATTTTTTTTCGCTCTGTCATCTGCAAATAGTATTATTAACAATTGCCAATACAAAAATACATTATTTTTTTACCGAAATAATGATTTTAATGGCGATTTGACATGTGTCAGGGGTAGGAAAGCCCCTGCCGTGCCGTGCGTGCCTTGCCGCTTGCGTTAGTGGCAGTTTACCATATTTTTTAACAGTCGATTACTGGAACATTTGTCCTGGCTGCATTTTTACTAGAATCCATGGCACGGATGATTCTTAGTGGGTGTTTTAGGCATGCAATGGAATATATTAATAATAATAACGCATAAACTCAATTGGCCCTTTTTCATGCGTTGTTACAGCTGGACAATTAACTGGTCAGTTAAACTTGTTCACGGTCCGCTTGCATCATAATATAATCAAGGGACCATCATTAAATGAATAATATTCTTGACTTTAATAATAGAACCGAACAAGCTCATTAAAGAATCTAATCTGATCAATTAGTGCCGAAAGAATTTGGAACAAGAAGTTTGTAAACTTCAATGAGCTCAACATTAATCTGTGTTACTGAGAATCTAGTATTTATTTATTTATTTATTTATTTATTTATTTATTTATTTATTTATTTATTTATTTATTCAAGCATAGCTAATGCGCCGATGCGTCGGCTGGTCTGCGCTTTTGTTTTTTTGCAAACACCCACAACATTAGCAACGGTTTTTCATCATATGTTTCACAGTGTCGGCCAAGACGAGTCTGCGCATATGCACAGTCTCGCCATAGCCTCTACTGCTGGTTTATACAAGATGATAAACTTAATACATTAACCACGTCGCTCATCTAATGAAACTAGCTAGAATATGGTTATATTACAAGATAGATAACGTTCGTTTATCATAAATTTGTTCACAGTGAAGGCTCAGACGAGTTTGCGCATACGCACAGTCTCGCCAGGGCATTTACTGCTTGTTTACTGAATGCGAGAGCATTTAATCAATGGAAATGACGCCTTTCCCGAAATTTAGAACAAAACTAAAACTTTGAAAACAAATTTATTTTCTGATTATAGGGTGCGTCATCCATAGTGCAGTGGGGTCCCCACAGCCTACATGTATTACATGCTTTGGGAATTATTACTGTGTTTATAGTCCATCCATGTATGATGTCATTGATGCCAGCAAACAAGACGATTACCTGCACAAATTCAGGATTTTTTTTATTATTTTATATTTAACTGAACTCTATTTTTTCTGAGTTCTATGTACCCTTCATGTCTTGTGATGTGATAGAAACCATGTTATATTGTATACAAACAATATACTGTAAAGGCTCTAGCGAGACTGCGCATATGTGCAAGCTCGTCTGAGTCTTAACTGTGAACTGACAAATGATGTACATGTACATGTATGACCATTGAACAGAACTGAGTTTTATTCGAAATCCTGTAGGCCATAGAGCTCGCAAGGAATACAATCTACATCTTTCGGAGAAGGCGTGCTTTAATTTTCTTACTTACATATCCACCACCTTCAGTAAACAAGCAGTAAAGGCTCTGGCGAGACTGTGCGTATACGCATGGGCGGATTCAGAGGGGGGGGGGGCATGGGGTCTGGACCCCCCCCCCCCCCCTGAAAAATCACTAAACTATAGGGTTTTCTAGCAATAGTGGTATGGATCTCCTGAAAAAATCACAAGGTTACCAAGCCAGCATTAAATGTTGGGCCATCATTGGTACGACAGTCTCTCCCTTCATCAACTAAGAAAAAAAAAACAAAAAAAACGTTGTCAAAGTCGGACCCCCTCTGGCAAAACTTTCTGGATCCGCGCAAAATGTGCAAACTCGTCTGAGCCTTCACTGAGATCTGACATGATGTACATGCATGATCATTGAACAGAACTGAATTTTATTCGAACCCCTGTAGGCTATATAGCTCGCAAGGATACAATCTACATCTTTCGAGGAAGGTGTGCTTAATTTTCTAACTCTTTAATAAACAAGCAGTAAAGGCTCTGGCGAGACTGTGCATATTTGCATGGGTGGATCCAGAGGGGGGACATGGGGTTCGGACCCCCCCCCCCTGAAAAATCACAACACTATAGGGTTATAGCAATACTGGCCCGGATCCCCTGAAAATTCACAAGGTTACAAAGCCAGCATTCAATGTTGGGTCATCAACGGTACGACAGTGAAACTCCATTTTAATGGCGTTTGCTGGCGGGTTGATGTTGGTCCGCTTATGGTGGTATTTCGATCGTCTCTCCCCTCGTCAACTAAGAAATAAACGTTGTCAAAGTCGGACCCCCTCTGGCAGAACTTTCTGGATTCGTGTAAGATGCGAGAACTCGTCTGAGGAGCCTTCACTGTGAACAAATTTATGATGTACGAACGTTATCTATCTTGTAATATAACAATATTCTAGCTAGTTTCATTAGATGAGCGACGTATTTAGTATTTTATCATCTTGTATAAACCAGCAGTAGATGCTATGACGAGACTGTGCATATAGGTTTGATAGGATTCTGAGTAACACAAAGTAATGTCGCCTTATTGAAGTTCATAAACTTCTTTCTAGAAAATGATTAAGGAAGGGGAGCGCAGTGGCTCAGTGGTAGAGTGCTTGTCTCGAGACCGAAGGGCCGCGGGTTCGAACCTCACCGGCGTCACATTTCAAGAAAATCGCAGCAGTTTTCTTTGGGTCCTGTTTAAAAGAATTCCATTCTGTCTAAAACTGCCTGTTCAACATAATCATCTTTTGTTTGAAAGATGTTGGGGCTATTTGTTTTGTAGTATCTGGCTCAGCCCTGGTTGCCCATTTCACCCGGTTGTGTCTAAAAGCTGTAACCGAACCGAATTCGGCCGAACCTACCAAACTTACCGAATGTTCACTTTTTGAACCTATTGATTATAGGTATGTGATTTTCTCTATATCCCTTTAAGGCTTTGGCCAATATATCTGTATCTTTAAAAACCCTCCCAGTGTCTCACTAAGAATAAAGGTGTCGTCGCGTTGTCTCATAAAGTGTCGCCGAATTGTCTCAAAATCTGTCGACGAGTTGTCTAAAAAAAAAAACGTGTCGCCGTCGGCGACTTTCCGGTATATTTCGGTATGTTCTGCCACCAAGTTTATTTGAAGTAACTAAATAGCCTACGCATGTAGATAAATACAACGGTCTATGCCAGATTAATATCATTATTAATGAGACTAAAACTGTATTATTTTCAAGTGTATACAATTTACTTATTTAGACAATGATCTCTAGTAATGTTGTATTTATTAAACATATCAGGTGCTTTCATAGTTAGTGACTTCCAGTTACCATTTGTATAAAAAGTTTTTCCCACTTCACATTCTACTTTTAATCCCTATATTTAATATTAAACATGAAATATACAAAATATACCATAACTCCAAACATTCTTAGTTATGAACTACTTATAATACTGCAATAGTGTAACAGGGGCTTTGAAACATACGCAGCCAGATCAATGCTTAAACTTGCACTTCTCTTTTAAAATGCAACTCCTCCACCAACTGACTTTCCAGACTAATTACAAATTTTCACCGTGTCCCTACAACAGGCTTACAATACACTGTATCCCTTTGATCTGCAAAAGACATCGTTCACATACTTTGAGTCAAACTTTCACGTTGGCAACCTTCAATTTTCATCTCATCCAATCAATCAACATCTAACACCAATCTATTGTGCATAAAATATCTTACAATTACAACAGGACTTTAAATGTATGTTCACCTTTGAATGCCGCTGAATATCTTTTTTAAAGATATTTCTTGTTTGTAATCAGGCTGACAAAGTTTTAAAATTTAGAGTTGTTGTTTAACTTGTTTTAAACTTGATGCTGAATTATTCAACCTACATATATCTCTTTCGTGTATGCTTAAAAAACCACCAAAATATTTTCGTTTTTATCTCATAACCCGGCATTTTGTTATTCAGGTATATTTTGTGAAATGCATGTACTGCTATTACTTGTATATCTAGACATTGCCATGTTAAGAAAATGACGTACATATAGCAACCATTTCAAATGGAAACAGCATTTATGATGTTCTATGATATCATATCAAGTAATGACATAATAAAAAGAGGATCAAGTGACCCTGGATCGCTCACCGAGTTTTGTTTTAAACGTCTTATCTATAGGTGTCTATTGGCAACTGGCCACGCTCTTGGTGACCTGCCTTGTGGTCCATCTTAGGTCCCAGTGTCATAATCGGAACATATTTAAATGTTATCTACCAGCTGATGCTTCATACCAAGTATCAGGGCTCTAGGTTTAGTGTTTTTAGACAATAATCTTTTTTTTTTTTTTTCACTATATGTAAATCAATGAAAATAAGAAAGTATGACCAGAAAATTCCACACTCACACACTGCATACAAACCCAGGGCACCGTGAGGAAGAGTCAAAGAACAATAACAGCCTCATAAACTCTGTGACCTCCAGGACAATGCCATTTTGACCACAGAACCTTAATTTGAACCAACTTAGTAGAGTACCACTTGGTGATGCTACATATCAAATATCAAGCCTTTTAGTATCTGACAAGAATGTATTTGTATTTTTATATGTTCTCTATATAAGCTATATATAAAACATTGATCCCCGAGGCGGCCTCATTTTGGGCTTCAGTGCCATAGTTTTTAACAAAGTACGTAAGTCTACTAGATGATGCTGCATGCCAAATATAGACTCTAGGTACTGTGGTTTCAGACTAGACTATTTCAAGTGTTCCATATATAAGCCTATGTAAAACATATGACCCCAGGGTGGGCATAAAAGCCATAATGTGAACAAACTTAGTAGAGGTATACTAGGTGATGCTACATAACAACTATCAATGCTCTATGTCTTGTAGTATCAGACAAGAAGATTTTCGCAATAGAATCCTTTAGTGAATCGGTGAGCTCGCAGGAGGGTCCAATTAATAGTCTCTGTGTCCCAAATTGAATAAAATTGGTAGAGGCGGACTAGGTGATGTTGCATACCAAATATCAAGGTACTAGGCATTGTCGTTTCAGACAAGAAGATTTGTTTTATGTTTCCCAATATAAAAGTAAAGCAGAAGGCAAAACCCAGAAATCTATACAATCAAGTACCTCAACTGATCCAAGACACCATAATATGAGAAAGTGACAACACACAAGAAAACACCACACAAAACAGAGCCAAGAGATCAGCCCTTTCCCAGCAGGCGATCACGTGCCTATGTAAAATATGCCACCTCCAGGAATGTGCCATTTAAACCATATGGCTATACTTTGAACCAACTTGGTGAAGGTCTACTGGGTGATGCTACATACCAAATATTAAGACTCTAGGCATTGTAGTTTCAAACAAGAAGATTTTCATTTTGAAAATCCATTTTAGCCTATGTGACCTAGATATGCAATGGACTAAACTATTTGAACAATTATTTAAGAGGGTCATATAAGAATCACGCCTTCAAAGTTTTTTTTAAAAATCTAGCTAGTAGTTTAGAAGGAGATTGTGCCATCATAAACCCATAGACAGCCATTGTCCCAAATATGATCATTTATACATCTCTTCCAAAATCGAATGCGTTACATGCCGTATATGCAGAGTTTAAAGGTCTACATTTAGGTTTATGAGTGGTCATCAGCAGATTAACTGCTAAGGAAAATATTATTTCATGTCTAAATGTATTTCAATATCTTACCAGACTAAGGGGACTCCAAGATGGGACTTAAGGCTCTCTTACAACCGGTCGTGCGTGCTTAGAGATCTGCGTCCTCGGAGTTCTTGTCAGGCGTAGCGTTGTCGCAGGATGAAAATTAAATCGCAGTGGACGTACGTAGTAAGTACTTTATAAGTAGGTGTGTCGTGCTCTAAACATGGGGCCCGCAAGTGGTCTGTACGCCTTTTTTGGAATTAGGAAGAAGTAAGGAGCACGTACGATCTGTACTTGTGTCGCACTCAGTGAGTGAGATAATTGTATGTGTATTGCAAGTGAAGAGTACGTTTTCAGAAATCGTACCTACGAACTTAGAGAAACGTAACAGAAACGTAATTAGCACGGAAGTGTTAAGCACGACACTCGTGCGTCAAATTGGTGGAACAAACGGATAATCAAAATAATATAAAAGGGAGCACCGAATCTCTTCATCATTCACTGTTTTGGCTTCCAAAATGGCACTTCCAAGAAGGACTGGTTTGGCTTCCAAAATGGCACTTCCAAGAAGGATGCGCCATCGACTTCTACAGCTGCTAATGCTAGAGGAGTCCGAAGATCGTGACGCAATGCTGGCAGTGGTTGCTCGGGATCGCCTGCAAGAGAGGCAAAGAAGAAGGAGGCGTTATTGGGTGAAGCCATGGTTGACCAGAAGGCCTCTGTTCGGCCAGTATGAGACGCTGTTCCAGGAGCTTAACCAACAGTCTGACTTTGAACTGAGAGCAGACTGTTCGTATCAGCTTTGATATAGGCGCACGATGGACCTAAGCAAGTACTTGTGACGCACTTTTATCGTGCTTGTCACGTGCGTCGTCTTAGTGTGACGCACTTCACAAGTACGGTAGTAGTACTCGCCACGCACTTTGGAAGTAAGATAAACGCACGAAGAAAGTGCGGTCATCCCCCTTTTTGTTAACACTTACATTGAAAGCAAGTTGAACAAACGAGTCTCTTGCGTGGTAAGTACGTCTTCGTGGTGAATACCCCGGAATTTCTGCAAGCTTAAACTGCGTTACACGCACGCCTAGCGCACTTACTCAGTACTTTTGTCTTGCGTACTATACGAGCGTGCTCCAGGCGTTCTTATTGTTACAGACAGGTCGTAGCAAAAATTGGCCGGCCAGTTTTCGGGCTGCGTGCTTTGCGTCGTGTTTGCCTCTACCAAAAAAGTACGTTCAACGTGCGTGTATCTTACTACTTGGCCAATTTTTTGCACGCAAACCGCTCGTAGAAGCACGCATGACCGGTTGTAAGAGAAGCTTTACCGCCTATATAGGTTCACTAAAATAAATATAAATATTTTATCAGAAAATAACTAAACCCTTTAAGGACATTTTTATTACCCCATGCAGGGAATTCATAATCTTCTATTTGATTAGTACCACTTTGAGGGTTTAAAATGTAAGGTATTAAGCAGTTTGACCTTGAACTTTGATAGAAAGGTCATATCAGCAGTCAGAAGCTAGTATTGACAAAAGAACATCTAATACCCCTATTCCACACAGGCCACGAATCGCGCGAATCGCCCCGAATTGATTTTTTTATTGATTCGGTGGGATTCGCGAGTTTTCATTAATTTTTTTCTGCTATCGTGATGTTCTACGAGTTAGTCCCGATTCAGATACGATGTCGTTACGATTATTCGGGTTAATCGGCTCAATTCGGCTAGAATCGCGCAAGAATTCATTACAAAGCATTCAAATCGTACGCACCGACAATATGTGTAAAATGAAGACAATAGATTAAAATAAATGTAATCATGGTACTAAATAATGATGCCAAAATGATAAATCAGGTACTTCCGTTCTGCATATATATATATATATATATATATATATATATATATATATATATATATATATATATATATATATATATATATATATATATATATATATATATATATATATATATATATATATATATATATATATATATATATATATATATATATATATATGAGCCAGGATATGATGAAAGGTACCTACCTAATGGTCGCGATAATCAAAATCAGGCAAATTTTACATCTGCAAAGTATTACATGTTTAGAGCATTTCCTGAAAATTTGAAGTGATTATCTTCGAAACTGATGATTATATGGATGTTAGAAACAAGATGTGTAATCAGGTTTGGAATGTGAAGTCAAGAATGGCGTTAACCGTACAATGACGTCAGTGTGTTGGTCTATATTCTTTTGTTGAGTATTGCAGTCTCAGCATAAGAATCTAGCAAATATAAAGTTTTCTCACGTCTTATAGATGTGATAATGAAAATGCAGATGAAGTTACATGAATTTATATCTTCTAGATCGCATTATAGGCATTCAAAATGACCCACTTGTAGGCGTTGTGATCTGAGTCTACACATGGCAACAATCCTTATAAAAAACTTTAAAAAAGTATAATCAGAAACTTTTGCTATTTTGATGGTATCAAAATTTAAAAGCAGTTTCATAGAAATATAAAGGCATATAATTTTATGTTATTTTAAGTATTTTTCAAATGTCTCTTACGTAATAATTGCTTGGATGCCTTAAGGCTCCTTTTCTCAGATCCGGGTTCTTATGTATTATAATAAAATAGGGCTAACTGTTTTAATGCATAGCTTATTTGTTTAAATATACACCCCTACTGCTTTAAAAATTTGAAATTATTTGCATTTTTGCATTTCTTTTCACCCAGCCAACTTTTGCTTATTTTAGATGCTATATATGATTCTTTGAATGAGGGTGCCCTTTTTCGAAGCCTAATAAAGAGTCACTGCCCCTGTTTTGAAAAGTAATTCCAGTTGTTTCATAATTTCTGTTATAAAACTTTCCATTGATATATCACAATCCTATTTTACAAGTAGGGAGAGGTCCCACTTCAACTGAGCGACTTATAAGCCAGATTTTTCCTCGATTAATAGGTTATTTAGAGAAAACATTAATTAGTATTCTTGCCAGAAAACAAAACACCCCAAAGTTCTGATAATTGGTATGTAACATCACCTAGTTGTACTCTACTGAGTTTGCTCAAATTTTGTGGTTATGTGGTCAAAATGGTCTTATCCTGGATGGTACAGAGTTTACATTGACTTATAAATTGAAACATACAAAAACTCCTGCTTTAAAACCACTAGGTCTAGATCCCTGATATCCACAGTGAACCATATTTAAATTTGCTCCAAAAGGAGCTCTGGGGACAAAAATGGCCCCGCAAAGGGTTCACCAAGAGCATGGTCAGTTTTAAAAGATACATATAGATTAGATGTTTTAAACAAAACCTCAGGTGAGCGATCCAGGGTCACTTGGCCCTCTTTTAGTGTATATCAATACTTGATATGATATCACAGAACATGATAAATGATGTTTCTATTTGATTATTTATTATATGTACGTCATTTTCATAATGTCCTGATATCTATGAAAAAGCAAAACATACATTTCCCAAAATATACCTGAATATAAAAATGTCAGTTTACGAGGCAAAAAAAAAGAAAATATTTTGGCAGGTTTTCTAAGTAAACACGACATGATATATGTAAGTTGAATAATGCAGCATCAAATTTAAAACAAGATAAATGAAAACTATTAATTTTAAAAAATTTACCTGTCTGATTACAAAAATTTGGATTATTTTTTTTATGAAAATACTGATTTTCACCCAAAAATAAAGACAATTCATTTCTGACTTTGATTTCATATAAAAGTCAGGTCAGGATTATATAAAACGCAATTTTCATTTTTCAGTCTTTCTTTGCGGGTGTCGTGAATCTGTTGCTGCAAATGGACTTCAGAAATTCGCAATTTCACTTCTAAAAATGAAGTTTCTGCCAAATTTTAACACCATTGCCCCTCTTTGAAAAAGTAATTCTGGCGATCCAAGAAACTTCAACATCTTGCCATATCATTCATGCAATAGTTGTTCATTTTACAGATGGGGAGGGGTTCCGCCTTAAATAAGCGACTTTTTTGTCAGTTTTTGCTCTACCATAGTGGTTTGCTTCATCACTAACTTTCTGTGAAATAAAAGCGCTCTTCTTCGTTTCATCACAGTTTGTTAAATTGGTTGTTTGATGTTTAGGCAGAAAACTAAGACTCTTTGGTCAGAGTGTGCGGATATGCAGACTAATGTGAATTCGCTATACCACACCGTAAAACTGACTCCTTTGATAACAGATCGCTAAAATTGATGACAGAATCATCTTTTGAGGTCACATGAGGGGTAGGTAAAAATTTTCGGTTTGCAAGGTACGAAGAGAAGCCCTCTTGTATTTTTTGCAGATGAGTAAACTTGTTGGGTTTGAAAGTTCTCACGAAAAGTCACAAAAATGTTATCTGTCTTTACATCAAGACTGCTGTCTCGACTAATAAACAATAGAAACCACTATCAATCCGCTATATGTCTGCAAAATTTGAATCGGCAGTTCAATAAAGGTACTGGATTCCCTCAAAGACGACAGGTAGATGACATGTCACTGTCTTTATATACAGATTTATAATGAAGTGGCTGACATTGGTGACAGATCAGCAAATTTAGTTACATACAGACAGATCGAAGCTTTAGAATTACAAATTTCACTTACGTTAGATCGTGATCAAGAGCAAAAATCTTTTATCTTGTTAAAAACTTAAGTCATCGAATCTGTCTTTTTGGCTGACATACATGTATATTTGTCTTGTACAGACAGTCTAGATCCAGATCAGCCGCTGTGTAAACATGGTCCTTATTGTTTTTATAGGAAATGAATATCAAAATAAGCTGAAATGCACGTCTAGAACCGATATCACTTAAGTGACATTTGAGCTTGTCCATATTATAGGAATTAGCGAATCCACATTTAAGGATTCATATTTTAAGCTTGCACTGATTGTATATACATTAAAGAGTGTGCATGAGTAACACATGAAAAACTTGTCCACTTCAAATTAATTGAAAGCATTGAAAATGTAAACTCTTTGAGATAGGGGTCAACTCTTTCATTTTACAAAATGTTATCAGTGAAAGATCCCCTACTTCTTTAAATTAAGAATTGCGAGAAGCATCAATTGTTTGTCATGAACTTTGTTAGTCATCAAGGAACAGCTTTCATTTTGATTGGCTGGTCTGTGATACAGCAGGTCTGCCTTTTGGACGTTAGTCTGTGTAAGCCCGTTCATTCAGTGACTTAAAACTCTACTACTTACAATAAATGTTTCAGTGACTAAAACTTTCATGATGACATCGGGTAAATAAAGTCAGGTAAATTCGGACAGTCGGCTAAATACAGACAGTGACCATGGTCCTTTTATATTCTAGTTATTGGAATCAAAATCAATTAACCAAGCAAACAGTGAAAATCCTGACGACTCCTCTGGATTTCCACTGTTTGCAAATGTATGTCCAAACTTACCTGATGTCCGAAGTTACCTGACTTTACCCTAACTCGTAACTAATGGACTCTGATATTCTCTAGCTCTTTGCTCTAAAATGTGAACCCCTTGTACCATACTAACAACATGCAAAACTGTAAGTAATGTAAGTGCTACAAAGCAAATTACAAACGAAATCTTATCACATGCTACGCTCACGTCAGGCCAGATCACGTACCACTCGTTACGATCGAACTTCATGTTGTCAATCTGTTCGTTTCGGTCATATCCTCGGTAGTAAATGCTGTCAATCTGTTCATTTCGGCCATACCCTTGCCTACGCAATGGTCGTTGGATCCGCTGTGCTCGGCTAGACCTCGACACCTTACTCTTACAACACAGACAGCAGCGTGTGATATATCTTAGACAGCTGGGCACGGGAACTAAGTCATCCTTGAAGTATATATGCAGACTGAGAATAGTACAGAAAACAATGAAGATGCTGAGGCAGAACACTGCCAGCAGGTAGAAACTCAGCACAGATATAGGGTTCGAGTTCTTAGGGAGATTATCCCCAACCAATGTCAGGAAGACAGCTATTGATAACAATACAGTTATAGCATAGGACAGTTTCTCACCGCTCTCTACTGGCAACATAAACACGAGCAGATTGAGATAAGACATGAAGATTATTGGAAGTATAATGTTAATAATAAGAAAAGTCGGCTTTCTTTTCAATATAAGCTCCGCTGCAATCGCCGGAATCTGACTCACGTGTCCATGGCTGGCACTCATCTCAGATAATTTCCATTGCCCATGTTTTATATGATTAATTCGTTTTGAACTGTTATGAAGATATTGTATCTCTACTTCCTTTAGCAGGTATCCTAATACTGCGAATAATATTTCACACGATTGTGTATCCCATGGGTAAAATGATGTATCCACATAACATTTGCTAGAAATGATATTTCCGAGGGTAAATTCTGCTGTGCCGTTGTAATAATAACGAACTGGTGTCCATTCGTTATGGATAACATCAACATTGTCACAAGGATTTGCAAGTACCAAAGTCGGGTGCCAAACTGTTTCGGATGGCAGTAGTAGCATCTCAATACCATCATAGGCGGCTGGGTCCCATGAAATTAACTCGTCCCTCCATTGCATAGTCATTATACCGGAAACCATAAGCTTCTCTGTGACCTCGTCTAGATCAACAATAGCGCCAACACCAAAACTTACGTAAACCTGCATAGGTAGACTCTGGTTTCTGATTGGTCGAAGAGTTCTATCATAACCAATCATTTTGTCTCCTACCAAACGTTTCATAACTGTAATATCGGCAGCTAGCAACACCGCGAAACACGAAGACGATATCAAAAACATAATGATTCCTTTGGCCATATTAACTTTTATTGTAAAAGCAAAAATAAGTCCAGAAATAATATCATCTAACACTTTACACAAACTAAAATAGTCCCTCCCGCTTAAATGCTGCAAAACTTAGTCAGTCTATATCAAGATATTCAAACTAGAAAACAATATTTTGTTATAAAATTAAAAATTGTTGCGGTCTGTTTGAGCATAATTTAACAGAATATGATTGTCGTTATCGCTTGTATCAAACTCTAGGGTTCGCTTGACTAGACGATTACTGAGCCAACCATATCATGTATAAAAAAATCTGATGATCGCGCCACACTGTAAAATAAACAAACCTGTCTAAAACGGCCACTCAAAAATAGAAAAATAAAGATCTTAATGCCAAATGGTAGCTTAATGAAGGACGAAAGTATTGCAGAATGCTCCTCTTGGAACATTCTGCAATACTTTTGACCTGCATTAAGCGATAATTGGTCTTGAAAACCAATTATCAGTCTTTTTGAAAGTGGCGGTTTTTCAGATGTTTTACTGCAGGTGGCAGCTGGTGTAAACTTAATTGTTTTTTTTTTCTACTAAAAATAATAGAGTTCTGATTTTCTCCCGCGATCATGAATGTTAAACATTTCTACCCATTGTTGTTGTTGTTGTTGTTGTTGTTGTTGTTGTTGTTTATATTCTCTGGAAGAAATCAATCGAACAGAGCATAGTTTTTTAAGTAGTTGAATGGATATCCATATTGATGGCATTCCAGCTGCCCACGAGGCTGCTTGCATGCATTAATTATATGCTCGTATAGTGTTGAAATATCAGCCTAAACGCTAGATACCCAGTCCCATTGGGTGCCTCCATGTGCACTTTTAAAGAATAGAAAGTACCTTTTTCTAACGACCTGTTAATTCTATAGCAGTTTCACAGTATAATTTGGGTATGTTTCACTCTCCAAACTTTACATATACTCAAGGAATAAAGAAACGCAACAAACACTTTAATTCATCGAAAGCATATAATTAGATAAGTAAGGCTAGTTTAGCCCAAATGGTGTTAACTCATGGGAGAAATTTATATACGTCAATTTGCAGCAGGTTCATTGCAAGTGCCTGTTGGTATGCGCGTAACAATCCTGACCCAGTTGTACTCTCTTGGCCAATAAAAGCACAATTTCTATCAGCAACTATATATACTGACTGACAAAAGAAACGCTACATCTAAATTCAAAGCCATGTTATATAAATGTTTATACTTGAGGTAATAAATGGAAACACGATTTTTTTTACTTTTAATGGTATGTTTATGTTGTACCTCGAAACTGTCTGTCCGACAAAATTTAATAGTGGAAATCAAAATTTGAAAACTGACGTCGTTTTTCCTTAGTCTTTGTTAAGAATTCAAACAGACATGCACGTGATATGGTTTTCTGGAAGAGAACTATAATAATGGCAAATAAAGATGACAATAAATTATGCGTTTTGACAGAAATTTGCATCGCCTACAATTTGATTCTGACATGCAGATGGTATGTGGAGTTTGACGTTAACGTCTTCAGTAACATTAAAACGAATGTAACCATTTTACATTACAAGACAGATGTTGCTTACACAGATTGCACACAATTGTAATGTACAGTTTCATCCATTTTGAGGTATTCATGAAAAATCCAAAAACGTCAGTTTCAGTCAGTTTTGAATTTGGCGTAGACATGAGTTGGCAGAATTCCATGTAATGATACGGTGTTTTTCTTAAATTTTGCGCCACTCACTAAGCATGCTACGTTTTTGTACCGTCATAATGATCACCTGTTAGGTGTAGTGGCTGTAAAAACCTCTTTTTAGCAAATGACGTCATAACTGCAAACATAACAACGCTAAACATGATCTGAACTCTAGACTTAAAATTTTACTTACAAATATCGCGTGTGTATAGCTATTCATAAGTGCTACAAAATCAGGATGTATGTAGCGTTTCTTTTGTCAGTCAGTATATATGTAACATCAAAGTTTCCCGATGATGTTATACTTTTATTCTATTATGTGATAACTTTACAGTCATCATTATACCATGGATTGCTTTTTGTTGGATTTGTCGAAGGGTGGAAAGAAATCGCAAAGTATGATAGAATTATCGCATCATAAAATAAAGTTATCACATAATATAATAAAGTTATCACATAATATAATAAAATTGTCATAGTTATCACATAATGTAATAGAGTTGTCACATAATATAATAAAGTTATCACATAATACAATAAAATTATCACATCACCGGACAGCTTTTATAAAACTATTGGCATAGATGGCGAACCATGGAAATTGCCATCTGGCAACCTTCCTTTAGGATTCGTAACGTTTAACATCAACACCGAATGCGCCAATACAAATAGCTTTCAGCTTCGAAGAAACAACTCCTTCCTTGTATCATTAATTCATAGGGAATCCTTTTCCATATCTTATTTTCCAAAGACGATTCGTGATTGGAATAAGCTACCAAACGATGTAAAACAATCACAGTTGCTGAATATCTTTAAAACAAGAATTAGGTCCTTATATGAGCCACTAGTTCAAAACAAACTGTATTCTTATGGTCATAGCCTCAGTAAAGTGAATCATTGTAGAATAAGATTAGGCCTTAGTCACCTAAATTCTCATTTACACCGCTACAATCTTGTAGATTCTTCCAGCTGTTCCAATCCAGATTGTGGAGGAACCACAGAATCAGAAGAACATTATTTTTTAATTTGCCCTAAATTCAACGATGAAAGACGACTACTACTTGAAAATATATCAAATAAACTCTTTCCAAACGTTAATTATAATACAGATATTACATTGATGCCTAGGTATATATGTAAAGTACTCCTAGAAGGCTCCATAGACGCCTCGCACGATGAAAATACTTCAATTCTAGATGATGTATTTAAATATATAGACTCAACAAAGCGTTTAAATACTTACCAAGAATTAATTGACACCTCAACCGATAATTGAAATATGAGAAATCTGAACGTCAGTGTGGTTGTGCCAACAAGGCTAAGAATTATTAAACATGAGATGACCTGTTACATTTCATACGTTAAACATCAGTTATATAAAGATGCTGCCGTTTACTTTTGTAGACTCGCTGTTAGCACAGCTGGCGCAACGTTGGCAATTAACATTATCTAAATAGGGTGACTGCTCTATGGCTCTCCTCTCTCTACCCTTTTATGTCTCGTTTCGTCTACTTGTCTGTGTGTATGTCTGTCTGTCCGTCTGTCTGTCTGTTTTGTATCTCTTTCTGTATGCATGTCTGTCTGTCAGATACGTACGTACGTGATACGTATGTATTTACGTGCGTGCGTGCGTGGGTACGTGAATGCGTACTTACGTACGTACGTATGCATGCATGCATGCATGCATGTATGTATGTATGCATGCATGCATGCATGCATGCATGTATGTATGTATGTATGTATGTATGTATGTATGTATGTATGTATGTATGTATGTATGTATGTATGTATGTATGTATGTATGTATGTATGTGCGCGTCATCATATATATTGTCATATTGTTTAATTGTTATGTTATATGTAAGGAGACCAACTAGTAGCCCCTGGGCTGTTTGGATACCTTGTAAAATAATTAAAGCATTAAATATAGATTAATATTTATGCGTACTTTATGTGTTTGTGTGTGTGTGTGTGTGTTTTTTTTTGTGTTTGTGTTCTTTTTTTTTTTGTTATTGTTAAGTATGAGAGAATGGATCAGTGACAAAGTATCGGTTATACTTAGCATGATAACATGGTTAAGTGTTCACTCCCCGCATATATGATCATTTGTTTGCATTTGCATAGCATATCTCTTTGGTTTCTGATAATTCAGTGTTTCTGAGAACGCATGGGTATGTATTACCCAATACATGCACCAACGACCAAAACCCGATGGCTTTAAGTGACGTTAAATGCTTATTCTTTGTCTATGTGTATCTTGGCATTCAAGAAGTCAGTTTGGGCGCAGTATTTTACTGTTTTTTTTCAGCGGCAGCTGTCTATAATCAAATTTACTCTAAATTATCCACCAATCAGAAACAATCTTACATCTGCAAGTCTGCTATCTATGCTCATTGAAACGGACTATCTAAATTATCCACCAATCAGAAACAATATTTCATCTACAAGTCTGCCATTGTCTTGCGCAGGCGCGATACTTAAGATACTACAGTATTTGATAATTATCCACCAATCAGAAACAATATTTCATCTACAAGTCTGCCATTGTCTTGCGCAGGCGCGATACTTAAGATACTACAGTATTTGATAAAATGCTTCCGGTCGATGACAATGGCAAGTCTGCTATCTATGCTCATTGAAACGGACTATAATTTCAAGAAAATCACAGCAGTTTTTCTTCGGGTCCTGTTTAAAAGAATTCCATTCTGTCTGGTATTGCCTGTTTATAAAACAAAACGCAAAACTTTTTCAACATAATCACCTTTTGTTTGAAATATGTTGGGGCTATTTAGCCCTGGTTGCCCATTTCACCCGGTTGTGTCTAAAAGCTGTAACCGAACCGAATTCGGCTGAACCTACCGAACTTACCGAATATTCACTGTTTTAACCTATTGATTATAGGTATGTGATTTTCTTTATATCCCTCTAAGTTTTTGGCCAATATCTCTGTTTCCTTAAAACCCCTTCAAGTGCCTCACTAAGAATAAAGGTGTCGTCGAGTTGTCTCATAAAGTGTCGCCGAATTGTCTCAAAATCTGTCGACGAGTTGTCTCAAAAAACGTGTCGCCTTCAGCGACTTTCCGGTATATTTCGGTATGTTCTGCCCACCAAGTTTCTTTGAAGTAACTATAAATTGCCTACTCGTGAAGATAAATACAACGGTCTATATATAGATGCCAGATTAATATCATTACAAGTTTAGCTTTTAAAAAAGCTTAAAACCATCGCATGGAGTTTTACAGTTATTAAAGAAGAACGTTTATATGGGAGACCGGGGCTAGATCGGCCTCGGGGCATGTTCGCCAGTGAATATGTTTAGCATGTAAACTAAGATATGGGGCCGGGAAACATATTTGGAAATTACTTGTGACGAGTTTGTCTACATGAGTAGGCCTACACAATGGCTGGGTTTCTGGACATCTCGGCCCCTAACAATCTCGGCCCCTGACAAACTCGGCCCGAACAAACTCGGCCCCTAGCAAACTCGGCCCCTAACCAACTCGGCCCCTATGTAATATGAGCCAGTGCATGAGTTTCCAAAAAATGTGCTATGTGCAACCAGCAACGCCTCAGATCAGCCTGCGCATACGCGCAGTCTGATCAGAGCCTTTGCTAGTCGCTTGAGTATTCTATGATTGTTACGCTACTGACAGAACACCAATGTGTGACCATTTGGAGTTCCTAAGCTTAAAATTAGCTGCACAGGGTCGACTGAGTCTACACATTTATATCTAATATTCAAAATATTTTTATTGAATATATATCGCTTTATATACTGACGTTTAGACAAAGTTATATTTCATTCCTACCATATAATAAAATACTCTGTCTATCCTTCAGTCCATCCATCTGCCCATCCATACATTGGCCTTAATTGGACTTAATTAGATATACGCACGATGAAAAACTTAAAATTAAATCAATCATCGATGAGACTACGGTAATTGGAAATAAATATGTGTATTTAATAGTACGATATTTTCCAATAAGCGAATAGCAAAAGTGTTGATCAGACTGCCGATGCACAGGCTGGTCTGCACCTTGATGTTCGCAAACCCCAAGGTTTTCTCGAGTCGAGACCCAATTTACAATTCCCAACATCGAGACTGCCCTGGGTTTCATGTAGAACGCTCATGCACGCTTGAGTAAACATACCTGAGTATTCGACTGAATCTTTCTTTCAAAAAGTGGACAGCGTCATTATCATAAAATGCCAATATCCAGCACAACATGCATTTATTTCCATCATGCATGTGTTTTAATGGGCACTAATGTTTTTAACCGATGCTTCACATGTATAATGAAACTAGCCAGCCTCCTGAACCATATTTCGGTGGGGGCCGAATTTGTAGGGGTCGAATTTGGTCCCCAAATATATGGGGGCCGAGTTTGTTAGGGGCCGAGATGTCCCGACATCAATGGCTGCATTGTTGAAGGGTAGATTGATATTGTACCAGAAAACTCGTTTTCTTGCATGATTAGTAAGTTTTTCATAGTAATTTCTGCTTTTAATTCCTTTCTTTCTATATTTACTGGTTTCGCTCAGCATTACACCAGAGATTGCGAATTTGGAAATTTTGATAAAATAAAAAACAAAAACAACTCAAAAACAAAACAAAAACAACACAAAAAACACAAAAACTTTTGGCTGAATTTTTATTTAAGTAAGGAGTGCCCTAAACTCCTCTGTGGACTGGGTATTGGCCACAGAAGGAGACAGACTATTCCAATGTGGAATAGTTCGGGGGGAAAAGGAAAATTCTTCAGGGCATCTTAGTCAAACTTGCCCCGAGGGGTGGCCGAACTTACCCCAATGCGGGGAAAGTTCGGCCACCATGACCTGATCTCCTTAAATGAAGATTATCATTTATCGTATAAAGACACATGTTGTGGGTTACCGGGACTGGTACCGCCCTATTGTGCCTTACTTAAATATATAGGTTTCAAAGACCTAGATTTAATAGTCTTTCGAAAACTGTACATTTTCTAAAATGGGGCCGAACTAGCCCCGGTCTCCCCTAGTGTTTTTATATTGCATTTGCCGAAGCCACTATTTTCAGTGTTTCATGTGTTTCAAGCTCTGAGTATTTTTGTTTTAGTTAACGATTTGTACATAGGTGATCCATTGGAAGCAAATAAAACTCAGAAAATATGCATATTCCAGTAAGACTCTGCTCATAAACACACTAAACCGTATTCCTCAATCGAAGCCAATGCACATAATGCCTAGGGGGCATATTGTAACTGACCCATCTACATTTAGTTATTTTATTACTTTAGCCTAGAAAATCCGAAGGCTCCTCGTTTGATCTGGATTCAAGCTCAGTGGTAAGGCAGTGATTCATTTACAATTTTGGACTTATGGGTCCTGGGACTCGCTGTTTCCCATATCAATGAGTCCCAACTGCAAACTTATGAGTCCAGAACACTATTTTTAATGACAAGTCTGCAATACTATTGCATCCTAAGACTTGCTGAAATAAAAACTTTGCATCCCAGAGACAAAATTATGCGCAAAAGATACAGGATGCGCAGGTAACAAAATCACTGGTCAGGTCTCTAATTGGCCTTTTCGTTTTTAGAAGCAATCCGGATTCCAAAGTTTATCAACATCGCTCACGCAATGGTGGAATTTTGGAAGTAGCTTGATCGACGGGGAGTTTGAGAAAGAACAGTAAAAGACACTGCTGCTGGGGAGTAATCAACTTGCTTATGGAACAGGCCCGAATCGAACACTTTTAATCCCTTTATTAGACTGGTTCTCTCCCTTTAGGTCTCACAGTACTAATGCTTTTTCCTATATAGTTTAATGCTCAAAATACACACATTATTTCTACAGGACATCTCTTTGATCATTAATCAACACTCATTTCTGTTCAAAAACTCAAGAGAAACAAAATAAACAGTGAAAGCCCAGAATTCGCCAGATTGATTTTCTAAAATATTTTAGAGTTCGTGGAGACCGTACTTTTTTCAAATTTCCTGCCGCTCCCGCCCAAGAATACACTGACCTGGAAAAATACTTTTCCCAAAGTGGAAACAATACAGAATTAACAGAAACTTACAGGAGCTGTCTGGCTAAAGGAGAGCTTCTAGTATGTAAAATAAATCATGACCAGGTATCAGCAGAGCAAAAATTGGGGTTGACCAAAGTACGCCCGTACTTGTTTCTAATGCGCATAAATCTTATTGCACCCACACTCACCGTGCCTAATCGTACAGTGATACCTTGAAGATTACATTTAACATTCTTAATTGAAAACCTACCTATCTGCATATAAAGCTTTCTATAATAAAACAAAATAGCACACAAAAGGTCACCTTGAGGAACTCCAGATACAGAACATGCCTCAAAGATATTCCTACACGGACAGCCGTTTTTGGCAATTTTTTCAGGAAACATTATTGATTTACAGAAAGATTTAAATCTCAGATATCTGACTTTAAAAGAAGATTTGAACAACTTTTAAACAAATTGACGTGCATATGACATAGAAATATTAAAAAAGTAAGGAATCTGGCTCAATGCAAATATTTATCTAGCTCCAGATTAAGTAAAAAATGCACAGCCGATGCGATTCATTTGACTAAATCAATGCAGAATAAGCTGAAGAAAAATGTATTTTGGCCAACAAATGTTTAACATGCCTAATCAAAAGGCGCATAAATATCTGCAAGTGGATTTGCAAAGAGTATACAATGTATATCACGTCACATATCAGTGTAATAAAGAATTTAAGCCAGTAGCAGTGTGACTAAATATAGAATTTAAGCCGACATCAATGAGACTACAGATGAACTGCTCGCACGGCTAATCGACAGCAGCAAAAATATCAAATCAGCCATAATCAGCTGCTAGAAGCTGGCAAAAGTGGTCAGTCCTGTAGGATGTGCTTGAAAAATGATTCAAATCTTTGGTTCAAGATAGATACAATCGAAATTGTTGTTTTTTCTTTTCTATTATTATGTGCTGGCTCGCTCCGTTCGAGACACTATGTCAGGTACAGTGTAAAGGTGTGGGTGGGGTATGGTTTTTCAACAACAGCAGAACAAGAAGCTTATTAGTGTAAGAAGTGCTTTCCTTAATCATTCAATTCAGATATATAGTCCACAGACATGACAATAATTTGGTAATCTATGTGTGCACCAAAAGCCTCTCAATGTTGATACCGTACGGTTCAGTACTGTGATCATCTGGTTGCATACATTGGCTGTTGTGACTAACCTTGCAGGTCCTCGGTAAAGAAGAAAATCGTTTAATTCACATTAACAATGCACTGAGCAGTTAGGAACGACCTATTTCTATTTTTAAATGCAAGTTCCTGGCTTCCCTATTCAACTGTGGGATGGCTTGTCTTCAATGTCAATAAACTGCATTTCCTACAGTCTGTTTCCCACGAGCAATATTCAATCTTTGCTCGCAAAATCATCAAAAAACTATCAAATTCAGCATCTTTTGTTTCTATTTTTATCATAATTTACATATTCATCAAAAAATCGAAACAAACCCAGCCTGCGTCAGTCAGACCATAACAACAAGCGTTTGGAAGATATGATCAAGTTATTTCTTCAAGGTCTCACAGTACTAATGCTTTTTCCTATATAGTTTAATGCTCAAAATACACACGTTATTTCTACAGGACATCTCTTTGATCATTAATCAACACTCATTTCTGTTCAAAAACTCAAGAGAAACAAAATAAACAGTGAAAGCCCAGAATTCGCCAGATTGATTTTCTAAAATATTTTAGAGTTCGTGGAGACCGTACTTTTTTCAAATTTCCTGCCGCTCCCGCCCAAGAATACACTGACCTGGAAAAATACTTTTCCCAAAGTGGAAACAATACAGAATTAACTGAAACTTACAGGAGCTGTCTGGCTAAAGGAGAGCTTCTAGTATGTAAAATAAATCATGACCAGGTATCAGCAGAGCAAAAATTGGGGTTGACCAAAGTACGCCCGTACTTGTTTCTAATGCGCATAAATCTTATTGCACCCACACTCACGGTGCCTAATCGTACAGTGATACCTTTAATAGCTTGTCAGCATATTAAGACAGGTAACTATTAGCCGCCATTGCGCCTACGTAAAGCATACACACTGACGTCATGAGTGACGTGGTATTGGAAAATACCCTTGACATAAATTGCATTTTTTAAACAAACCGTTTTATTAAGTTTATTTTGTCCTGGGAGTTTTTTTTCTTTTACTTGATTATCAAATTATAGCAACTGAAAAAAATTCTGAAGTTTGTGTTGAAAAATCTTTTCTGGAGCATGCGCAGTCGCATGAGTAGGATTCTCTACTTGTAATTAAATACACGTTACCTGACCCTAGATGGGTAGATCTAGGGGAGGGAACCAGACTATCCCTTTATTTAATATTAAACATGAAATATACAAAATATACCATAACTCCAAACATTCTTAGTTATGAACTACTTATAATACTGCAATAGTGTAACAGGGGCTTTGAAACCTACGCAGCCAGATCAATGCTTAACCTTACACTTCTCTTTTACAATGCAACTCCTCCACCAACTGACTTTCCAGACTAATTACAAATTTTCACCGTGTCCCTACAACAGGCTTACAATACTCTTTATCACTTTGATCTGCAAAAGACATCGTTCACATACTCTGAGTCAAACTTTCACGTTGGCAACCTTCAATTTTTCACCTTATCCAATCACTCAACATCTAACACCAGTCTTTTGTGCATAAAAAAAACATCTTCCAATTACAGCAGGACTTTAAATGTATGTTCTCCTTTGAATGCCGCTGAATATCTTTTTTAAAGATATTTCTTGTTTAATATGTCCTTCCTGTTTAAGTCCATTTTATCTGTTTCATCTGGTGTAATGGCTCAATCTGCGTAAATACACACCCACTCACTTCGCTGCATACAAGCACCTAGAATACCTTGATCGCAGCAATGATTACATCTGGCAAAAATTGACAATGTTTCAGAGTTTTCTGACATTTACACAGTTATTGTAACTCTGTTTCACTGTGCTAGGCTATCCACAGCCAATTTCGTCAATTTCCCTGAGTCTGTGTCTTCATCAGATTAGATTGAAAACATCAGGTACGCAGAATCATCATAATTTAGCCGCGACATGAAATTTCCAACAATGTGGTAGGTGCGACCAGCAAAGCCTCAGATCAGCCTGCGCATATGCGCAGTCTGATCAGAGCCTTTGCTAGTCGCTTGAACATTCTATGAGTGTTAAGCTACTGACTGATCATCATTTAGTATTTCTAAGCTTAAAAGGAGGCTGCACAGGCTCGTCTGAGTCTACACTTGTCCAAATGCCACATATACTATGCACAATAAATTTAGCAATTGTTTTGTATGGGTGAGCCCATCCACATCAGATCTCGAGTTTCATTTGCTGTTATGAAGATACAAGCGCCGATCATCTGACAAGATTTTCCATTTAAAAAAATTCAGAATTACCAAGCGCAGCGGCCGTGCTAAAGTGACGTTTAATTTTAAGACAAGCGGGTAACGTGGGTAATTCTGATCATTGAGGGAAGCCGACATCATTTTCAAACGATTGTTTGGTCACTGAAACCCAAAAAAGCATAGCAAATTCTGCAATTTTCTGAACTTTTTCAGAGAAATAAAGGACCAAGTTTTCACAATTTGACGTTTTTACTAATGCTTTTACGTTATTGCCTTTAAACGGTGTTTCTAGTCGGTTTTTCTTGAACCACATTAACAAGTAAAACTGTTTGATGCCTTCCAACACATTCAGACAAATACTGTTGAATGAAACATCTTCTCTACTATAGTGCACGAGCCGAAAGATAAAATCTTACGTCACCGTTATCTCGCAAATGCGTCACACCATTTTTAAGTAACTTAAGGTTTTAATCAACCATAGGATGAGTTACATTGTAAGCCTATGATATCTTTGTAAACTGATACTCTGTTGAATTGAAATGCCAATTTACATTAGAAGTTTAATTAAATGATGACTACGTTTTGACGTCATTGATGGCAGCTGATTTTTTTAGCATGAAATCTCTATCAAATCTGTCACATAACCAATAGTTTTTATAGGCCTATGATGCATGAGGAAGATGAAAGACCACCAAACGAAAAATCACATGCTTATCATTTTAGCATTACTTACTACGGATGTGATTTTAGCTTACTGACCCCTTCTGCAAGCCTTGCTCTCCCCAAATGCCTATTTAAATTATGGCGTCTGAAATTTCGTGGTTTTATTTGCCTAAGATCCTTTTCTCGTCATTGCAATTGAAATTGATCGATACTGAACAAAGATGAGCACAAAAAAGATGCGAAACATAAGAAATTGCTAAACTTATTGTGCTTAGTATAGTTGGAACTCACATGTTTTGGCTCATCTGTCTCTTCCAGTGTTTGTACACAGTTTGTTGTCTCTGTGCTTACTGCACGAGGTAAAAAGAAAGACCCAGTATATAAAAATAACATTATCTTGATCTACCTATGCAGCCTCCTTCTTGTCAAATCCTATGCGCCAGTATCTAATCCTGGACCTAGGCCGCGTAACTACAGGAAAATTTGTGTAAAATGGCCGCTCTAAAAAATCAAAAACTGGTTTTCAAGACCAATTATCGCTTAATGCAGGTCAAAAGTATTGCAGAATGCTCCAAGGCGAGCATTCTGCAATACTTTCGACCTTCATTAAGCTACCATTTGGCATTTAGATCTTTATTTTATCTATTTTTCAGTTGCCGTTTTACACAGGTTTTACTGTACCCTTGTGGATATTGCTCAAAAGCAGTCAAATGGACATCATCAGGCATACGTTTTAATTCATGCAATATTTGGTACGAACAGTATGTTTGGCATGAAGGACTGCACCAATTTAGCTTACGGGAATGTACCAAGGGAAATTATCAAGTGTTGCTAATATTTGGTACCACCAAGCATGTTTGGCATGAAGGACTCCACCTATTTGACTCATAGGAATGTATCATGGGAATGTATCTTGTGTGGCTTGCCAAATTTCTCTTCTGCTCTTTTCGATACTTCTCTCTTCGAAACATCCAATTCCTTCGACCCCCTTATCCACGCTGCCTCACTTGACCGTGATATCAGTTTCAGCAGCCCTCAGGCAACCTCATCTCCTATAGCTGCTTCACTAAACGGAAACATGCTCAGCACACCTATGCTTCTTCCAGTTCTGTATTGGACACCCAACACGAAACACCTCAGCTTCTCACACATACGAGCTTTAACACACCAAAGGTACTAGTTCAGATCCAACGAAGCTCGAAACAGAGAGATGATATTCCTCTAAAGATCTTGATTGTAAACTGCCACTCAGTAGTAGACAAGAACCCCTTACTAGAAAACATGATGGAAAGTACTAAAGCAGACATAGTACTTGGTACAGAATCTTGGCTTAAGTCTGACCACCTATCAACTGCTATATTTTCTAAAGGATATAAAGTCTAATGCAAGGACAGACCCAACAAGAAGGGCGGAGGAGTATTCATCTTAGTCACTAGAGCTCAATATCGATGGTGGATGCGAATTGGTATGGGCACAAATCCAAGTAAGAAAGAGGGCAAAGATCAGGAATTGATACAATTAAGTACCACACCTGACCCGGGATACCAATGGTAAAGTAACAAACACAATTAGACATCACAAACGAGAGCCAAGCGGTCAGCCCTTTCCCAGCAGGTGACCACAAGGCATCAACAAACAGACGCTTACGAAAGCATGACAAACACAAGACAGAAATAACATGAATGATACAGAAAAGAAGTACGGTAACTGCCTTGGAAAGGTCAGTAAAAAATATTTTACTGGAAGGCTTTTAAACAAGTATCACGGCGTTAACCTCACCCTTAGTACAGAAGTTCTTGGCTCAAGCCAGTTTGTTGGCTCCTTCTACAGGCCACCATATGTTACTGATCCCGATTATCTTGGCCAGCTCGAAACATGTTTATCAAGGATACCAGTTGGTGCACATATTCGGACTGGAGGCAACTTCAACCTTTGTGATATAGATTGGGAAACGGACAGTATTAAGCCACATGCAAATAGATAAGGATTAAGACACCAGCAGGACTCGCGGTTATAAAACTTGAGTACAGTCTCAAACTCAAAATAAAGAGCTATGATTGGCTGCTTGCGGACACGTGTCTGCAAGAAGCCAATCATTGTCTTTGAAGCAGGTGTGAATATCTTTTTCATCAAAATTGCATTCAAAAAATAAATCCGATCCATGTCTTTCTTATCTCTTAAGATAAATTTTTTTTCAAAACCCCATTGTTATAACTATCTAATATTTTCTTTATCCAAGTGACCTTTAAAGACATTATAAATTTTTCAATATTAATCATTTTAATTCCCCCTTTTTCATAATTTTGTATCAAAGTGCTTCTTTTTATTTTATCTGGTTTACCATCCCATATAAAGGAATACATAATCTTTTCAATTCGATCTATTGTGGACTTTGGTGGGATTGGTAGAGATGAAAGTGCAAAAATTAGTTTTGGAAGTGCAAAATTTTTGACGACAGTTACCTTTCCCATCAATGTAAGTTTCCTATGTTGCCACTGTTTGAGACAAATTTCAAACTGCCTAATTTTTTTCTCTAAATTTAATTTCATTATATCTGTTTTAATGTTTGTGAAAATCATACCAAGGGCTTTGGCTTCAATTGAACTCCATTGAAATTTTCTATTCTTCATATAAACATTATCCGTATTTTTGCTAGCTCCTATTCTCAAAACCTGACATTTTTTCGTATTCAATTTTAAACCAGATATATTGCTAAAGTTTTCTAAAATTGTCACCAGAGACTCGAATGATTTCTTAGATCCGTCTAAAATAAAAGATGCATCATCTGCATAGCATGCATTCTTAAGCTCAAAGCCATATATAGTTACCCCACTAACATTTTCATTATTTCTTATTTGGTTCATCAATAGCTCAATGCATAGAATAAACAGGTATGGTGAAAGAGGACAGCCTTGACGCACACCTCTCTGTATTGAAAAGAAAGGTGATAAAACACCGTTATTTGTAATGCAGCTTTTTGCGTTAGAATAGAACAGTTTTATCCACTTTATAAAATTGTCGCTGAAGTTAAAATGTTTCAAACTTTTAAGTAAATAATCATGATTTATACTATCAAAGGTTTTTTCAAAATCAGAAAAAAAAGATTAAACCCGGTATTTCCTTTTCTTCGACATAGTCAATAACTTCAAAAATGGTTCGTATATTTTCATTGATATTTCTTCCCTTTAGAAAACCTGTTTGGGAATCATGTATTAGTTTTGGTAGTACCTTTTTTAACCTATTTGCTATTGTCTTTGTTGCAATTTTATAGTCGACGTTTAAAAAACTTATGGGCCGCCAATTTTCTAGAAAGGTAGTATCTTTATCTGATTTAGGAATAAGTGATATTATGCTTTGATTTTGTAACTCTGTTAATGCACCACATTGATAAGAGTGATTTATAGAGTCAATATAAAACCTCTTAATATCATTCCAAAATATTTTATAGAACTCTGTTGTGATTCCATCTGAGCCAGGGCTCTTGTTATTTTTCATTTCTTTTAAAGCGATTTTACATTCTTCCTCTGATAAGAGACCATCACATGTATTTTGTTCAATGTTGTTTAATTTATTTATATTATTGTCGAAAAAATCAATTGTTGAGTTTGTTTGGTTATGCTTTGAATATAATTTTTGATAAAATTTCATCTCTTCTTTAAGTATTTCTTTTTGTTCTGTTATTATATGGTTGTTTACATTTAATCTTTTGACTACCTTATTTTCTGCTTTCTTCTTTTCAAGATTTGCAAAGTATTTGCTGTTCTTTTCTCCTTCCTCTATTATTTGAGCCTTAGCCCTTAAAATATGCCCTTCCATTTTATGATCAATTAATTCATTTAATTCTGTTTTCTTTATATCTAGTTCTTGCTTTAGGTCATCTAATTTCATGTTACACAAAGTGTTATTTATATTTTTTTTCAATATTTTCTATATCTTGTTTAAGTTTTATTTCTTGGTTATTGTTTTCTTTTTTCTTTTTTGTACCATATCTTATTGTTTCATTTCTTATTGACCCTTTTATTAATTCCCATAGAGTATTTGGGTTTGCATTCTCATTAATTGTAGTTATTTCTGTAATATTTTTCCTTATGCATTCCTGATATTCATTATCTAGTATAAAACTGTTATTTAACTTAAAATACCCTGGGCCTCTGTTAATGTTTGTTAAGTTTACATTTAAAATAACAGGACTATGATCTGATCTATAGCTAGTCCCATGTTCACAGGAAATTACATTATTTATGAGATTGTCTGAAATAAGAAAATAGTCTAGTCTACAAAATATTGGTGGTTTACTTGACGAATGCCACGTGTATTTTTTTGAACTAGGGTGTTTACTTCTCCAGATATCTACCAAATCGAATTCATCAATAATACTTGAAAGTTTGTTTCTGCATAATCTATGTGTATCAGTTCTCCCATTTTTCTTATCTAATTCAGTATCTATAATTGTATTAAAATCACCACCTATAATAAAAGATTTGTCATCATTTTCTTTTAAATAATTTTCCAAAATTTTAAAGTGATTTACAGAGTCAGTGTTAGGGCCATACAAGTTTAAAATAATTACATCTCGTTCTTCTATGTTTAATTCCAGGGCCTGTAGTCTTCCAATGATAATTTCCCTATGTTGCTTTATGCTGAACGATAATTTAGGATTTATTAAAATACCTACACCTTCACTATTGTTACTTAATCCACTAAAAAAGCATCTTTTCCCCATTCCTTTACCCAATCCTTATGTGTTCCCTCCCCAGAATGTGTTTCCTGTAGCAAGCATATTGAAAATTGTTTATCCTTAAGCCAGGCGAAAACATGTTCTCGTTTGGTTTTATTACCCAGTCCTCTTACATTATATGTACATATCTTGAGATCCATTTGTTTAAAAGTGAATCGTACCAGAAAAGGCAGGATAGTGGAGAGAAAAGGAGAGAAGAAATACAAAACATGTTATTTAACATACACATTCTAAAAGAGTCGAGGATGTAGCAGGCTTATCTTTTGCTGTTTTTGGGCATAATAAAAAAACTGTTCCCTTAATGCAACACCATGTAAAAGCAATCAAGTCCACTATTGGCAAATAAGCTAGCAAGAGATTGTCCACACCGACCGTGCGTGCGTGTGTGCGCGTGCGTGCGTGAGTGTATGTGCTAGCAGCATAGAAAATATATGTACAAATATACGATCAAGTTAGTATCTACAATTTTTTGTGGCCTAATGTTGAAAGCCTTCATATACGCTTAGTATATGACAGAAATATCCAAACGAACCTTTTGGAGGAGCATCCAAATACAGCATGTATTGCCAATTCAAATGCCTTTCATATTTTTCTCCCTGCTAGTACTGAAACAGTGATCTCCGCAAGCCGATTCGTTTGGGAATCCTACCAGTTTATGAATACATGAACTGAGAAGAAAACATACCTATATTATTAAGGTGTAACATTATATTTTCAACAATGAGGTATGTGCGAAACAGCAAAGGCTCAGATCAGCCTGCGCACACTGCTCAGTCTAACCAGAGCCCTTGCTGGCCGCTCAAACACTCTTTGAGTCTCAGGCCAACTGGAGTTTCTAAGCTTATGAAAGAGGCAAAAAGTCATTCTGCTGGAAAACACATGTCGCGGCCCTTTTATTCTTCTTCTTACTTCGTGCAGGGTTTTATACTTAGATTCAGTGTAACCAATAATATAAATATCAGAGCGAAAATTGTCCTCTTTGGAAAAAAATATCAGTCGTTGATTTTTCCCCTCACATTTTGGATACCTGCGAAAACAGTGAAGATCCAAACAAAGGGCCACATAAAGCCGCATTTTTATCAGGGTCTGCACCGCTTGCAAAGACAAAATACCATCTCGAAGTACATGCAAGGGAACTATTATATAACTAGTCGTGGCTTATCCAGATCGTCATCTGAAATACCTTTTTGGAACAATTTAGTTGTTGAAAGTTTTTTTTTTTGTTTTGTTTTCTTTTTCGAATACACGTAAAATGCCACTCTTGCAAAAAGTGAAGAACCAGATGAAAGGCCGTCAAATGCGACATTTCATCAGAGTTGGCACTGCTTGCGCAAATGTCAAGTCTCCAATGAACATGCAAGGGAGAATATGCATCTGGACAAAAAGGGTTAATATCGTTCTTATTATCACCCTTGTAAGAAGTCTACCAGTTGTACATAACTCGAAAAAAAAATAAAAAAAATTGATGACTCCACCCTTACCGAAACGAAATGCAAGGGCTTTTTTTTATCTGGTAGCATTATGAATAGAGTATTTGTTTGTGTGCAGACACTAGCTAGATTACACATAGATGCAAGCTCATCAGTGTCTGCATTGGTTTAGATAATCACAGTTTTTAAGCACAAGATAAAAATATATGAACATCGATAGACACACGCATTGGCTGCTCAAAAGAACAGGATTCATACTGAAATCTCTCTTATTTTGAGCGTCCAAAAATATGTTTGTGTCTTGAGGACTCATTTTAACCCTTTGAAATGACATGAAACCATTGTCTACCACAGGGCTTCACTACTGCCACCTTACAGGAGGTAGTACCTCCATAACCTTTCAAGTGAACGTACTCTATAAAATGCCCCAGGAACGCAGCTGGCTCTTAGTCTATTTTGCATTGTGAAATGCTCTGTTCTTCACGTCTTGAAGCTCGCCGTAGCCGAGTATCCACCTACTATGGATGAGTATGTCTGGCCGGAGTCTGCTTAGTCGGATCATGATTTTTGTGTGGATAGTTCTAAAATAAGATTTATATATGCCACTAAAATGTTTTTCCCTTGCAACACCACCTCCGATAGCTTATAAATATAACAAGAACAAAAATCTTATTTTTTGGTATAAGCCGCTGGAACTACCGACCTGGTATCTAACTTTTGTTATTATAGTACTTTCCAGACAAGTATGCATGAAAGATAATTTTGAGTTTATCGAGGATGGGCAGCGCCATTATATATACATGAGCTAATTCAAAACATTGACATATCCACTGGTTCCCAGCTGTATTTGAAATACAGTATCAGCCATGTATTTGAAAATACATAAGCGGGTCACGCTCGATTATTTTTTTGACTATACTGTTCAAAAAAAGTAATGTCACATGCAGACCAACAGGGACTGAGAAAAAGAAACCATAGTGATCTCAGTAGTATCAGTGAGTTGGACACAAGTAACAGCAGTCCACAGGTACAGTCAAAGAAGAAAAAGAAGAAAGGTAAAGGAGCTTCTAAAAAGGAACAAAGCGAGAGTTCGGAAGCTATGGCAACTGAAACAGAAAAATGTTTTGCAGACGTCAGAAAGGAGTTGAAACAGATTAATTCGAAACTCTCCAAAGTGATCAGTAAAGATGATGTTTATCTGAAGGAGATAATAAGAGACACTTTTCAGCTGATGAAAGATGAATTTCTGAAATCAGTTTCACATCGGATAGACATACTCGAAGGCAAACTGTTTGAAAAAGAAGAAGAGAATGACAAACTGAAGAACAAGATAAAAGATCTCAACAAGAGCCTTGAGGAACAGAAAGCTGAGAATAATTTGCTGAGGAAAGAGATCCAGAGTGTAAATACTGTTGCAGAGGAGAAATTTAATGATCTGGAACAATATGGAAGACGTGGTAGCATACGTATCTTTGGAGTACCTGAACTACAGGATGCGGAGGAAACTGCAGAAATTACCACCAAACGAGCAATAGACAGTCTGAACAAGATAGAATCACTACATCTGCAAGATTCAGATATTGACTTAGCCCATAGACTTGGTAGGAAAAAGCCAGGGTTTCATAGACCAATAATAATGAGATTTCAGTCACGGCTTAAACGAAATATTGTACTGCAAAATAAGAAACAATTTAAAGGTACACAGATCTTTGTGCATGAAGATCTCACTAAGCTGAATCAGCTGGTTTTGACATGTGTTAGAAAGAAAATGCCAGATGAGGTCAATAATGTATGGAGCAGAAATGGACATATTTTCTATAAAAGTAAGGCGAACAACATTCACGAAGTGAAATTCAAGGATTACCAACACTGGATCGACCTACCCTGGCCTTAGACAGCAAAACATTATTTCTATCACTTTACAATCTTGAAACATTGGAAAAATAAGGAAGAATAGTGCTTATAGCTTAAAAGGAAGAGAAGAAATGGTATTGAATACACTGCCACTGACCCTACTTACATCTAAGAGAGTCAGTGACAGTGTAATCTTTTCCATGTGTTTATTATGGTGTCTATGAGAGCTTAGACACATTTTTACATACAGACAGTTAGTGCAACAACAACAACAACAACAATAAACAACAAATGAAAAAACAAATCCGGCCTTCAAAGATGGTAGCCATTCAAAGTTTCTCGATACATATGTATCCAATGAACAGATCTGGTCATATATATTATCTATTTCTCCGTATTTATTATTTTCTCTTTAAAAAAAGAAAAGAAAGATTAAAATAAAGGTTTTGAGCTCTTAACCAAAGGCGTATGAAAACATAGTTGGCACCATCTTAATCTGATAGCAACTGTTTTCCCACTAGTATATAGCCCATTTATGCCTACTAGGACCTCCCGCCTTTACCAATTGGATGAGTCCATTTTAAATTGAAAGGGTTGCTTGTTTGTCATTTGTAATCTCACCCAAATCTTAAAGGAGGATTTATTATGCAAACAGTGGAGAACCGGATCAGACGCCACATTCTTTGGGGTCTAGTATGGTTCTTTACTGTTTGCCAAGATAGGCTTATGGGTTAACTTAATGAGCTATTTCATTATCAGATTCAGGCGTCTATTATTCTATAACAGCAAAAGGTGACTATGATGGAACACACGAAAACTCTGATCAAACAGCATTATAAGTGCCAACTGATCTGTTTTTGTACTGCTTTACCAGGATCCAATATTCTGGGCACCAAGCAATTAACTTTTTTATTGAATCGCATACTTGATATTATGTTATGTCTATGCTTTTTGGGCAGTATACCTCTTATGTGCGCTCGTCATCACCTGTAAGATGTTCTTATTTATACAACTATATACAACACTCCAGAAAAGGTGCATATACAATGGGCCTTGTCGTGAGAAGACCTGTCTTTGGGGGTTCGCGAACAACACAGGCGCAGACCAGCCTGCGCATGCGCGCAGTCTGATCAGCGCCTTTGTTGTTCGCCTTTTGGAAAGTATCATATGTACACTTGCAACAGGTGAAATTTTGGTTTTCTAGCTAGTCTATGTAGGTAAGGAGACTGGTTTGGGACTCGCTTTGCCGAGAACCCCGGGGGCAGTTTTTTCTTGCGTTGCGGCCCCAATAAGGATCTTCTCCGCTTATTTGGGGTGACACTGCATGGGTCAGCATTTTTCGATGTAGCCCGTGTAGTGTTGGCCACAATAAGCAAGTATTGAAAATGCTACTAGCCAAAAACGGACAATAAATCTTACAGGGGAGTTTAAAGCTGTCTTGATTGAACCTGCATGACCCATATGTGTGGTCCACACCGGGTGGGCGGCGATCGAAGACTTTAGTACTGTCGATGAGCGTGGATTGGGAACCTGTGGGGCAGGGGTTTCGATTGCCTTTTGTCGACTGACAAAAAATTCGGCAATCGAAAACACTGTTTCTGGGCTGTTTTTTGGTCCGCGTTCGGTTGTTGTGGGCGTTTTCGACTGCCGCCAACCCTGGTGTGTGGTCGCTTGCTGATATGTTTTAGAGACCTCTTCGACAATCAGTGTTCAGGAGCAGTATTCAGAGACTCATATAGCACGCTGATCGGGGTCATGAGTTTTTTTTTTGTATATGTGATGCAGCGGGCGACTAGGACGGGCGATGTTGATTTTTTTTTCTCTCGTCAAAATGCCTTAACTAAAACATAATTTTCTTAAATATCCAGTGAACTACATATTTTGGACGCTCAAAATAAGAGAGATTTCAGTATGAATCCTGTTCTTTTGAGCAGCCAATGCGTGTGTCTATCGATGTTCATATATTTTTATCTTGTGCTTAAAAACTGTGATTATCTAAACCAATGCAGACACTGATGAGCTTGCATCTATGTGTAAGCTAGCTAGTGTCTGCACACAAACAAATACTCTATTCATAATGCTACCAGATAAAAAAAGCCCTTGCATTTCGTTTCGGTAAGGGTGGAGTCATCAATTTTGTAGTTTTTTTTATTTATTTTTTTTTTTTTTTTTTTTTTTTCGAGTTATGTACAACTGGTAGACTTCTTACAAGGGAGATAATAAGAACGATATTAACCCTTTTTGTCCAGATGCATATTCTCCCTTGCATATTCATTGGAGACTTGACATTTGCGCAAGCAGTGCCGACTCTGATGAAATGTCGCATTTGACGGCCTTTCATCTGGTTCTTCACTTTTTGCAAGAGTGGCATTTTACGTGTATTCGAAAAAGAAAACAAAACAAAAAAAAAACTTTCAACAACTAAATTGTTCCAAAAAGGTATTTCAGATGACGATCTGGATAAGCCACGACTAGTTATATAATAGTTCCCTTGCATGTACTTCGAGATGGTATTTTGTCTTTGCAAGCGGTGCAGACCCTGATAAAATGCGGCTTTATGTGGCCCTTTGTTTGGATCTTCACTGTTTTCGCAGGTATCCAAAATGTGAGGGGAAAATCAACGACTGATATTTTTTTCCAAAGAGGACAATTTTCGCTCTGATATTTATATTATTGGTTACACTGAATCTAAGTATAAAACCCTGCATGAAGTAAGAAGAAGAATATATGGGCCGCGACATGTGTTTTCCAGCAGAATGACTTTTTGCCTCTTTCATAAGCTTAGAAACTCCAGTTGGCCTGAGACTCAAAGAGTGTTTGAGCGGCCAGCAAGGGCTCTGGTTAGACTGAGCAGTGTGCGCAGGCTGATCTGAGCCTTTGCTGTTTCGCACATACCTCATTGTTGAAAATATAATGTTACACCTTAATAATATAGGTATGTTTTCTTCTCAGTTCATGTATTCATAAACTGGTAGGATTCCCAAACGAATCGGCTTGCGGAGATCACTGTTTCAGTACTAGCAGGGAGAAAAATATGAAAGGCATTTGAATTGGCAATACATGCTGTATTTGGATGCTCCTCCAAAAGGTTCGTTTGGATATTTCTGTCATATACTAAGCGTATATGAAGGCTTTCAACATTAGGCCACAAAAAATTGTAGATACTAACTTGATCGTATATTTGTACATATATTTTCTATGCTGCTAGCACATACACTCACGCACGCACGCGCACACACGCACGCACGGTCGGTGTGGACAATCTCTTGCTAGCTTATTTGCCAATAGTGGACTTGATTGCTTTTACATGGTGTTGCATTAAGGGAACATTTTTTTTTATTATGTCCAAAAACAGCAAAAGATAAGCCTGCTACATCCTCGACTCTTTTAGAATGTGTATGTTAAATAACATGTTTTGTATTTCTTCTCTCCTTTTCTCTCCACTATCCTGCCTTTTCTGGTACGATTCACTTTTAAACAAATGGATCTCAAGATATGTACATATAATGTAAGAGGACTGGGTAATAAAACCAAACGAGAACATGTTTTCGCCTGGCTTAAGGATAAACAATTTTCAATATGCTTGCTACAGGAAACACATTCTGGGGGGGAACACATAAGGATTGGGTAAAGGAATGGGGAAAAGATGCTTTTTTTAGTGGATTAAGTAACAATAGTGAAGGTGTAGGTATTTTAATAAATCCTAAATTATCTTTCAGCATAAAGCAACATAGGGAAATTATCATTGGAAGACTACAGGCCCTGGAATTAAACATAGAAGAACGAGATGTAATTATTTTAAACTTGTATGGCCCTAACACTGACTCTGTAAATCACTTTAAAATTTTGGAAAATTATTTAAAAGAAAATGATGACAAATCTTTTATTATAGGTGGTGATTTTAATACAATTATAGATACTGAATTAGATAAGAAAAATGGGAGAACTGATACACATAGATTATGCAGAAACAAACTTTCAAGTATTATTGATGAATTCGATTTGGTAGATATCTGGAGAAGTATACACCCTAGTTCAAAAAAATACACGTGGCATTCGTCAAGTAAACCACCAATATTTTGTAGACTAGACTATTTTCTTATTTCAGACAATCTCATAAATAATGTAATTTCCTGTGAACATGGGACTAGCTATAGATCAGATCATAGTCCTGTTATTTTAAATGTAAACTTAACAAACATTAAAAGAGGCCCAGGGTATTTTAAGTTAAATAACATTTTTATACTAGATAATGAATATCAGGAATGCATAAGGAAAAATATTACAGAAATAACTACAATTAATGAGAATGCAAACCCAAATACTCTATGGGAATTAATAAAAGGGTCAATAAGAAATGAAACAATAAGATATGGTACAAAAAAGAAAAAAGAAAACAATAACCAAGAAATAAAACTTAAACAAGATATAGAAAATATTGAAAAAAATATAAATAACACTTTGTGTAACATGAAATTAGATGACCTAAAGCAAGAACTAGATATAAAGAAAACAGAATTAAATGAATTAATTGATCATAAAATGGAAGGGCATATTTTAAGGGTTAAGGCTCAAATAATAGAGGAAGGAGAAAAGAACAGCAAATACTTTGCAAATCTTGAAAAGAAAAAAGCAGAAAATAAGGTAGTCAAAAGATTAAATGTAAACAACCATATAATAACAGAACAAAAAGAAATACTTAAAGAAGAGATGAAATTTTATCAAAAATTATATTCAAAGCATAACCAAACAAACTCAACAATTGATTTTTTCGACAATAATATAAATAAATTAAACAACATTGAACAAAATACATGTGATGGTCTCTTATCAGAGGAAGAATGTAAAATCGCTTTAAAAGAAATGAAAAATAACAAGAGCCCTGGCTCAGATGGAATCACAACAGAGTTCTATAAAATATTTTGGAATGATATTAAGAGGTTTTATATTGACTCTATAAATCACTCTTATCAATGTGGTGCATTAACAGAGTTACAAAATCAAAGCATAATATCACTTATTCCTAAATCAGATAAAGATACTACCTTTCTAGAAAATTGGCGGCCCATAAGTCTTTTAAACGTCGACTATAAAATTGCAACAAAGACAATAGCAAATAGGTTAAAAAAGGTACTACCAAAACTAATACATGATTCCCAAACAGGTTTTCTAAAGAGAAGAAATATCAATGAAAATATACGAACCATTTTTGAAATTATTGACTATGTCGAAGAAAAGGAAATACCGGGTTTAATCTTTTTTTCTGATTTTGAAAAAGCTTTTGATAGTATAAATCATGATTATTTACTTAAAAGTTTGAAACATTTTAACTTCAGCGACAATTTTATAAAGTGGATAAAACTGTTCCATTCTAACGCAAAAAGCTGCATTACAAATAACGGTTTTTTATCACCTTTCTTTTCAATACAGAGAGGTGTGCGTCAAGGCTGTCCTCTTTCACCATACCTGTTTATTCTATGCATTGAGCTATTGATGAACCAAATAAGAAATAATGAAAATATTAGTGGGGTAACTATATATGGCTTTGAGCTTAAGAATGCATGCTATGCAGATGATGCATCTTTTATTTTAGACGGATCTAAGAAATCATTCGAGTCTCTGGTGACAATTTTAGAAAACTTTAGCAATATATCTGGTTTAAAATTGAATACGAAAAAATGTCAGGTTTTGAGAATAGGAGCTAGCAAAAATACGGATACTGTTTATATGAAGAATAGAAAATTTCAAAGGAGTTCAATTGAAGCCAAAGCCCTTGGTATGTTTTTCACAAACATTAAAACAGATATAATGAAATTAAATTTAGAGAAAAAAATTAGGCAGTTTGAAATTTGTCTCAAACAGTGGCAACATAGGAAACTTACATTGATGGGAAAGGTAACTGTCGTCAAAAATTTTGCACTTCCAAAACTAATTTTTGCACTTTCATCTCTGCCAAACCCACCAAAGTCCACAATAGATCGAATAGAAAAGATTATGTATTCCTTTATATGGGATGGTAAACCAGATAAAATAAAAAGAAGCACTTTGATACAAAATTATGAAAAAGGGGGAATTAAAATGATTAATATTGAAAAATTTATAATGTCTTTAAAGGTCACTTGGATAAAGAAAATATTAGATAGTTATAACAATGGGGTTTTGAAAAAAAAATATATTAAGAGATTAGAAAGACATGGATCGGATTTATTTTTTGAATGCAATTTTGATGAAAAAGATATTCACACCTGCTTCAAAGACAATCAATTTCTGATGGATATTTTGATAGCATGGAGAAAATTAAATAAAAAAGATGCAATATTGTGCTTTGGACAGGAGGTCATTTGGAATAATACACACATAAGAGCTAATAATAAAACAATTATGTACAAAACATGGTACGATCTTGGCATTAAAAAAATAAAAGATATATATGACTATAATGAGAAGGCATTTTGCTCTTTTGGCAAACTACGTGACATGTACAATATACCATCCCAAGATTTTTTAAAATATCTCAGTTTAATACAATGTATTCCAAGTAATTGGAAGACAAATCTCAAACATGAAAAACGAGACTATCCAGATGGAGAGAGTATCTTACAAAATTTATTAAAAGTAAAGCAAACCAATAAATATGTTTATAATATGTTACTTAAAAAAGAAGAAGTAGAGATTAGCAAGGCTGAACAAAAATGGAATAATCATTTTCCAGACGAACATATTAATTGGAAGAAAATATACTCAATTAATATCTCTACATCTAATGATATGAAACTACGAGATTTCCAGTACAGATATTTAAACCGTATAGTACCTACAAATAAATTTTTAACCAAGTGTCACATAGTAAGCTCTTCTTTATGCGACTTTTGCAACATGGAGATTGAAACGATGCATCATCTGTTTTGGGAGTGTATGCATGTGCAATTCTTTTGGACAAAATTTAGAGATTTTTTTGAAGCAAGTGGCTTCGATGTATCAATTTCCGAAATAAAAGTAACGTTTGGAATACAAAATACTGCAGAGATAAAGGCAAATCTCAAAAACTTTCTAATCTTCACAGCTAAATATTTCATATTTGTATGTAAATATAGGAAAAAACTGCCAATTTGGGATATATTTCAGTTATATTTGAAGAAACGGGTCCAAATTGAAAGAGAAATAGCTCTATGGAAAGGTCGATTGCATAAGTATGAACAGGTTTGGAGTAACTTACTTGATGTTCTTTAATAGCGAATATACAGAAAGGCAGATCTCTCTCTCTCTCTCTCTCTCTCTCTCTCTCTCTCTCTTGGTACCCAATATCTCTTAAAACCTCTTTAAACACTTTCTCTACAACCATCATATAACCATTTCAAATCTTTTCTTTCTCTTGCTATATTTTTGAGCCTGCACATCCATGGGATACTGGTACTTAGGTATTTTCGTACGACATTCATAGGAAGTGAAAATTGAGAAAAAGCTATGAACAAACTTTGAAACTCTGGTGTCTAGTTACGTCGAATTTTGTTACTTTAGTGAGACGGTGGTTGCAGGAATGCAACGGCGGGTGTGCTAGCTCATGAATATAACAATATACATATATATAGTATTGTCAGTGTGTCAATGAAATATAAATACCTTAACAAATAGTTCCCGCAAGATAAAGGTCAGTAGCCTTTTTTTTGCTTGCTGTTGTCTTTTTTTTTGCCCCACATGGCGGTTGAACCTTGTTTAAAAGTCAGCCATCTTGTGAGGCAAGAAAAAGAAGAAAAACTATTTGTGTGATATCATGCGGGGACTGTTAATAATTTGTCAGTGATAATGTAAACTGTTGTTTTCCTCATATGGAAAAAGCTGCTTCAGCAGGAAGTGGGACATATAATAAAGTAAAATAGCCAAATCTTACGATTTCATAATGGCAACATATATATTAAGTGGCTGAGATATCATGCAAGCTTAGGAAACGTTTTTGTGACCCACTTTTCCGCTGAAAATGCTTCATAATGCAAATACTATAATATGTTGACAAGTCATGCAGTGAATGTTATTGCTCTGTAACAAACGTGTAAATTGTGAATTGTATAATGTATTTTATATGATATATTGACAATAAAATATAAATAACAAAAAAAAGACACAAAATTAAACACTGTTAAGTTACATTTTACTTCAAAAATTACATACTGTAAAACCTGTCTAATGCGGCCACTCAAAAAGAAGACCTAAAATTGGTTATCAAGACCAATTATCGCTTAATGCAGGTCAAACGAATTGCAGAATGCTCCAAGGGGAGCATTCTGCAATACTTTCGACCTTCATTAAGCTACCATTTATCATTAAGGCCGTTTTTTGTCTATTTTTGAGCGGCCACTTAAGACAGGTTTAGCTGTGACTGAAAACCCAATACTTGCAGCGTCAAGTTGTACGCACATGCGTATTTGCGTACAAGTTGGTACGCCACCAAGAGCCGTGTCGACTGGAACAGATACAAGCGGTTAAAGATGCAAGCACAGAAGGACATGGGATCAGACCACAAGAATACACCATATGCGGATCCAGAGGGGGGATAGGGGGTCCGGACACCCCCCCCCCTTGAAAAATCACAAAAATATAGGGCCTCTTAGCGATACTGGTCTGGATCCCCTGTAAAACCACAAAGCTACCAAGTCAGCATTCAGTGATGGGCCACCATCGTCCCGCCAACGAAACGCCATTTAAATGGCGTTTCGCTGGCGGGACGATGATGATGGCGGGACGATGATGGCCCGCTTATAGTGGTATCAACTAAACAAACGGATCCGCGCATGTACATGGAAGAGATAGTCAGCAATGACCTGAAAGAAAACCTCAAAGTGTTCTGGTCATATGTCAAGAGCAAACGACAAGAATCTACAGGTGTTAGCCCGCTGAAAAACAAAAATGGCTTCATTCATAGCGACATGCACAGCAGCTCAAAAGTGGAGATCTTGAACGACCAGTTTGTTTCTGCATACCATAGGTCACAAAGTAAGAAACAGGGCAAAGATCAGGAATCGATACAATCAAGCACCACACCTGACTCGGGATACCAATGGGAAAGTGACAACGTCACAATAAACCCCAAAAAAGGAACAAGCGACCATCCTACTATGGATTCAATCCTATTGCATCGAAACGGCGTTCTCAAGCTCCTCCGAGACCCCAAGATACACATAGCAACATGCCCAGGCGAGTTTCCTGCCTTTATCTTAAAGTCTGCTGCAAAGCACCAATCTAGACGAGACTATAACCACATAGTCCCAGCCTTCAAAAAAGGAGAGAAACACCTACCCTCCCGTATCCCTGACGTCTATTGTCTGTACGGTGCTCGAACACAGCGTTCATAGCTCAATGATGGATCATTTCGATAGACACGAGATCCTCGCCGACAATCAACGTGGTTTTAGAGCCAAACGATCATGTGAATCTCAACACAACAGAACTATACAGAAGATAGCCCACATGATGTCTTCAAATGGTCTTTCATCAACGCCTTTTGCATAAGCTGGACTACTATAGGGTGCGCAGTTCTACATTGTGCTGGATTATAAGAATCTGTCAAGATAGAAATTTTTTTTCCCAAGGATCACCATTTGGCATCACGAGGCTTGCCGAGTGATGACAAACGGTGATTCCGAGGGACGGATTTTTCTATCCTACCCTCACACGAATACTGGATTATTTTTCGTGCTCACTACTGTTTTTATTTATTTATTTAAAGATAAGTTTCCAGAAGTCCCTAAAACGCTAAATAAGGTCACTACCGACCCCTGGGCGAATTTTTTTTTCTCCAAAAATTAAATTTTCTTCAAACTTTGAATTTTTGTCATATAGCTTATTATAAGAGAAATAGCCGAAAAACAGAGGAAATTTATCGTCTAGTTTTGAAGCTATAACTGCTCATTTAATGGCCTATATTGGCTTTTTACGCATCTTTTCTAAAACTCATTGAGATAAGAATAATTCATTTTACTTCATTTTTAAAATAAAAATCTTAATTTCTGGTTATTACAAATCGCATAGTTTTCGCATCGGTAGAGCCAGCGAACTTTCTGTGCAAGGTGTTCAGATGACAATATAAAGATAATGGGTAGATGTGCCTCCAATGCATACAAATCATATTTGCGTTTATATATATATATATATATATATATATATATATATATATATATATATATATATATATATATATATATATATATATATATATATATATATATATATATATATATATATATATATATATATATATATATATATGGAACTTAATACACGATTGCTTAATACATGTTGTTTGCTTAATACACGTGCCTTCTTAAACAGGATTTATTGTACATATAAGACATCTATAATTTCTGCCTTGTCTGCCTCAGGTTCAGCTGTGGAAGGATGATAAGTATAACCTAATCCACTTGTATTTCATGGGTTAGATTTTAAGAGTATTGACTTTTAATGCATGGCATGGCATGGTTTTTTATTTTGACAGGCTTGAATCATCAGTCAGGCAGGAGAAATTTGCTTTGATCATATCAAGAAGTACTATATATTGTATTTATCTGATTCGTTAGGCAATATATTAATATTACAGAAATATGGATGATTGGTGACTCAATCCTCGCTCATGCTGGAGAAACGGCAAGCGCTAAAGGAACACCCAATCTGGGTTTGGTAGAAACAGTTTGTGGACTGGGATGGCCATTCATCGATGCGCGTGCAGGAGTTGCATAGCATTTTACAGTTTGGCATGCTACAGGGCAGATGCCCATCAATGATTGTACTTCATCTCGAGGGTAATAATATTGATAACATGATCCATTGGAAGATTGTGAACAAAATAAGATCTAATGCAAAATATATTTTTTGTAATTTTCCTAGTTCTCTGTTGGTTTGGACAGACATTTTGCCGCGTTTCTACTGGAAGAACACTGACAATACATTTAGAGCTCTCAAACTAATGGACTTAAAACGCAAGAAAGTGAATCGTATGATAAAGGGTATTGTGCTAGAACATTCAAATGGCAGGGTACTTGTTCATGGACAGATCGCTCGTCAGACACCAGGTTTCTTTGACGATGATGGTGTACATTTGTCGACTGTCGGGTACCATATGTATTTGTTTTCTCTATCAGAAGCGCTGTCTGCTTTTATGAGACAAGTTGATTTGAAAGTATTTAATTTAGATTAATAGAATTTTGGGGGACAAATCATTGATTTTGAAGGCTCAATGATTTGCTGTGGCGGAAAATTCTATACCGTCGTTGGTCGGATGAGGATTTGACAATTGGTAGAGCATTTAAATGGCGTTTCGCTGGCGGGACGATGATGGTGGCGGGACGATGATGGCCCGCTTATAGTGGTATCAACTAAACAAACGGATCCGCGCATGTACATGGAAGAGATAGTCAGCAATGACCTGAAAGAAAACCTCAAAGTGTCTGGTCATATGTCAAGAGCAAACGACAAGAATCTACAGGTGTTAGCCCGCTGAAAAACAAAAATTGCCTTCATTCATAGCGACATGCACAGCAGCTCAAAAGTGGAGATCTTGAACGACCAGTTTGTTTTTGCATACACTAGGGAAGACAAATTAAGAAATAGGGCAAAGATTAGGAATCGATACAATCAAGCACCACACCTGATCCAGGATACTAATGGGAAAGTGACAACGTCACAATACACCCAAAAAAAGGAACAAGCGACCATCCTACTATGGATTCAATCCTATTGCATCGAAACGGCGTTCTCAAGCTCCTCCGAGACCCCAAGATACACATAGCAACATGCCCAGGCGAGTTTCCTGCCTTTATCTTAAAGTCTGCTGCAAAGCACCAATCTAGACGAGACTATAACCACATAGTCCCAGCCTTCAAAAAAGGAGAGAAACACCTACCCTCCCGTATCCCTGACGTCTATTGTCTGTACGGTGCTCGAACACAGCGTTCATAGCTCAATGATGGATCATTTCGATAGACACGAGATCCTAGCCGACAATCAACGTGTTTTTAGAGCCAAACGATCATGTGAATCTCAACACAACAGAACTATACAGAAGATAGCCCACGTGATGTCTTCAAATGGTCTTTCATCAACGCCTTTTGCATAAGCTGGACTACTATGGGGTGCGCAGTTCTACATTGTGCTGGATTATAAGAATCTATCAAGATAGAAAAATCTTTCCCGAGGATCACCATTTGGCATCACCAGGCTTGCCGAGTGATGACAAACGGTGATCCCGAGGGACGGATTTTTCTATCCTACCCTCACACGAATACTGGATTATTTTTCGTGCTCACTACTGTTTTTATTTATTTATTTTAAAATAAGTTTCCAGAAGTCCCTAAAACGCTAAATAAGGTCACTACCGACCCCTGGGCGAATTTTTTTTTCCAAAAATTAAATTTTCTTCAAACTTTGAAATTTTGTCATATAGCTTATTATAAGAGAAATAGACGAAAAACAGAGGAAATTTACCGTCTAGTTTTGAAGCTACAACTGCTCATTAAATGGCCTATATTGGCTTTTTACGCATCTTTTCTTAAACTCATTGAGATAAGAATAATTCATTTTACTTCATTTTTAAAATAAAAATCTTAATTTCAAACATAAATGTGAGGTCGTCAGTAAAGAAGCAATGTGTAACAAGCCCATTTTGCAGTCATATACAGTTATATATTTTGAATATCTCACTTGTTGACAATTTTGCTTTCATTTTCAAATGCCACATATTGTTAAAACAATAATTAAGCACGTTTCAAAAAATAGATTGTTCTATATATTTTCCTGTGGGTTATTATGATGTAAGATCCATTGTTGCAAAATTTTAGCAATTTTCACCGTCTAGTTTGTGAGATATTATTAAATAATTAACCCTCCCCCCTAAACTGAACAACAATGAAATAAACAACATATTCTTATTTCTTATACTGTTAAAGCCATATGACTACAGGAATATTATTTACAATATATCTCTTTGACATTTCAAATTAAACTGTATATGTTTGAAAGATTTGTACACTTGCAGTTTATCAATACCATGATCTTGACAGTGTGGTCCAGCTTTGAAATTGTTTATGGTTTTATAGATATATGTGAAATTATAAGAGGTTGAATAATGCAGTATTCTGAGATAAATTAATAATGTAAGAAGAAGAGACGAGAGGAAGAATACAAGAGACAGAGAAAGAAGTGAAGAAAGTGAGTGAAACTAAACGCTGAAAGAGTCTTATAGTGTTATCATTGAATTCAGAAACCTAGCACACACAGCAAAGCAATTTGTTCGCCACCCACCCCAGTACCTAGAAAATCTATCAAAAAGTGTCAATATAATTTTATTGTTCTTACTGAGAGAAACGCTTGGAGAGTTTAATATAGATGTATTAACCTCTTCTGAAACAGTGACAGTGCCAAAAGGCAAAATATCTGTGGTTAGTTCCACCGTGGCACGTTTGTTTTTCGTTGTATTGATAAGACCATTTCAGCTCTCGTCTGATTATGACGAGGACATGTCAAAAGGAAGTGTTTGTTATCTTCAATTTCATAGGGGTTTTGTACCAAGTAGCGTCTAAAAAGATGCTGATTTTAGGAACTACATTCTGTTCTAATGCGTGTATGTGAGATTTGATCCAGTCGATCACCACAGTCGTAATATGTGGGTATATTAGGTGTATCAAGGGTTAGGAGGTGTTTAAATGCAGCCGGAGTATCTGCTGATCGAACCTGTCCAGGTGTATTTATCTATGCCTGTAAGGTTGAATTAAGGGAGAAAGGACTGTGCATATGCACGAGTGTTTGCATAAATGCCTACATAGTTTTCAGCATTTCGAAGTCTATAAGTTGATAATTTGCCAACATGGAGAGGTAGAAGATTTGATAATAAAGAGGCGATAAACCATGATTCATTTGTAAGAACAAGACACGTTTGTGAAGATCCCTTCTCTCAGAGAGTTTCAGCCATCCAAGCTCTTTGTAGAGTGTCGATTTCAACCAGTTTTGTTGCACCACTGACAATACGTCCAGCTTCTAGTTGGATTTCTTTCAATTTCATTACACTGTTGTTGTGTAAAGTTGTCCCATAGGACATTAGCATATTCTAATAAAGAGCATATATAAGAAAGGTAGATAGTTTCAAGAGATTTCCAATCATTCTAAGAAGATATATTCGAGTCGGTGATAAAATCAATATGTGGTTGGGATAAATACACCCCTAAATGTTTATGAGATACAACTTCTTGTATTGGAACTTCATTAAAAAAGATAGTTGTGTGATCTTGTAGATTAACCCTTCTAGAAAACAATAATGATTCAGTTTAAATGGGATTAAATCTTACAAGCCAATGCACTGCCCAATTATAGAGTCTTTCTAGATCCAAAGTGAGTATCTGCGCAGCAGAGTCAGGGCAATCAACAATTATGTATAAGCTGGTATCGTCTGCAAAAAAGACGTTGACGCTGAAAGAATGATAGTCAAAACGCGAAGAATGTAAAGAAATATCTGCGTCGATGGTTTAAAAAAATATGTATGGCACAATGCCTCTTCCGTAGGGAAGAATTGCCGATATTTGTAGGTTATCATCATTTAAACAACTAAACTAATATTGGTAGGTTACGGTCGAATAAATTCTACTACTGTTTTCATTTTTTTTGCACCAGGCATGTATGGCCCTAGCTATTCAAATATGCAACATTTTGGAGCATGGCATATTTGTCTTCGTTCTGACTCGAGTATTTGTCGATCTTGTTTTCTGAGACGGGGTCAATAAGCCTTGAGCTGGCTATAGACCCCCCCCCCCCTCCCCCCCAGGGGGAAATTTGTACACTATGATTTTCTGAAACAACATTATATAAGACACAAAATAAAAGATGTTAGCCCCCTTAGAGTGGCATTGTAAACGTGTAACATCACGTTATATACGTTACCCCGCGAAATAGCACTAAACGTCCCTGATAATGTCTCAACCATGACATGTTCGCACATATTTGCATGCTGACACAGGTTTATGAACTTCTTCTAGCACAGTTACATATTTTTAGTATCAATTTTATAAATGTGTTGAGTTATTACCGTTGTATACGTTACTTAGTGTTTTACTGCGTTATTTCCGAGTATCAGTATGGTATTTATTGACAATACATGTATTACATCTGTCACAGAATATAGTGAATTGATAAGGCTGATGCTCAAATGATTTAAAGTTCTTTATTATGGTCGCTTACACTTTTTTTTCAGGCCCATGTTACGTATCTTACCCTCAAAATAGCATTAAACATTCAAGTTAATGTCTCTAACAAGCCCTGTTTATACTTATTTGCATGCTGGCACAGGTTTGTGTGCTTTTTTTTTTTAACTAGGTTAACCTGTTTTAGGTATTCATTTAATAAATGCCTTGTACTTTAACTGTTATGTGTGTTACCAAATGATACATAAGTTATTCTGAATATCTGTATAGCAGCTGTTGACTTTACATGTATAAAGTCTGTCAGAGAATTTAGCATTTTGTAAGGCTGATACAAATTGAAGTTCCTTATTAATTTAGGGTGACTTAAACAATTATGATTATGTGATCTGTCAGCCTTCGCTGTTTGCTCACTTAAACAGTAGATACCATGCATTCAAATCGAAAGTTCTGAAAGACAGTCACTGTGAAACAGCTCAGTTCTGGGCAAGGTATATTGATATAATTCTGATGTTGTTGACACTGATTAGGGCTACAAGGAAAACAACTTTGAATTGCATGTCAGCTCTATCTATATGCCTTGTACCCAAAGTTCATTGCACGCAACCACAACAACTACGCACAATATGTACCTGTGTAACTGATTACACTCATAATTTGTCTGATACACATTACAGATGAAAGAACTTCAATAAAATGGGTTTAGTGTGTCACAATCATTGTTTTTTGCTCGAGAAATGCTTTTGAGATAACTCTCAGACAAACAATAAAGAGGTTTTATAGGTTTCAGCAGCTAGAACTACACTTGGTACTACAGATGGAATGGTTTATTACTCATCACATCAGAGCTCAATATATTGAAACATCTCTTCAATGGACTGAAATGAAATATTCAATCTGCTCCAATGCAAAATAGAAGGAGTACTAGAGGCAGTTTCTGGCTTCATCAATCTTTTTAGTTCTAGATTTGAAGACAATGAACCCGTACTTTTTGTCTTTTGGTGTTCCTGCTAAGCCTGGCATAGCTAAGGATCTTATTGAGGCTGATGACATTGCCAGGAAGGTTGTTGCAGACTTCATTGACTCACTTTTAGTTGAAAATCTGTCTTTCACAACCCCATTAAATGCTACAAGGTAATAAAGCTTTGTGGCTTGCGAGATCAAGAAGAGATTCTCCAATTTTAAAAAATGTAATCAGCCAGATGAGAGCTTAAAGGAGCGTCTTTGGTCAGCATGACCTTTATATTGACCATAATGTTGACCTTGAGTTGACACTGCAGTTCCTTCAGGGACCCTACCATGATTACTGACAACTCCTGATAGAATTTCTGCCAAAACTGACAAGTCTAAACTTCTGCATGGATTGCAATCACACATTGAACAAACATTAGATTGGCCATGTAGTGCTGCACATAACTTTGATGGTAATGCCATACTACAGAGCATAATAGATTTCTTGTCACCTTCAAGTATCTGATGGAACCAGGCACTATACAACCAGGCACGAAAGGTAGGACCCGTTGGTTTTGTCACTGATACATATGAGCCAAGATCTGACATAAGGGACCTTCTGGCAATAAAAGTCAAAAGTGAGATATTTACAGAGAAAGAAAGTCCTAGCTATTGTGAACAATTACAGAAAATTTGAAGAGATTATCTTTACAAATAACAAAGATATGAGTGTTTAAACTGGTATAGATGATGCGTTTTAAACATGACGTCACATAACATTGTTAATGACGTTCTGACGTCAACACCATTGTGTTAACATATGACGCTAATACAAAGACGCTAGGAGCAGTATTTCAAGAATGCTTCATTTTTCTGTAAACTTGATGTGTATGCAATTTCATAGACTGCACAAATAATCCACATACTCACATCCCGTTTTTACAAAAGCATTTGAAATGAGGTATCCTGTTTTAAAGGAAGTATGTAGTCCATAAGCACAGATGTTGCCATGGCAACATAATTATACGTATCACTTAATTTTATCAGAACTGTTTGCTTCTTTGATTGCATTACATGTTAGAAGCAATTTGACCCTATTTTAAGAACATGCAAAATCTTGAAAATATGGACGTTTTTGAAATTATAATTACACAAAAACTGCTAAATGCCCGAAGGACCCTTTTGTCAGATTCGCGCTCATATATACAATGTATAAGCAGCAATCTATAAAGTCTTACAAATATTCTCGCAGAGGATAACCTGGATGTTTTGTTCAACACTGGTGCATGCAAATAAAGGTGCTCATTTTGAATATCAACAACATTTGCCATAATATGAGGGAAGATACAGTCATACACTGTTTAACAGATTGTGACACTACCAATGTGCCGACGTGTTAATACCACAGAAAGGCTGTTCCTATCAAACTGATAGAGAACCCCTCCTCACTAGTTCATCTATATTCTAAGCAGGATAGGAAACATGTGCTATTTATGCAAATGTGAATAAGCTGCAGGACGACATGTTTCTCAAAAAGTGCCATACACATATACTGACTATTTCAAATGGCATGAATGTGAGCTTACTTCCATCCTGCTTTTCTGTCCTCAAGATGTACATACAAAGATTGAACTTTTTACTATCAAGTCTGTCCCATGATTCATGTAAGGCTTTACTGATATGGACACAATGTGTGGAAAATAAATGGGAAGGAAATGGAGTACCTCTGGCTGAAAGAAACTTGATTGTATCCTAACAAAGAGCAACAGAATTATATTATACATTTTGTGTGTATGGGGTTACCATGTTCAAAACTCAACAAATTATACCTTATAAACGATACAAAATGAATTAGTAAGCACGTTCATGTTTAAAAAGTATCAAACTATATTAGTTTCATAAATCATTTATATAGAATAATGAAAAAAATGTAACATACGTAACACTTTGGGGTGCATATTTGTTTTCAAAGGTCCATATCTGCGATGCAAAAATAGCTTACTTGGATGATACAGCCAGTTTGGAAATCTTACCTTATGGTTTGCACTTTTCAGAAGTCATGTCATTTACTAAAATTATCACAGATGTTGATGGATGATATATGTAATTGGCTGGTTCAAGGTAATGGTGCCATCACCAGAGTGCTAGCATATTGCAAAATCCTTGCAAGATGAATCTGATAGAGGATTAATAAGCTGTATTGGACAATTCTTTAAAGCCTTGGATAATATTTGAAGAGTTGCTAGCTTGGCAAGAAACATCCTGATGGATTTTCTTTGATCTTCGAGTTGTTACTCGCATATTGCACTGTATGTTACAAACTCTCCATGAGTATTATGTTAACTATATTTGATGTCTCTATAAAAGAAAAGAGTGTTTATGGTAGTTTATGTTTGAGTTACTTCCTCAGCAAATGAGCCAGAGTAAAACGAAGTACATGGACCTGTGCCAGCATGCAAATAAGTGCAATGTACAAGCAGGTCGTGTTGGAGACCTTATCTTGAACGTTTAATGGTATTCTGAGAGTAACGTATGTAACCTGTGCTATAAAATAGTATAAGACACCATAATTTAGAACTTCAATTCATTTAAATAGCAGCCTTATGGATTTGCTACATTAACTGACGGATGTAATACATGTATAATTACTGCCATACTGATACTTGGAAATAACATATGAAACACTAAGTAACATATACAACAGCAAAAACTCAAGACATCTATAAAATAAATGCTAAAATTATGTAACTGTGTTATAAGAAAAGTTCTTAAACCTGTGCCAGACTTGAAAAAAGTGTGAATATGTCATGTTGGAGGCATTATCAAGAAAATTTAAAGTTATTTTGCGGGGTAACGTACGTAACGTAATGTTAAACGCTAACGCTGTCACACTAAGAGGGCTAACAAATTGCATTTTGTGGCTTATATTATTTACTATCTGGAAATTATAGTGTATAAAATTCCCCCTGGAGGGAAGGGGGACTATAGCCAGCGAAAGGCCTAGAGAATTACATTTTACATTTTTGTGTGATTTGGGGCTACCATGTTCAACATCTAATAACTCAAAAAGTATATAAGATAGAAACGTAAGGCTTGCAGGTTTGAAAAGGTAAGTAAAAAAGCTTTAATATAATACCAAATTAATGAACATAAACAGGTTTCAATTAAATTCAAGACAAACTATATTAGATTCATTCATCATTTTAAAGGGGGTTCACTGAAAAAATGTAACATACACTACATTGAGGGTGACTATATTTGTTTTCAAATGTCAAAATCTATGGTCCAGTAATAGCTTACTAAGAAAATATAACCAATTTGGAAATCTTACCTAATCTTTTGCACTTTTCTGAAGTCTTAAGAAGAATTTTATTTATCAAATATTTTGTAGGGTAACATATGTGACAGGCTGTTACAGCTTAACGCTGCCATTGTCATAGGGCTAACATGTTGCAAAATGCTTGCAAGACATTAGGCTTCAAGAAAAATATGATCTACAAAATTCCCCCTGGAGTGGGGGAGGTAAACCATATCCAGCCAGTGGCCTACAAGTACTTGTCTTTATCACTAGACATAAACTCACAATGAATCTTGTGGAAGAAAAGCAGAGAAGATTGATCCCTCCGGGCCTCCAGAGCTGGCCATTGCAGCTCATCGAGCATCTCGCCAACACTACTAGTGTTGCGCCACCCTCCTGCAGGTCCAGCAGGCTACCGTCCTCTGTACCTTCTCCACTTTGTGAATCTGAGTTTTACAATATGGGCTCCAAATGGGTGCTTCATACTCCAGTTTAGGGCATACCAAAGTTTTGTATGCAACTCGGACCCGAGTATGCAACCTCCTTAGTACTCCTGCTTTGGACGAAATATCAGAGATATTTTGACACCAGTCAATGTTCTCTGTGATTGTTATACCAAGATATTTTGCGGACTGTTCGAGTACAGTGGTTCTCTAGCATGCTTGCATTTGGAAGAAGAAGAAGCAGTAGCAGAAGAAGTAGCATTGTCTGCGCATGTGCGATACTAAAGGATCGTCAGTATTTGATAAAATGCTTCCGGTCGATGACAATGGAAGAAGTAGAGTCGGTGATGACCTGGCACTGAATACTGGTTGGGTAGCTTTCCAGGGGTCCGGACTTGCGATTTTTAAGGAAACATATAGAGCTCTGTGATTTTCCGGGGGTTGGGAGAGCTGTCCAGACGCCCAGTCCCATCCTCTGGATCCGCGATTCCAGTTTGGGTCCACATCACGAACGATGTTTTTGTCTGACTTTGTCCAAATCGCTTGCAAACAAAGTTGTCTTGGCTTGGGGACGTTCAGTCACGTGCGCTAGAAATCACGTGACGATTGGTATATAAACCAATGTTGCTTGCGGCCACTTCCTCTGCTAAGATTATTATCGAAGCACATAACGCACTACTGTATCTTCTTATTTTCAAACAAAATCAAGATGGCGTCACCATTTTCATGTTCCAGCTTTACAACATCCAAGCCAACCATAGAGCCAGAAGGTAGGCCGTTAAAATATTATTTTTCAGTATTTTTCTTGGCGGCCAGGTCAAAAATTCAAAGTGGCAATCTCTAAAGCCAATATGCGCATGCACAGATCCGGGGGGGAGGGGGGGGGGGGGGGGGAAGCGGAATCCCTGGAAAATCACAAGCTATATGGGTTTCTGTAAGTGGACCTTCCCCTGAAAAAGTTGGATCCCCTGGAAATGTTTGTACCGCTCTGAAACCTTGGAAAATGATAGTATTTTTTCTTTGAAATTAATCATTGGACTTCTATAATCAGATAATATCAGTTGAGGACTAAAATAATTAAATTGAAAAAAAAGAACATCGCCAGAGCTTTTTTGTAACAGATGGACCTGGAACACCCCCCCCCCCCCCCCCCCCTCCACACACACACATTCCTGACAAAAATTCCCGGATCCGCGCATGATACGGCGTACACAACTCATTTTTTTTCTTTTAAGATGCAATGAATGTATATTTTAGCAAATGATCCCCAAAAGTGAACATTTACAAACAGCGAAGACCCAGATGAGACTATGCAAAGTGCGGCGTTTCATCAGGGTCTGTCCTATTTGTCACTATCAATACTGAATGATATTATGATCATACCTCATTCATTTTTCCTTAAGGTTAAGGTACAGAATGGGGATATTCTTTTGAATTGGTAAAATTTCAAATATTTTTTGGGGTGCTTGAAATTCCTGATATTTTTTTTGTGTGAACGGTAGATGCTGGGCCCGAGCCTCATATGAAGAAAAAATGGGATGGCATGTCCGCGCTATAGAACCACTGTACTCGGACAGCGCAGTCATCACGTGGCGGCTGCAGTCGACGAGTGCACAAACTAGTGTAGATAGCTGTTAATAAAGGTAATATTTTGGTCAATGTTTTACTTACTTATCACATAAATCCAGCTGTGTATCTGCTTAACAAACTTTTGTGGGTTGAGTGATAGTCACTGAAGTAATCAAAAGTGCCTGCCATGCTCATGCAGGTGACACAATAAATAAACATCAACTGAAGAAGAATTAAATATTGAGGAAACATAACAGAGGCCCTTAATTGGACTGAATGCTGCCACCCTTTTACCCCACCCATTTCAAAACATTGTCATGCATTTCAGCTTGGAAAACTATCAACCACAGCAGCAATTAACATTTAAAACCTTAGAAACTGTGCCCCAGGCCTACTCACTGTCCAAGACGATAATACTATCATATTTTCCATCGAGAAATTGCCACACAAGTGCTTTTTGGGGAGTTTCATAATCACTCAAATTCTGGCAGCCATGTTTTTCCCCATCATCCATCTGGTTATGACATGCTTTTTCTAGAAATGTTCTAGAACATTTTATAACTTTTTAAAACTGGCTGGTTCAGTGAATTTCAGAAAAAATATTTCTTCAAAATATTAGTGAATTGAAAAATAAATAGCATTCATTGCAAAACTGCTACATTGCATTATTAGCAACTTGATGTTAACTTCTCAACCTCTGATTATAGTAAGCCATGCCATCTTCTCATTGTGGTAACATGCCAACAAGTTACCCCATCCATTTCAAAATATTGTCTTACATTTGCTAAAAACAAACAAACAACAATCTCAGCAAAAATCAATACTGAAAACCTTAGAGCAGCTTTTTCTCAGGTCTACTTACTGTCTCAGGCAATACCACTATCATATTTACCATCTAGGGAGCGCAGTGGCTCAGTGATAGAGTGCTTGACTCGAGACCGAAGGGCCGCGGGTTCGAGCCTCACCGGCGTCACTGCGTTGTGGTCCTTGAGCAAGACACATTTATCCTAGCTTAGTACTGGTTCAACCCAGGAAGACCCGTCCCGCATAACTGAAAGATTGTTGAGTGGACGTAAAGAATCAAATCAAACAAACAAACAAAAACATATTTACCATCTAGAAATTGCCAAACAAATGTTTTTTTGAAGAGCCTCCATATTATCCCTCCAATTCTGGCAGCCATGATTTCTCCAACATCCATCTGGTTATGAAATTCTTGTTCTTTAAACGTTCTAAAAATGTTCTAGAATTTTTTAAGAACATTTTTCTAGAACTAGTACTATATATGTTCTAGAACTTAATTCAAATAGTAGATTGACATAATTTCTTCAACTTATTTTTTCCTCGTGATGTTCCAAAAAGGTTCTAGAATTATTTAGTATATTTGTAGAATTAACTTGTTCTAAAAATTAAGACAAATGGTCTAGAACTTTGAAACATTTTCTAAAAGTTTATGTTAATTTAATTTGTCCTAGAAAGGTTCTAAAAATGATCCAGAATATTATTAGAACATTTGTAGAACTTATTGGTTCTTGATTTGTTCTAAAATGTTCTCGGCTATTTCAAGAACACTTTTAGAATAAAAACAAGTTCTAGAAATTGTTTGATTTGTTCTGGAACAATGTTTTCGAACAGTTGTAGAACAAGAGTTCTAGAACAAGCGTTGTTGTTGTTGTTATCAGCCTTTTGGCCGAAGTATCTCTCTGGTAGGAAGGCTCTTTAGTACTTCTTTCATGGTAAAAACACTCAGTTACACATTATATAAGGCATGTGTATCAGGTTCGGTTGTCAAGAAAAATGAACAAAATTATTGAGTTGTGAATCGTTTCGTGCTTAAAATGTATTCTTCAAAGGTTTCACTTATGATTTATTGACTTGTTTAGAACAGTTCTAAATGTTCAAGAACACCTCGAACTTTTAGAACAAAATTTTGCAGAGGAGTGTAGACACAGATCAGATTGCTCCACGTGGGGCAGCCAAATCTGGATCCACTCTCTTCTGCTTTGCCATTTCAGGGAAATGTGTATTCTTGTTCCAACTTATGTTCGTGTATATTTTAAACACTGGGCTATATATTTATGACTTATAATGTGATTCGAAAAAAATTCAAACAGTGAGGGCCCAGATCAAGACCAACATTCTGTTGATCATAGTTCAAACTGTTTGCAATATTTAAAGACAGATGACAAAAGTCACCTTTTAATCAAGGAAAGAGCATCAGAACTTATTTGAAACTTAAGCATTTTTAGCAAGTACGTTTTTACATATAGAACTTATCCTTCTTTGGTACTCCAGTTGTCTTTTAACCCTTTATATACACTAATGGATTCATCCTTCTTGTTTTATGCAACAAACTTTGGTTAGTCATTTGTACACCAAAAAACAATTAATGTCTGAAGATCTTTTTGATCTTTCCAGTGTAGACTCAGTTGAAATGCAGCATGATGCTGCTTTTCTTCTGGGTCTTCAATGTTTGCAAAAGTACTCATTTAGGGGTTTCACCAAATACAAAGGGTTAATATATTGACATATTACCCTCAGGCAAAGTTACTCAAATAATTCCATTCTGCTTTAGAAAATTGCCTCCAACTGAGCCGCGTAGCGCAGTCGGTAACGTGTCAGGCTACAGATATGTGTCTGCCTGCATATTCAGGGGTCGCTAGTTCGATCCCGGCCCGGTCCCGTACTTTCATGAAGATTGACTATGGAATTATTTTACGGTCATTCTCCTTCCTTCCGCTGATGCATTTAAGAAGGGTTGTTGTCAATTACAAGCGTAAGGATGTGCACGAATTACTGGTTAACTGCTTGTTCAAGCTTGCCCAGGAAAAAGTGTGGGTATGTGAACTGTCACCGTCCCGCCATGACCATAACTGTTGATTGGGAGGTAAAGCAACAAAACAAACAAAATTGCCTCCAGCTGGGCTAAAGACATTCAGGCGAGACCAACAGGGCATTCAATTCAGTCTTCTTGTTAGAACGAACTTCACTTATAAGAGTGTGTATTGAAAACTATTGTGCCGTCAGAAATTCAGTGGACATCGTTTTTCTTTTTTAAAATGTCTTAAATGATATCAATTCGGACTGAAATTTTGCACATGCAGATAATATATGACCGCCTAATATACAATTGCATGTTTGAACATTTAAAAGATTTGAAAATACGTCTGGAATACCTTGTAAAATAAAATAACTTAGTCGTTTTCGATTTAGAAAACTCCTCATTTTCCCTCAATGTATTTCATATGGGTAGCAAGTGGTTTATACAGTTCAATGATTACCATGTTTACTATCGTATATCAGGTTGTATGATAAAGAAAACCGTGACTAGCAGGATACTCTTGCTGTGTCTACATACACACTGCAAATGCTTTGAAGAGACTGCGCAAATAACAATTCCGTCTGAGTTACATGTATATCATATTTCACGAAAATCAAATTTCGCATCTTGCTTTCTAAGCGCTCATGGTAAAATGACATAAGCAACTGGACTGCGACTGAGAAAAATTGTTTTCGGTGATTTGTAACAACAAAGGCGCAGATCAGCCTGCGCATCCACACAGTCTCATCCGCAATTGTGTTATCTGCTTTTTGGAAGAGTCATATCTACACTTGCTACGAGCGAAACTTCAATTTTCTAGCTAGCCTGTAATTTAAGCCGAGGAGACTGGTTTGAGACTCGCTTTGTCGGAAACTCAGAAGACAGTTTTTCTCGCGTCGTGGCCTCGTATTGCGACAGCTCTAGGACAAATATTACAAGTGCAACAGATAATAATATTTAAAACCAAAAAAATGAGGAGGCTATTCATCAGATATGGGCCTCATCGCGAGAAAACCTGTCTTCGGGGTCTCCTTCAAAGTGAGACTCAAACCAGTCTCCACAGCTACACAGACTAGCTAGAAAATCGAAATTTCGCTTGAAGCAAGCTTAGATATGGTGCTTTCTCAAAAACAAATAACAAAGGTGCTTATCAGACTGCCTGGATGCGCAGGCTGGTCTGCATCCTTGTTGTTCGCAAACGTCCAAAGACAAGGTTTTTTCGCGCCGAGGGCCAATTATGTAAACAAGGGTCACATCATTTGGATGTGCTCTACATCGTCTAATACACAAGTCATTCGTAACTACAGTCCACAGAGCGGGGAACAGCGGGGACTTTGATTTTCTGTTTTCAGTCCTGTACTAACAGCTCATTTGCCTGGCTGGGCGTGGTTACAAATGGCTTTTGTGCACAATTGATTTTGCCTTTATGCCCTAGTCATTTGTGACCACTGCCACCCCCACCCCCAGTCCAGGGGAAGGTCGAGGACTTTGATTTTGCTTCTGTAGTTCCCTACAGTACTTAACCACCACACTGTGGGGACAGCTAGCTGCCAAAACCATGACAGTCTGTTATTATACTGCACTGCCATGATTGCCTATGTCTACCAAACACCTTCATTTCCTCTGCATTATGGAGACAACGTAAAAGTAAAATCACAGCACATTTGCCAGGCTATCCCCGTCCTGCTCAGGGGCTTGGTTGAAGCAGTGGTTACAAATGACTTGTGCATAATGTATAGCCTATGATGCAGTTAACATGAAAATTAAGTTCTTAGCCACCCCCAAAAATTGTAATGACCCCAAACACAAAATATGACATCCGCTGAAATATTTTCAACCTATTTCCAAGTATATTCCCACCCCATCACTAGTTTCTTTTTCTAACCTCAATTGTTAAAGGGCTGCACGAGCATTATTTTTATTGGATGAGTCTATTTTCACTTGGGTGACGCCTACCGAGTGAGCCCTGTGATCTGTTTCTCACATCAATTATAGTTGCCCGGAATTATGATGCATATTTTGCATTGCCTGGTGTCAACAAATCAGTATTTGGAATAAACAGATAGAAAACTCAATTAATTTAATAAAACAAGTTGAGAAATTGTTTAAAATCTGATGATCAGAGGGATAAAACTTTCAAGGAGCAGGGATCACAGATAATCAAGATTTGAATTGAGGAACAACGGGAAACAACGATTCATTTCATAGGAACAAGCTGATGGGTTCCCACTGGGAAGGCCTCAATATTTTCTTATATGCCAAAATTCTGTGAGCCCAAACTATGGCCATACTTTGCATTTGGTGGAACTATTTTGATATTATAAGAAACCCTTCTTTTAACACGTTACTTCGTCTTACAAAACTGTATATTTATTCATCGATAGTCACCTAAAGGCAGTGATCCATACAAAGGTGCGTTTAGGGTAAATTAAAAAATGAGGAAAAATTATCACCAATTAGTTGGTGTATAGATGAATTAAATTCTGATGTTTATTGAGCGATTAGTATGCACATTTAAAAATAAACGCAAAAAGCGTTGTTCACTGAATTCCTGTATGCACTATAATACAATATTAAAACCAGTGCTTGAGATTTCCAACAATGTGGTATGTGCGACCAGCAAAGCCTCAGATCAGCCTGCACATATGCGCAGTCTGATCAGAGCCTTTGCTAGTTGCTTGAGTATTCTATGATTGTTAAGCTACTGACTGAACACCATTTGGAGTTTCTAAGCTTAAAAAGAGGCTGCAGAGGCTCGTCCGAGTCTACACTTGTCATAATGCCACATTGTTGGAAATCTCATGCACTGGCTCATTAATTTAATTTAAATTTAATTTACTTATTCTATATTATTTCAGATAAGGATATGTCTCTGCAACATCTGGAACTTTCATGGTAAGTTGGTCTAAATAATGGTTAACTCTTGATGCGCCAATCACAACAAAAGTCGTCTGCTTTTCTCTTCTGCTGAAATGTTTAAGAAGCCTCTATGGCAAACAGTGTAGACCCTGATCAGAATGCTCCTATAGGAGCGGTCTGTTCTGTGTCCACACTGTTTGCTTCTATACTTAATTTGTCAGTAATATTAGGCAATTATTTGCAGCAGACGACTTCAGCAGACGGCATTTTCAGATGCATTTTTTTCTTGCCACTTTAAGAGTTAATTGACCCCTTACTCCATAATAATGCTTTTTGACACCTTTGAAATATTATGTATTTGAAAATATTTTGGTTAATGGAGCATCTGCTCTTTAATTCCTACTTTTCCCAGCTTTTCTGTTGAGCTTCTACATTTTGCTACATTTTCTAAGAAATGCCCTACTATCCCAACTTACGTGGATGTCATATGACAGTCTGCATGCCTGCAGTTTTAAACCCAATCACGGTTCCTAGCTACGGTTTCCTCTTTAAATTCACGATGGTGGGTCAGGCCTCCGACTCAATGACGACTCTGATGTAAAGCTGTAGCTGGGCCCACCATGGCTCAACTTGAGATTTTCTTTACCTCAGACTATCTGTGAGTCTTGAGCCCTTTAGTTTGTTTCATCATAGTGTGTTAATTTGATTAGAGCGTTTCTCCATGATGATACATTGTAATAGTTAGAAGGCCTCCATGCGAGCTGAGCATCTTTTGTACTTCAACAACACAGCAGAATCTAGGACGAATATAGGTACCAGTAAAATGCATTTAAGACCCCAGGTGGCTTATGATGCTGTCTGTTTTTAGGCGGTGGTTCCGTTGTTGTGATTGGTTGATTGTTACTCCCATTGTGGGAGTCTTAATTGCTGTATCATTTGTTGTACGTTACTTTATGTCCATTCTAGTTTTGCAATCATCTTGATGAGGAAGAGATAGTTGGTTGCATTGCTTGATTTGTGTTCCCGGTGTCTCGTGATGGTGGTGTGGCTCTTCCTTATGGTCCCATAGGTTTGTCTGCAGTTTGTGATTGTGTAATTTCCTGATCATACTCACTAATTTTCATTCGAAAATGTTGTTTACGCTATAAAAATATAGGAATTTTCCTCACTCTCTTTGGTGCATGGATTATAAAAATGAAGTAATATATATAGATTTCTGTGCGAGACAGACTCATTTTGAAATTTTCAACTCAAAAATACATTCGGTTTTGAAGGTTTAAGGTATCAGCTACCAGGGGCGTATCTAGGATTTCTAAATAAGAGCCACAAATTTAAAAAGGGAGGTTTAATTTGTTAAGGACCTCGGACAGTCTCCTATTCAATCTGCCTAAATTTTGACAGCCTGTGGGTAAGATAATGCATAATTGACAACTTAATTTTTGTGCTTAAGGGGCTATATCTTTCAAAAGCTCTCACTTGCATGAAAATTTTCCTGTATAAACAAGAATTGCTTTTTTGTCAAGGAGACGGATACTTTTGGCCACATTGTTGTATGAACAACTTATACATCTCACATAGATACTTTTACCCCCAAACATACAGCTTTTGAGCAATCCGCAGCATGCTTATCAGTCTTTTTAGTTACATCCTGGTTTGATACCGTTAACAATGCTGTGACACGCTGGATGAACTTTAGAGAAAACCATTTGCATGAACATGACCTACAATTATTCGACTACAATATTTAGAAGTATTTAGACCCAAATATTATGTATTTCAGGTATTATTTACAATTTTTCAATTTGACCTTGAAAAATTCATAAGTAAAAATTGAAAATTTATATTTTTCTACCAGAAATTTGTTTATTTTGAGCGAAAATACTTCTAAATATTGTAGTCGAATAATTGTAGGTCATGTTCATGCAAATGGTTTTCTCTAAAGTTCATCCAGCGTGTCACAGCATTGTTAACCGTATCAAACCAGGAAGTAACTCTAAAAAGACTGATAAGCATGCTGCGGATTGCTCAAAAGCTGTATGTTGGGGCGTAAAGTGATCTATGTGAGATGTATAAGTTGTTCATACAGCAATGTGGCCAAAAGTATCCGTCTCCTTGACAAAAATGCAATTCTTGTTTATACATGCAAGTAAGAGCTTTTGAAAGATATATCCCCTTAAGTCAAACCCTTACATTTAGTGCACCTAACAAACTAAAACTATTTTGAAAATATTACATAATTATGCCAGGACATCAAGGTTAAGGGGGTGGGGGTATATTTTGTAACCAAATTTTATTTCACAGAAATTCAAAGTTTCGCCTTTTATTCACCTTAAGACATGGAAATATAATGTTTGCAGCATAAAACTTGAGAAGAAAATGGTGTGTTTTCATAAAATACATTTTGAGAAGATTTCATAGTTCCTTCTAAATAAGTATGTTGTCCATGACTTTTGACTATTACCTGTTATGTTTCAAGTTCAGCCAGTTTGACTTGTTCATGGAGGTGTATCATACCTACATACTGTATACACCAGAGTCTAGATAAACACAGCTTTTGAGTGTAAAATAGTAAATATTTTCTTCCCCATCAGATTTAACCTATAACTCGGTGCTTAAAAGAACCGTCTCATTGCGCCGGTTCTTTTGAGTACCCACAACATATGTTTTGGTTGAGAAAAAAGACAGTTAATTACTTGGTACACAATCATAACAAAAAGTCCATATATAGTAGTTTCAAAGATGCATAGTAATGAGGCTATTCTATTTTTCTTATAAACGGGTAAAACTTGACTTTTCACTGCTAAGCGCATATGCAATAATCTGTGGTAGGTTCAATATAACTGTAAACTGAGACTACCTGCATGCCCAAATCAAGGTAAACTTGCCAGTGTTTGTTTACAACAATTCTCATCTATCTTTAAATCTACTATACATGTTATTGTAAATTGATATTTACCTACAGGTTTGTACTAAATTAGTTCCTAATAAAGTTTTATGATGTTTTGTTTTTGAGCATTTTGATAGCGTTCCCCCCATGACCAATCATGCCATTTTTATATGATGTGTGAAATGTAAAACTACAACTTTATGCATAAGGATTAGTTCGGTCACTGGGGGGGAGCACTTCAGTAAAACTTATTATATAGTGCGACCAGGTAACGGACGTTGGGCGTGTCCGACAGAACACTGCCATTCACTGTCAATTTAGACTGGTCTACAGTAAATTGGGTAAAACAGCATAGGTACGCTTTAACCCTTAACGCCAGCAAAAAATAATCCGAAAATTCCGTCTTCATTTGTCGTCTGCTGCAATGTTTTGCTAGTATTATTTAATAAAGCTTAGTATGGAGACAAACAGTGTGGACCCAGATCAGACTGCTCATATAGGAGCAGTCTGATCTGAGTCTACACTGTTTGTTGGAAAGGCTTCTAAAATATTTCAGCAGACGACAAAAGCAGTCCAATTTTGTAGTGAGTGGCGCTTTAAGGGTTAATCGTGCAAAACAACTGAACCGCAGAGGACAAAGGCGACCAGCTTTATACGGTTAGTATGCCCGGTAAACGTCCGCAGAAAACTTAAGTCTTAGTTGTTTACAGACACATTGGTTATACACTATTGCTCACTGGTCAGGGCCTCCTAGAACCTATGTGGATTTTATTCAAGATCAGCAAGGCAGACTGGTCTATGTTAGAACGGATGTTGCTGTTACATGTACAAAGATATAGAGTCAGGTTACACAGCGTAATGAAGATCTGATTGCATGTAGCGTGCTTTTATCTGTAATTTCCTTTGGCATTTTATTTACAATACAGCCATGTCTCAAGTAACCATCTAACACGCATAGCTGCATACACTGGTATGGAGGTCGAAATGTTTTACACATGATATACGGATAAAACGGCATACATGTAATTTAGGCTTAGTGATTACAAATTATTGAACTAACCCAACAGACAGGATGGCATGAATGAAGCCTTCAAAAAATGTAGTTATTAATCAGCTTTTGGGTCACTGTCTAGCCACGCCCACAACTGGTTCATAATCACCATAAGCTTTAAATGAGAGCGGGACATCGCATACTGTATAATTCCTGTAGAGTCAACCAGTGGTAGAGTGCTTGACTTGAGATAAAGAGGCCGTTGGTTTGAGTCTCTCTGGAGGCACCATATTGTGTCCTTATGCAAGACCCGTTATACTCCATTTAGTACTGGTTCAACCCAGGAAACGTCCTGACATGGCTGAAAATTTCTTGACTGGCATGGGCGGAACCAGAGGGGGACGACAGGGGGTACACACACCCCAGAAATATCACAAAAAAGGTTTTCTTAGCAATACTGGTCCGGATCCCCTGATAAATCGCAAAGCTACTGGGCCAGAATTCAACGTTAGGCCATCATCAGGATGTCAGCGAAATGCCATTTAATGGCATTTTGCTGGCGGGCCGATGATGGCCCGCTTTTAGTGGTATTTTGATCATCTCTCCTCTCATCAACTAAAAAAACGTTGTCAAATTCAGACCCCCTCTGACAAAAGTTTCTGGATCCGCGCATGACTGGGATGTAAAGTATCAACTCAAAAAATCGAGATCCACAGTTGCTCAGTGCTAGTGTGTTAGACCTGTGATTTAAGAATCGCTATCTTAAGAAGGTTCAATGAAAGCACTTCGAAATGTCCAAAGCAAGACACTTTATTCTCTGCAAAGTACTGGTTCAACCTAGGTGGCCAGGAAACGTCGCGTCATGGCTGCAAAAATGTTGGCAGCGACGCAAAACATCAATACAAACAAACAAAATCAACTTAAAATAACAAAAGAGACACTCATCTCTAAATTTGCTGCAGTTGTGTGCGTCTACTGGTACACAGGTGCGATATGAAAATATTCGCGTTAAAATGTTGTTCTTCCAATTTCTGTTCGTTTGGCAAGAAAATGTTTTGGTTCTGAATTAGAAAAAATAGCATTAAGAACAACAACATAAAAAAGCCCCCTGCCCCCCCCCCCCCCCCCCCCCCCCCCCCCCACACACACACACACTCACGCACACACATTAAAATTCAGCATGCTAAGGGTTCAATAAATGGATAACAGGGAAAGGGTACACACATCTTTTATAAAACAATAAAACGTGTGTGATTGTAGATTTCATTGTCGAAGATTGGTGTTTTGGTTGTATAGTTTAAGATAAACGTACGTGTATAAGATACATGTATGTGCATATTTCAAACAAGGTATCTGGGCTGATCAGCTTCATCTTCAATAATTCGAAACGCTTATTTTCCACGATACGGCAACAATAAGTCTACAGGTATATACTTTTGGTGTGGAGTTTCACAGATGGATGAATACGCGAACAATGCAACCTGACAAGCCGATTTCCAAATGTATTTGTCCAGGGGTTGAACTCAGATAAGAACCGCCCAACGTCTCTTATCTGGACGGAGTATATTTTCTATGTGTGAAATAGCAAAAACAGAGTTTTCAATCCATATTTTTTAATTGGTACTTGTCCTATGAGAAAAACACTTTTGCCGATAATTTGAGGGTAGAACCTACAATCCTTTTCATGGAAAAAATATCGTTTTCTTTTGAAATTTTTCTCTGGCCTTTTTATGGGCAATCGTTCATTAAGACTGCCCGAGGTTCTTTACTTGTTTGTATGTTACTTTTGTCCACATTTTCAGGAAAATTCTCCATAAAAATGAAATAATTTAGTCAAAAAGGGGTTTCAAACAAACCCCTGAACCCCCTCTGGATCAGCCACTGGCTATTAACTTGCTGATATTTAGTGTAAAATTTATTAAGTAATGTTCTTCGAACAATTCCTGCGTGTCTGACTGCAGATCCAGGGGTCGCAAGCACGAACCCGGCCCCATACTTTCGTGAAGATTGATCATGAGATAATTTCTAAGGTCATTCTCCTCCCTTCCGCTGAATCATTCAAGGGTTTGTTGCCAGTTACAAGCGAAAGTATGTGCACGAAGTACTGGTTAATCGCTTGTTCAAGCTAGCCCAGGAAAAGGTGTGGTTAGGTGAGCTGACCGTCCTGCCATGACCATACATGTAACTGTTGCATGGGACATAAAGCAACACAAAAAAAATCAAACAACTAATTGTTATGTATACTGTAATTGGAAAAAGCCCTGGCACTCTCCCTACTTTTTTATGCCGATAAGCCCTACTTTTCCATTTTGCCCCTGCTTTTTCCCACTTTGTGGAAGGGTACTTGAAAGCCTATTACAGGCCCACCGATAAGAGTGCGTAACTGAAAATTATTTTTTAAATTTCTCAACCAAAACATAAGTTTAGGGTACTCAAAAGAGCCGTCTCTATAAGACGGTTCTTTTAAGCACCCAAAACATATGTTTAAAGTGATGGATAAGTTTTGATTTAATTCTTTACGTCCACTCAACAATCTTTCAGTTATGCGGAACGGTTCTTCCAGGGTTTAACCAGTACTAAGCTAGGATAAATGTGTCTTGCTCAAGGACCACAACGCAGTGACGCCGGTGAGGCTCGAACCCGCTACCCTTCGGTCTCGAGTCAAGCACTCTACCACTGAGCCACTGCGCTCCCGGATAAGTAAATAATGACGATTTTAAGCTGAAAAATTGCTTAACTGGCCCAATGCTATAATAATGTTCAATTATTTTTTCAGGGATTATGCAGATCTCTCAATGGATGTGGACCTCGACGTAGTTTGCTGCATCTGTTCTAACACTGTTGGCCTCTTTGAGGATGTATTAGCTTGCAAGTGTTGCCAGAGCTCCGCCCACAAGACCTGTACCCGTAAGTGTCTTTTACAAAATTTACCATCCATAATTCTGTATGTCTGCCAAGAACTATACTGAGGGAAAATAGTTTAGCAATTATTTATAATGGGGTTTCCCATAGGTGATCTTTGAAGCATTAGATCTTTTTAATTGGCAGGTTTGCAAACATGTCAGTTGTTTGAAAATGACCTTATGGCTACCCGCAAGTGGTCAAAAGAAACGAAATCCGACTTTCTAGTGTGGATTTGGTCTGCTGAGCATTTTAATTTCAAACGTTATTTAGTTGAAAGGGGGTAATTTGGAAAATTACGGTTTTCAACTAAAAACTGTACGAAAAGGGTGAACATTACATTCAGTTTTAACCCGTTTTTCACTTTCTTGCTTTTGGTTCTAAACATTGGACAGAAAAATGAAATTTTTAGTCAAAAACTATTCGCACTATTGCCAGATTAGCTGTTTTAGCAAGGTGGCATACTTTTTTGTAAAATCAAACTTAACATTATGTGAAATGTCAATTTGTTAATGTCATTGCACTCGTGAACGTTTGTCAACATATAGTTTTGACACTATGAAATTAAAAGTCATATTTCTTCTAAACTGTGAATCTACAAAATATATTGCTAAACTTTTTTCCCTCAGTATATATGTCTCAGTACCCGACTACCCACTAGTCAGATTTGATGCAGTCTTTGTATAAATGATGATTAAGCAATGGCATGTGATATCCAACAATGTGGCATTTTCACAAGTGTAGACCCGATGAGCTTTAAAGCTTAGAGACTGCAAATGCTGTTCAGCCAGTAGCTTAAGTATTGGAATGTATATTCAAGCGACTAGCAAATGCTCTGATCAGACTGCCCTTATGCCCAGGATAGTCTGAGCCTTTGCTGGCTCATAACACGTTGGAAATCTCATGGTATTGCTCATATTTAGACTGCTTCACTGCCCCCTCGTATGAACTAGGGACAGTTGCTAAGCGGTAGTCACGTGTTTTATTCTACCACTGAGATGAGCGGAGTAACAACACGTCATAGATGTATTCAGAATCAGGCAGTGTATTTATAGAACCGCTAATGTCTAACAGTCACCTGCATAGATTACACTTTACCTATTAGCGTCTGCTGATAATTTTTGAAAATAGTGTGGATACACAAAATATCGTAGATCTATTTATTCTGAGGCTAAGTACATGTCATAACATACAGCTCACTTCTTTAATACAATGTGTTATCATGCGAAGAAGGTTTAGAGAAAAAATACACCCTCAATTCTTTTCGTAACACAGAAGAAATCATGTAAATAAGAAAAGAGAAAGTCGTCTATTTATAGATGATGAATAGAGGCTTGGTTTACGTTAAGCATTCAGCGATATGGATTACCAGGGCGATTTTGCCGCAGTGAAATTGGTCTTCGACCGTACTTGTAATACCTGTATACGAGTTCGGTGAAGCAGTCTAGCTCATATTGCAATGGACAGTCTATATTTATAAGATTTATTGAAATTCAACTATTTTACACTTGAGTTAATTACTACCAAATGACTTGCCGTAAATCTTGTATTACTGTGTTTCCAGGTCTTAAGTGACCCCCGTTTTTTTGCTAATTATGCTTTAAAGCTGCATACTCTGTAACTATGAACATTTTTCGAAAAAAAAAATATTTTCTTTTTAAATCATTTGCAAAAGTAGAATAAAGTTATGTTGTCACAATAAATCTAATTTCTACAGCTGAAAACTGCATTAAAAAGTGAATTATCTTATAAAAACAGGTGTATTTTCTCTTGTTTGTAATTATTTGCGTCCCTCCAATAATTCTAGACAGTTGATTTTTAACATAAATGATGTGGTTTTGGCACTAATAATTTGTTAATTATTACGAAAAAGGTAAAATGTATACCTGAATTTTAGTATTTATACTGTGTTCTTGAAAAATAGAAACATTATTTTTAAAATGAAAATATCAAAAGTTACAGATTATGCAGCTTTAATGGTGAGTTTAATTGAAAAATAAATTAGAGAAATGAATTAAGATAAAGACAGCGTAATTGAATTATTTTTTTCCCACATAAATATGAGTCATTACGGAAACCGCTCCGTGCGAAATTTAATATATACCGGACTACTTTCTGCTGATCGGAGACTTCCGTATATTTCCGATAACGAGGAAGTTGGAACAAGTATTAACTTTATAAAATCAGTAGCAGTCGTTGCAGGACACACATTTACTTTATATAATACGTCTGTGCGCGCGTGCGCGCAGTAAAGTGTTATTTATTTCATTTCTCAATGTTGTCTCGGTAAGATGAGATTAATAAATGCTTAGCTGAATCTAGAAATCCCACCTTTATTGTTGCGCAGTTGTTTAAGTCCAAAGCAAAGATATAAGCCTTGTTAACCCATATAAGACCAGTGCCTTTTGTGGGACAGTGACGAACAGTGCAGATCCAGATCAGACACCGCAACTGAAAGTGGCGTTCGATCAGGGTCTCCACTGTTGCTTACAAAATGCTCTTGTAAAATTTGAATAAACATGACAACCATTTAAACGGAAATTTACTGGTCCATTTGATAAGAGTTGAATGTTTCATAAGGCATACATGGGTTAGTTAGACCAACAATTGGACAGTTATGTCGTATCCTAACATAAAATTTATGATACGGGGATGGTTTCTGATAATAGTTATAAATAGTTTGGATACGGATCAGGTTCTACGAAATGTCCCGCTTGATCTGGATCTAAACTGCTTGAAACTTGGTGAGCCTTGTATCTACCATAAGGGATGGTTGATAATAACATTTATAAGCAGTTTAGCGGGCCTGATTTGGATCTAAACTATTTGAACAATTCAAACCTAGATCAGACGCATCAACGTGCGACGTTAGATCTCGGTCTCTATTGTGTGTGTTGCGCCAGGTCACATTTTTTGTACATATTTTATTCCGTATCCCGCTATTTAAAGGACATTGTATTTGCAATGAAAGCCAAGTTATACGCTGAGCGTCGGCGACCGATCAGTCACTGCGCAATAACAAGCCAACATACTCATGTGAGCCTAGAATCCATTACAGTCTGGTCGGGGAAGATAGTGGTTCGGCTGGTAGAGCCGTAGACTGGAGATAGAATGGTTCGAGACTCGCCAGGGTCACTCTGTTGTGTCCTTGAGCAAGACACTTTATCCGTTCTTTGTTCTGGTTATACCCAGGAAACAGAAAATCATTCCGACATGATTGAAAATTGTTGACTGGGGTGTAAAGAAGCAGAACAAACAGAACAAATCCGTTTGATCATAGTTTTTCTGTTTGAAGAAATTGCAAGCATTCAAATTGAACGATTATTTTGAAATGATTTTGTCCTCCCTATATATTATAAACCCAATTATGCCGGATAAAATCGCACATCCTAATTAGAAAAAGGGGGTTAGCTAAAATTTTCTTATTATTATGGTTGCTGTATGCGTTTTTATGGTCACCAAATGGTGTTGACTTCGACTGTTGTATCCTAACATACTGTGTCTACTGTGACTGAAACTCCGATGAGATTGTGCCTAGTGTGGTAGCTCATCTTGATCTGCACTGTTTGCCAAGGTTCCATTATTTGGACAGAATATGATAATATGTCTCTTTAAACCTTTTTTAAATTTCTAGTAATGCCTTAATGCTACTTTTCGCAAATGGTGGAGACCTAGATTTGATCCGGGTCTTCACTGTTTGCTGAGACAAAAACGATCTTCACAGAAAAATATGCAATTTTTATTTGGAAATTACAACATTCGATCCATCGATATGTACAATGGACCTTCTCAAGTTTAAAGTAACAAGCCATAAGGAAAATGATTAAAAAATGAACACACAGATCTACACAGAAGCGCTACACGATTTTTACGACCGAATGTGATTTTCGCCTCCGGGTATTGCAGACATCCTGCTATCACAGAGCCGTATCAAAAGAAAATATATTCCTACTTTTGTTGTTGGTGTGTTTGTTTTTAACGTCCCACCAACAGCTAAGGTCATATGGAGACCCACGGCTTAAAGCTGGGAATCGATCCTGCGACCCCAGGTTTACAAGGCAAGCAGTTTATCCACTACACTAAAGCGGCTCCTATATTCTTACTACTGAACTAAGCTGCCCGACAGAATCATTAGTACATGACATTGAATGCGTGACAGTGCTCCTTTTCTGTAGCTCGCGAACGGCGCTTCAAAATCCTTAGACATGAGTAGAAATTACCTGTCAAACTCCATGAAACCCGTGGTTCTACATGTATGATCTCGGACCCAATTGGTCCGATATGCGATACAAATTTTGGGCTCTTTTAGCACGGAGAAGTTTTCAAGATGAACTCGGCTACACAGTGGGCCGACTTCCAAAAGGCTTATTCAAATAGGCCGGGCCCGAGGTTATAGAACTTTTTTCATGCTCAACTCAACAAGTGACGTAGACTCAACTGCTCATAAAAATTAAATACCGACAAATGAAAAGTTTCTTGCTTTAGATCTATTAGATGTTGTATTTGTCATGCTTATAAATGTTAAAATTTTACCATTTATGAGCAGGATAAATTTCGTGCTCAGCTGAGCCAGTGACCTATACGTCACTTGCTGAGTTGAGTATGAAAAATGTTTTATAACCTCAGTGAGTTCTCGAACTACTGGTAAACCGTCAGCCCAGCACAGCTTTGTAGCTCTAAAACAGGAAACATAAATAAAAAATAAAAACACTGATCAGCATGCGCAGAAAATTATTGCAGACGATTAAAGCTGCTGAATGAGGGCACCCATATTCATGCAAAACAGTAGAAATTATAAAGACATACTCACTGCGAGCTATCAAAACCAACCCACAAACAAATTGAGTCATTAAACAATTATTATTTTGTTTTTGTTCAGTCACAAGACACATCTTTAGATTGTTCTGTGACTGATAAAATCGTACAGCCTGCTTAAATCGTCTTGTACCCGGACCGGGCCACATAGCACAGTCGATGACGTGTCTGTCTTGCAGATCCAGCGGTCCCGAGTTCAATCCCGGCCTTGTCCCATACTTTCGTGGAGATCGATCATGAAATAATTTCTGCGGCCATTCTAGCTACTCCCTACAAGCGAAAGCATGTGCACGTCTTACTGGTTTACCACTTAGTCAAGCTTACACGAGAAAATATTCGGCCGTCCCGATATGACCATAGTCGTTGACTGGGACGTAAAGCATCATTTGTATCACTGTAAGTGTAAGGATCTGTCCATATTATTGCAGTTGCTGAATGTTTTAAGGACAGAAAATGGTGCAGACCATGACGACACAGCATAATTGATCATAGCTTTCTTAACAAAAATGTAGACACAGATTAGATGCGACATGCCTTTCCTGTGTTTATTGTCGATATGTCCTGGCATTTATATTTCTTCGGGGTATTGCGCTAATCCGCTTTCCCTAAGCCGTACCAAATGAAAAGTTATTCCAACTTTGTCATACGAATGTCTGCAACCAATATTACAGTGCATTCGATTGATGCTTAAAATCAGAACCTACGCTGCTTGCTTGGCGTTTCGCTTTGACGACCCAGCAAATGACAATTCAGTCATGTAGGGCCAGTTTTTGAACTGCGTACATCGATCAGTGCTGGCATTTTACTTCAGTACACTTTACACATTAATGGCGCGCGTGTAAAATGAACCGTTCCTTGTGAAAACTGCCGTTGCTCAATTGAAAATAATGTAAGTGCAGAGTTTTGAAAAGCCCACAAATGATCTAAGTCTGATCTGCACATATACTGCCTGTTACTTTAAAAGTCTGATTTGGAAGTTTACGAGCTGAGCAGATCAGTTTATGTCCTATATTGTATGAAATTGTTTATATAGCTTTTACCATGAAGTGGCTCAAACCACCTGCTCCATTTTTACGAATACACGATGGTTTCCGGAAATTGACGAGTCCGCATAGTAATATCTCTAAAAGCGTGAATAGTTTTATATCGCAAATATATGCTTATATTTTTATTAAGATCAATAAAATAAAAAGCATTTACGATTTTCAATAAAATGTAAATTGATTTTTGGGCTATACTTTGTATTTCCATTTAAAATATAGCGTGGTTTTGGACGCACTATCTTTTTTCTCGACCATCCCTGCCTTTCCCTTGGTTTTACTATATGATAGGTGCAAATCTGGGGTGTATTTCGCAAGATGCCGTTTCCGTGATGTTTTGTATAGGCTGGAATTGGGTGGAATTTTGGTGTGTTTTTGCGGCTCCTCTTTGAATCAGTCCCCAAGTGAGCCTAACGATATAAATAAAACATGGCTAATACAGGTCAGATGAGGAAATTCGTCAGTCCCACAGATAAGAGTGGGTAACAGAAAATATTTTTTCTTATTTCTCAAACAAAAATATGTTGTGTGTACTCAAAACAACCGTCTCGATGATACGGTTCATTTGAGCACCCGGAACACGTGTTTAAGCTGATGAAGACACCCGCAAATTCACGCTAAAATTGCTTAACTGGCCCAATCTTCGTGCATTAGGTTAAGATTCACTGCTGATACTGACTCATAAACTTCACTGTACACCTAAAACAGATGCATTGAAATGGCCTCTTAAAAAAACAAAACAAGTAACAGTATTGTCTGAACCAAGGTTGGGTGAAAAATTCCACCCCAGTATTTACCAGTGGAATTTACCATTATTTCCCGGCATGGCAAATAAGGCTCATGTGGCAAATACTGGCAAATTATGGCTAAAATAACTTTTTTACCACGAAATACTGGCAAATATGATTTTTAGCTGTAAAATGCAGCAGATATCTTTAGGAAGTTGACTTAAAATAGAAATGTTTAACTAAATGAGTGAAAATGTAAATATTGATTATATTAGGCTACAGTATCAGCATAAAAACTTTGAATACATACAGCCAGAAATGAATCTTAGACTGAAATTTTGAAATGATTTTTAACAATAAATAGTATCTTCAGCCATTATCATGCTGAATATTTTATGTACTACACAATAACACTTTTCCCAAATTCTATCCTGTTCAGCTTAAATCTGTATTTTCAATTAGTGTGGTAAACAGTGTAGATCCTGATGAGATGACCTCTGAAAGATACATGCTGATAAGGATCTAGTGTTTTCAAAAATTGAATCAACAGGACAAGGGTTAATTGTGGGTTCATCAGGACAAGGGTATATTCTAATTCGACCTTTAAATGGGGAGAAAAATTACCTGTGTATCAGACAACAATTGTTTGACACCTGTGCCTGTCATAAACTGTTAAAACAACACATCCCAAAGGGATACTGTATAGCCAGGGACAAAGATGAACAATATGATGTCATGATTGACTTAATAACTTCAGACAATTAAAGTCAAGGTGACCACTTTAATTGATTTATAGTACAGATAAGGGTCACTCACCCAACCTTATCTGTAACTATCATCATATCATAATCATAATCGGATTTTTGATTTACATGCAGGTGCAGGGGCATCATCCACATCAGTGGGCCCCTTTCCAGGTAACTGGCTAGCTGCACGCATAGCAGATCTCACACCTGATCTCCAGGTGCTCCTTTCTTGAGGGTCAACTGTGGTGAGCTTCCACTCACGGCAGTCTTTCTCTGTCAGTTTCTTCCATGTTTGCTTGGGCCTCCCTGCCCCCCGCTTGCCGTCAATCTGTATATCATATGCTGTTCTGATTGCACCACTCGAACGCTCCACATGCCCAAACCAGCGAAGCCTTCTCTCTCTCAAAATGAGGTCGAGGTCCTCAAGCTGAAGCTTTGCCAGTAGCTCGCTTGACCTTACCCTGGCCACATCCTCTGGCTTGATACTGCAGATCTGTCTGATCATGGCCCTATCATTGCGTTGCAAGGGCTGCAGGTTCGTCTTGGTAAGTGGCCAAGTTTCACTGGCATGGAGCATGGCGCTCCGCACGCAAGAGCTGTACACATGGCCATGGGTCTTGTAAGAGAGATGGCGGGATGTGAGAACTGGTAGTAGCTCCCTGAACTTCTTCCAGGCGATTTTCACACGAGTAGTGACCGCCATTTCACAGCCTCCACCAGCAGAAAGCATGTCCCCTAGGTAACAAAAGGAAGCTACCACCTCAAGCTTATCAGGTCCGACCTGGACTTCACTCTGTGGTCTGCCGTCAATAGGGCGAGCATTTCCCATGCACCGTGCACACCTATAATCAGGATTTGGTGTCAGTTGTTGTAGCCCACTGCATTTCTTATGCACCCAAAGTTTGCAGCCATTGCAGTAGATGCTGTTGCACAAGCCAACTGATAAGTACTTTAGCAGGTACAAAACAGTTTTTTTTTTCTTCTTCTAATGTTTAAAGAATGAGACTTATATATACCTTTAGCTAAGATAATTTAGCTGATAGCCTGATAAACCAGTAGAAATGAAATATTACATATACTCAAACAAAAAAGAAACGTCCGATTTCCATGGTACTGTATCTTTCGATCCAGTTAAGATGTCCCAACAAAAATAAAAGCAAAATGTTTATCAAATGTCGGACACACAAAAAATGGTAATTATTTGATTTCTATCTTCTTATCTTGAAGGGCTATTGAACCTAATGTGGACACAGCTTTTTCCATTATCATCAGGAAGTTAATCAACAAAACGTGATACATTTTACGTTAAATGGCAACCAGACACGTCCGACGATGAAAAAACATCTAAAAATTCCAAGTCAGCTCACTCAACGAGCGAAATTGCAGTTCAAAAACTTTAATTTATGAAATTAACTGAAATTACCTACCTTTGAATTACAAATAACAATTCAAGAACTGCCAAATCTCCTTAACCTAATATCATCTTGAGACCGGTTTTTGTTTTAAATGTTGCGTTTGTTGATGACAACAACTACACCAAAGAGAAATACAAGAACTAATGCTGATGTGAGGCATCAAAGGTTTGCTATATCTGTATTTTATACCCCACCTTTTACTGCAGAATCGTCAGAGAATTTCCATTATCAATTGTTTTGATGCTGATAAGTCTTAATTAATGTTTAAATGCTTGTTATGACGAAAAAAACACACACAAATTTGTTTGATTCTGTTGACTATCAACTTGCTGGACCAAAATGAACTTTCTGAGTGTTGTAACGCATGCTCGTGATCGATGTGTTGTGACGTCAGAGTATGTTACCGATTAATGGCTGTGGTCGTAAAAGCAATGCATACAACAAGCACGCATAATATCTTACTAGAGAGTTTACTCAGTGATGTTTAAATGTGCTCGAACGGTTCGGGATTATGACGGACACAAAAGCTATTGATGTGATTTGACTTTTGATTCTAAGGGTACTCGTGTTCGCTGCTTTGTCAGCGGCTCTACTGATTATAAAATGAATGTCTCTTAGGTGCAAAACGTTTCTAAATGATCAGAGTTGGTAATGTGAAAATTTGAATGAAATATGTTCATACATTTGGAGCTGGCAGACTTAAGCGTCAAGCAGAAACAACTTTATTGTTTCAGTATATAACCTCCATTATTGAAATTACCAATCTAAATGTGGAAGGTTGTAAGTAATAAGGTTGCAAAGATCAGGAATCGATACAATCAAGTACCACACCTGACCCAGGATACCAATGGGAAAGTGACAAACTCACAGAAGACACCACAAACGAGAGCCAAGAGGTCAGCCCTTTCCCAGCAGGTGACCACAAAGCACATATAAACAGACGCGCACAAAACATAGCAAACACAAGACAGAACAAAAACATAAAAGATCCACAAAAGAAGTACCGCCTTAAATCATATTTGCCAGTTTTATCCATTATTTGCCATTATTTCATGGTAGATGCCACTGGCATGGCAATATGCTTATTTGCTGGCATTTTGCCAACATTGGTCTGAACCTTAAATGCTGGGTTGCTGTCGTCTGCTGAATTTTCTTTTGAGATAATTGTTTTCCAAAAATATGTCTTTCAGGAATACAAGTAGGTTATCAAACAGTATGTATCCAGATAACTCCCACCATTTTTAGCCTGAACTTGGCTTCGGCTGTTGACAAAGTTTATCAGCGAAATAGCTTTAGCAGGCAAATATTTGATGCTCTTAAAGATTAATGTATATGCCTGATTTGCTATTTCTCGTCAACTCTCTAATTTGCTTGAATCTTCACTTACTAGTGTCGTCTGCTGATAACCTTTGCAAACAATTTTGACCCAGATCAGGCCCCGCAAAACGTAGGGCAAGATCTGGATCCAAATTGTTTGACACTCTACTGATATTCCGGAAATATTTTTTTAGAAAAAAAACAACAACAAACTGATTTTGAAAAATATCAGCAGACGACAAATAACCTCGTAGGCAAAAAGAGTCAATGAATTGAAATGAAAGGTGCTACATGCACATGCATGTTTCATGATTAAGCCTTATATTTGCCTGCTTTCAATATGGCACGGTCTAGGACCCCTATATACTTTTACAAATTGTGTGTGTGTGTGTGTCAAAATGCTGACGAGTGAGATTGCGGAATAGATTTCGTTGAATCAGCGGATATAGATAGTCCTGTAGGCTAGTACATATCATCATGGCACTGCAAATATACCAGGTGTATCTATTGGGGTACACATTGGTATATTCACGGGGGAAAACAACTAAGTTATTCTTTTGCACAGGGGATTTGGGCTTCATTTACAAATAAGGGCGTCTCCCAAAAATCGGTTTTAGTTACGCAGTGTGCATTTACATCCACATGCTAAGTGCCATTCTTCTAAGTTCAATTTAAAGCTGTTTAAAAAAAGGAGAAAAAACGGGGGTCACTTAAAACCTGGAAACACATTAGTTCGTACAGCAAAAAATAATTATTTTTCTCTTCGTATGAAATATCAAAAAAAACATTTTTTGGAAAAGTTGTGAAAATCCATGTGCCATCTCAACGTAGCTGTTTTCCTCTAAGATTGTAAGACGTGTGATACATTTATGCACCCCTGAATAATTTACATACACGTCAAACTTCATCTTTCATCTGAAAGTCGGCTTGCTCTTCAAAGTAAAGCTGGCATATCGCAGCTATGTCTTTTAATTCATTTTGAGAAATGATAACACCATGTAGATTGTTTTCTTCTCAGAGCCCTCATAGAATTTGAGAAAAGGCAAGTCAAAAATATATGTATAAGATGAGCACACTTATTCTGCTACCCACAACTTACATTTCAGCACATGTTTATTCCATTTAAAGTCCCTGTATCAAAGGTCCAGATACGGATAGGTAAAAAACCTTCCTTCCCCTTTATGCCTCATTTGAGGTATTCTACAACAACATTGACATAAAGAAAATAAATAGTCATTGGAAAAATGAGTGATGTCTGAAAAGCCTGCACTTAGCGACAGTTTTCTGGGCTTTCATTTATTATCCCCACGCTTTTTGTGTCGCTTGTTAAGCAAGGATGGCACATAGGGATAATGACTCTGGTGGCGGTGTCGTCGTCCTTGTGGTTCGCGGCGTCATACTTTTGGTTTCTGATCAATAACTCTCGAAGGGAATCAGAATTTATACTGTTTGCTTGCGTGTCACATGCTAAAAGTAAAACCTGGAGTGCATAAGAAAATGTGCAGCAGACTCTATTTTCAGAAATAAAATACATGTACTGAATTTCATGCTTCTAATCACGGAGCCTAAAAACGTCCGTGTTCTAACATTGGACTACAGTATAGCAGAATTTATAGCCTGTGCAAAATAAAATACACCAGGAGATCAGGAAGACCATAAGTGAAATAACTATGGCATTGGTCCAAGTTAACAATAATATGTCAGATAACAAGGTCAGCCATAAAAGCTTGGATGGGTTTGAATTTTCGGCAAGATTCCATCACTGACTTCGGAGTTAGCTGCCCTTGAGGGTGTGAAAAATCAATAATGTTGTGACCACTCTAGCGCCTTCATTTTTGATTGGATCTTCTTCATTCTTGCAGGCAACAAGGACACCCATAAAATCTCGGATAGGTTCGAAATTGGGCAGTATTTGACGAAGGACTTATGAGTTTGCTGCCCTTTTGCGTTTGGAAAAATCCCTGTAGACTTATAATGGGAGAAACGTTGTGACCTCTCTAGAACCTTCATTTTCCAATGGATCTTCTTCATTCTGGCAGGTTACAAGGTCAGCCATAAAAGCTTGGATGGGTTTGAATTTCGTCAAGATTCCATCACTGACTTAGGATTTAGCTGCCCATGAGCGTATGAAAAATCGATAATTAATGGTGTGACCACTCTATCGCCTTCATTTTTGATTGGATATTCTTCATTCTTACAGGCAACAAGGACACCCATAAAATCTCGGATGGGTTCGAAATTGGGCAGGATTCGATTGGGGACTTATGAGTTACCTGCCCTTGAGCGTCTGAAAAAATCCCTATAGACTTATAATGGGAGAAATGTTGTGACCTCTCTAGTGCTTTCAATTTTAAATGGATCTTCTTCATACTTGCAGATAAGATGGACAACTATAAAAGCTTGGATAAGTTTAAATTTGGTCAAGATCCCATAGCTTATTATGGAGTTAGCTGTCCTTGAGAATCTTGAAAATTGATTGATAATGTTGTGACCACTTTAACGCCTTCATTTTTGATTGTATCTTCTTCATTCTTGCAGGTAACAAAGACAACCATGAAATCGCGGATGGAGTTTGAAAATCGGGCAGATCAGACCTTGGACTGTGGAGTTAGCTGCCACTGAGCGCTAGAAAAATCCACATAGACTTATAATGGGAGATCTGTTGTGACCACTCTAGTGCTTTCTTTTTTGAATTTGATCTTCTTCATTCTTACAGATAAGAAGGACAACTATAAAAGCTTGAATGAGTTTGTATTTCTTCAAGATTCCATCATCACCTTGAGCATGATAATGTTGTGACTTCTCTTGCGCCCTCATTTTCGATTGGATCTTCTTCATTCTTGCAGGTAACAAGATCAACTATAGAAGCTTAGATGAGTGCGAAATTCAGCCAGATCAAACCTTTGACTGTGGAGTTAGCTGCCCTTGAACATCTTAAAAATCCCCATAGACTTATTATGGGAGAAATGTTGTGACTTCTCTAGTTTTTTTTTGTTTTTTTTCATTTTTGAACAGGTCATATTCATTCTTGCAGATAAGAAGGACAAATATAAAAGCTTGGATGAGTTTGAATTCCATCAAGAATCCATCACCTATTATATGGAGTTAGCTACCCTTGAGCATCTTAAAATTGATTGATAATGTTGTGACCACTCTAACGCCTTCATTTTTGATTGGATTTTCTTCATTCTTGCAGGTAACAAGGACAATCATAAAGGCTTGGATGAGTTTAATTTAAAGTAGAAGCAACCTTAGACTGTGGAGTTAGCTTCCCTTGAGCATCATACAAAATCTGCATAGACTTACAATGGGAGATCTATTATGACCACTCTAGTACCATCATTTTTGAATCTTGCAGGTAACAAGGACTTCCATAAAAGTTTGAATAAGTTTGATTTTCGGCCACACCCATCCACCAGCTACAGAGTAAGCTGCCCTTGAGCGTCAAAAATATAACTGTATAATGGTGTGACCACTAGCGCCTTCATTTTTCATTTGATTTTCTTCATCCTTGTAGGTTACCAGGACATACAAAAAAAAAATATGAATGAGTTTGAATTTCGGTCAGACTTCATCACTGACTACGGAGTTAGCTACCCTTGAGCATCTAAAAACTACACTTTCACCAGGTTTCCTCTGCAATTTTTTCAGATCTTTTTAATACTTACAGATAACTAGAACTGGCATGATATCTTATGTTTTTGAATTAATTCCTGGTCACTGTTTCAAGTTCAGAGTTATCTGCCAGTGTTCAATCTAGAGGATGCCATGGGGCCATTTATCCCCTTTTGGATCGAATGGCCCCTTATTAAAGCTAGCCCTCATGATCCTTAATTTCTGAATCAGTCCTGAATCAGCTTGAACCTTTCTGAAGCAAAGCTGGATTCATCTGAATCCATAGAATGCAGTCTGAATCAATATGAATCCAAATAAATGATTTCTAATTCTTTCTGAATCAGTTGGAATCATTCTAAATCATTTCTGAAATCTTATGAATCCAATTCAGTATTGATCCATTGTTGAATCAGAAGAATTTAGACAACTGAATAAGTCTGAATCACTCTACATTACAAAATAAAGTCTGAATCTATCTGAATAACATCTGAATCATTCAGAACTTTAATCTACCAATTTTTCCAACTCTGAATCTATCTGAATCCCATCTGAATCATTCAGAATGAGTTTTACCATTTTTCAAAGTCTGAATCTTTCTGAATTACACATCTGAATGATTCAGACTTAGTTTTTACTAATCCTTAAAGTAAGAATCCATCTGAATCACATCTTAATGATTCAGACTTAGTTTCTACCAATATTTAACATCTGAATCTATCTGCATGAGTCAGAATTATTTTCTACCAATATTTAAAGTTGGAACGGTATCTGATTAAGTATTCAGATTTTAGTTTCTACTAAATTTAGTATCCATGGGCCTTTTATCTGAATCATTCAGCAAAAGATTTTTTCCTGAGTAATAAATTGATTAATTGATTTGATTCTTTACATCCCATCAACAATATTTCAGTTATAAAGGGACAGGTCTTCCTAGGTTGAACCAGTACTAAGCTAGGATAAATGTGTCTTGCTCAAGGACCACAATGCAGTGACGCCGTCAAGGCTCTAACCCGGGGCCCTTCGGTCTGGAGTCAAGCACTCTACCACTGAGCCACTGCCCTCCCTACCCGAGTAATAAACTATCAATATATACTTATTGGATGTTTTTTCTATGAGTATTAAATTAAAATGTTGCATGTTATCAATATGAAACTGCATGATTGGTTGAGAAATTGATATCTAACAGTAAAGGAGCAAGATGGGCTACTTCTTTTGGGGGTTATTTTATGGTCTGATTTTTAAGGTAAATGTAAAGAAAGAGAATATTTATTTTAGTTGGTAGAGAGAGTTTTGTTTGTTTGTTTGTTTGATTTGATTCTTTACGTCCACTCAACAATCTTTCAGTTATGCGGGACGAATCTTCCTGGGTTGAACCAGTACTAAGCTAGGATAAATGTGTCTTGCTCAAGGTAGTAGAGAGAGAATGAAAGAGAGAGATTGAGGGAGGAAGGGACAGATGGATGGATGGACGGATGGAACAGAGAGAGAGAGAGAAGCAAGAAAGAGAGGGGGTATGGATGGATAGGTTGATGAATGGATGGATGGATGGATATGGAGATTGATGGATGAATGGATGGATGGATAGATCAATATGGAAAGATAGCCTGGATTGATAGATAGATAGATAGATAGCTGGATAGATAGATAGATAGATAGATAGATAGATAGATAGATAGATAGATAGATAGATAGATAGATAGATAGATAGATAGATAGATAGATAGATAGATAGATAGATAGATAGATAGATAGATAGATAGATAGATAGATAGATAGAGAGAGAGAGAGAGAGAGAGAGAGAGAGAGAGAGAGAGAGAGAGTGAGAGAGAGAGAGAGATGGATGGATGGATGGAACAGAGAGAGAGAAAGAGAGAGTGGGATGGATGGATGGATGGATAGATTGATGGATGGATCGATGTATGGATATAGATTGAAGGACGAATGGATGGATGGATAGATAAACATGGAAAGAGAAGATAGATAGATAGATAGATAGATAGATAGATAGATAGATAGATAGATAGATAGATAGATAGATAGATAGATAGATAGACAGACAGACAGACAGACAGACAGACAGACAGACAGACAGACAGACAGACAGACAGACAGACAGACAGACAGACAGACAGACAGACAGACAGATAGGTATCAAACTGAAACATGTCTGTCTGAAACTTTCTGAATCATTGCTGAATTTTTCCGAATGATAAAGACCTGAATCGGTCTGAATGTGTCTGAATTATTCAGAAGGAAGTCATGTGATAAAATGGTGCATGCTCAGTGGATACTTCCTTTTTAAATGTAGTCTGCAGCAGAAAGCAAAGGTGACACACAGCAGAAATCAATATTTAGTAAGTTTTTACTTAATTTCAAGAAATATCAGTGAGGAAAGATGAATGAAGCATGTTCAGAAGGCATTAAGTATTAAGTTACTGTTTGTATGTTTACATTTTGTTTATTTTATTCTTGCAACTCATCCCCATAGCTAATTTAGTTACCCCACCCACTCCAAATTACTTATATAGTCCTCTCAGTCTCTTTTGAAAGGCTATGTAGACAAGGATCAAACTACAAACTTAATGATTATATACAGTTTAGATGGTAGAAGTGATAACACATTAGGCATATTAAGTCTTAGGTGGGGCCAGTTGAGGGAGCTCATGAGGGAGGGGGTCGGGTGGTGCTGAAATATTCTGAATTTAAGCTGAATCTTTCTGAATTTAAGCAGAAAATTTCTGAATTCTGACTGAATTGTGCCTGAATATTGCCGAATCATGACTAAATATATCAGAATCATAGCTAAATATTTCTGAATCAAGCTGCACTATTTCTGAATCATTACTAGATATGTCTGAATACTTCGTAATCATGTCTGAATGCTTCTGAGTATTTCTGAATCATGGCTAAATGCTTCAGAACCTTTCCTGAATTTTTCTGAACTACATCTGAATGCTTCTGAATCATTGCAGATAATATCTGAATCACAATGGATTTTCATAAATTGCTGATCTGAATCAATCTTGACACGGTCTGAATAATGGCTTAAAGGTCCGAAAAGCAGCAAAGATTCAGAAAAGGGGATAATGGAATGATTCAGACCAAATCAGAAATGTTTAAGCGAATATTCAGAAGGAGATTCATACAGGTTCAGACATGAAATTTCCATGAGGGAGGCTAGGCCATCTTTACCATTATGTGAATGGGGAAATATTGGACAGTGTTTTATTTTCATCTGAAATCGAATGAAAATGGTCCCATTTAAAATTTCCAAGATTGAACACTGTCTGCCTTTGAGCATCGTAAATTATGGTGTCTCCAACATTATGCTGGCTCTCAGGTGAGCGATGGTTGCCCATTGGGCTACTTGTTCTAATTTCTGTGGGAACCCTGTTAAATGTTTATGTTCAGAGAGACTTGCTTTCTCTGATTTTTTAAATCTATTTCAGTGTAAGCCATCGATCAAACTGGATATATTTTTCATACGTCCGCATAAGTTGGCTAAAATAATACAAGAGGGTCTGGATTGGGGGGTCTGGTATTCACTATTCATTAAAAATTTAGTCCATTTTTCATCTCATTAAAATTTTGGGTTATTCATTAAAATAAGAATGATTATTCATTAAATGTAAGAAAGGTGGCAAAGAACTCCGATTATTCACTATTCATTAATTTTTTCTTCAATTTATTAGAAAAATAGGATTTTTCATTTATTTTAGGCCTTCATTATTCACTTTTCATTATTTTTTGGCCCATTATTCACTATTCATTATAAAAATGGCCATTATTCACCTATTATTATACCCCATCCAGACCCTCATACAATGTGACAGGGCCTTAAAATGGCCACTTTCCAAAAGACCAAAATTGGTTTTCAAAATTTCAAGACCAATTATCACTTTAAGCACGTCAAAAGTATTGTGGAATACTCCAAGGGGAGCGTTCTGCAATACTTCTGACAGTCATTTAGCAACCATTTGTCATTATAATATTTGTTTTGTTTATTTTTTGAGAGGCCACTTCAGACAGGTTTATTGTATATTCTACCTAGTGTAAAAAAAACAAACTGTTAAATGCAATTGTTTATATATCATTAATGACTGCACTGCCTTGTTAGAATGTCATCTTATTATATACTGCTCAACAAAAAATTAGCACAGACAATATAGGGATCAAACATGTTTTTCTTTGCATTAACATCTGCTGGACCTCGAGGGTGGTGTTGAAAACCGAGCCTGAAAGGCGAGGGTTTTAACGACCCCCGAGGGGTCTAGCAGATGTTAGTGTATCAGAAAACCATTTTAGATCATTATAATTGCATAAAGTCATTTTGTCACTTAAAACCGTTGGAAAAACGCTTTGAAAAGGTTATTTTTGTATTACTATAATGGCGCGCAAAAGCGTGAAGGATTTGTAGGTTTTGAAAAAACCTGTTCCAGAGCAAATATTTAAGCCATCAATTACATTCATTTCTATGCACGTTACTGTTGATGACGTCAATTTTTATGAGGGCCTACAATGTGATTATTTAAAGTACAAAAGCTGTGCATCAACAGCACATGGATTACCTGATTAATACATGTGCTTTTGCCTGTGTTAATAGCGTGCGAAACAGCTTTTTATGCAATAAAAAGATTGATTCTTGTGTGAGCAATTAACTTATTTAAAAATATAAAATATCTGCTGAAATGATGGTCTGATATGTGCTTACCCTTTACTCCACACAAGCGCCTTTGGACGCTTTTGAAATATAAGAAATATTATGAAAAATGAACATTTGCTCCTGAAGAGCAAATGTACATTTGCTCCTGAGGAGCAAATGTTCCATTTTCCATAATATTTTTAAAAACTATTGAAATTTAAAAAAAAAGTTTGAAAATTTGAATTATTTATAGAAAATGATGCAATGTTCTAAATGTAGCATATGTAGCATATATTTTTTCGATATGTTTTGTAGTTTAGAACCGTTTACTTTTTACCAGAAACAAAAGTTTTAATTTCAGATGTAGGCTTGTATCCTTTGCATGCTCATAGAATAAAATGTAATGCAAGTCCACTGACGCCTAACAAGATTACATTTTGTCTAGTGGACACAAAAAACCCATTAATTTTAAGATCCCCATACATTTTGATTTTCACGAAATAAAATGTTTCATATTCATTAAACCTGGACCCGATATTAAACTCTGTGCTAAACTTTTGTTGAGCAGTATATATTGTTTGTATAGTCTTTTTTCATTTATTTCAGAGAATGGTGAGGCTGCAGCCTGGTCCTGTTCATCCTGTGGTGAGTATCTTTCATAGTATTAAAACTAAATGCGTATACTTAGGGATAACAAAATATTTTAGGATAAAACTTTAAATATTTTCTTATCAATTTGTATAGAAAATACATTTGTTTGGGGTGCTCAAAAGAATCATCTCATTGAGATTGTTCTTTTATGTACCAACAATAAATGTTTTGATTGAGAATTTTACTTACGGACACTTTAAGGCCTGCAAATAGATTGCTTGCAATTGCGATTTTAATCGAAAAACGACGCTAATCTCGATTTAATATTAATAATAAAGGTTATTGATTTGCAAACAAGGCTTTTTGGAACTTAGTATAGCATAATCATACATTTTGATTGAGGAGGTTACATAATAGATTTTTTTAAATTGTTTCGTTTTTTCTGTTTGACAACAGTTACTGTATAACAGTTGCTATAGAAACAAAACAACAATGTAACAGTCGCATAATGCCTAATAACTCTTAACCTATGAGAGTCGTCTGCTAATTACCATTGCAAACTGTTTGGACAAAGATCAAGCCCAGGAAAATGTAGAGCCTGATCTTGATACAAGCTGTTCAACACTCTGATTCCTGAAAGAATTTTTTTTAAAAAATGTTACAAGAAACAACCAACAAAAAACAGATGTCAAAAATGCATGCAAATTTCTGAGTAGACAAAGATAATGGTGTCACCAGAAGTTGGTTGGCTGAAGATAACTCCTCATTGTACTATCTCATTCCATGCCTTATTACATGTAAATTATGTCCCCCTAACTGAAGGGAGGGGGAACAAAAAATATTTGTTTAAAGTGCAGATCCAATTGACGACAGCAGCATTTGTGTCAGGGCCAGTGTCTCCGTAGCTTTGTTTCCGTGCAGCTTTGTTTCCATGTAGCTTTGTTTCCATGCAGCTTTGTTTCCATGCGTTATCTTCTGAACCAGTGGATGGATTTTGATCAAACTTGCACAGATACATTGTTGGTAGAGGGAGTGGACTGATTAGTTTTTGGTGACCATTACCTTATTTTTCATGGTCACAGCGGTCTTTTGAAATTCGAAATATGGTTACCATGCATTATCCTCGGCACCAGTGGATGGATTTTGACCAAACATTGTTGGGAGAAGGGGAAGAAATGATTAGAATGCGGTGACGTTGATCTAGTTTCCTAGGTCAGATGTCCTATATGGGGTTTCTATGCATTATATTCTGAACTAGTAAATGGATTTTAATTTAAAGTACTGGCATAGGTAGATTATTGGGAGGAGGGGAAAATTTGATTAGATTTAGATGACCTTGACATAATTCCCCCTTTGAAATGTCCAAAATAACGTGTCCATACATTATCTTCTTAACCAGTGGATGGATTTTGACCAAACATGCATCGATAATTTTTGTGAAGAGGGGAAAGTTGATTTTGGTGACCTTGATCTAATTTTTTAAGGTCACATCGGCTCTTGAAAATGTCAAAATAGGTTTTCTGTGTGCTATATTTCTGAACCAGTTCATGGATTTTGACCGGGCCGCGTAGCGCAATCGGTAACGTGTCTGGCTACAGATGCGTGTCTGACTGCAGATCCAGGGGTCGCGAGTTCGATCCCGGTCCGGTCCCATACTATCGTGGAGATTGATCATGAAATAATTTCTACGGTCATTCTCCTCCCTTCCGCTGATTTATTCAAGAAGGGTTGTTGTCAGTTACAAGCGAAAGTATGTGCACGAATTACTGGTTAACCGCTTGTTCAAGCCTGCCCAGGAAAAAGTGTGATTAGGTGAACTGACCGTCCCGCAATGACCATAGCTGTTGACTTGGGACATAAAGCAACAAAACCAACCAACCAACCATGGATTTTGACCAAACTTGCTTAGTATCATTGTAGGGAGGAAGAGAAGAGCTGATTAGATTTTGGTGACCTTGACCTAATTTTCAAGGTCATATTGACACTTTGAAATGTCCAAAATAGGGTTCCTGAGCACTATCATCTGAACCTTTAAATGGATTGAGACCTAACTTGTTAGCACTGTGAATGCAGAGAAGTAAATTTTTTACATCATTTGAAAGACACTAAGAAAATCAAGACAAATTGGTAATATATACAATTTCGAAATTGATCTTGTTTCAAATTATCTGCCTTTTGATAAAAAGTAAAGTGATTTTCAATGCATCATTTCTTCTTTGCCCATACATGAAATGTTGTCATTTCTGTAATATTGTGTGGATTGTGCCAACACACTATATTGATTGGGTGGCAGAAGGTATTCTGTTTTTCACCACTTTTACTGAAATTAAGAAGCTCTAGCGATAAGGCGTGTTTTTTCCCTAGTTGACATGATTACAAAGACCTAATTTTCAAACTCCACTCTTGTGTTTTAAAATTGGTGCGGTTCGGCAGCAAAATATGCAAAGCAAGCATCAAAATACGTTTCAAAGCAATTTATTATTAGCAAAACAGTAAAGAAATTGCGCTTTCTACTCCCACCCCTAATTTTACGTCTTTCTACTGGGTGCCATTTAGACCAGACTTTGAGTAAATACTTTGCTAGTTTTCAAAAGGTAAAAGTGCTTAACTGTAAAGGATAGAAGTGCTATTCATTTCCAAACTTTTACAATATCCTTCCTGCGCATGCGTACGAAATATACTTAAAATTGTGACGTTTGTCACTGGAAAGGTGAAACTGGTGTCTTTCAGTTTGTTTTTAGATGCTTTCCCCCCTAGACCCAAGATGCCCTTTGGACAATGACATGTCGCTATAAACATATACAACATATATAAAGGGCATCTTGGGTCTAGGGGGGAAATGGGTTATAGAAGCCAAAGAAGACATCAAACATCTGACAAAAATAGACTGCTTTGTCAAATGGTCGTTTTTATTGTAAATCAACTGTATAAAAAATATATACTCTATTGTGATAGACCATTTGTTTTCCTTAGTGTAACGGTCTATTTTACATACATGTTACTGAAATAACAAGCACAGTTGATGATCATAATAAATTCTCATTCGAAACGAAGTAGGATTATTATATGCATTAAGAACAAAACGATTATAATATACGGACTAGGCTGCAAGGGTGCATATAAGGCTGGTCAATCGGAATTTGTTGAATGTGCCTAGTGTCTCCAGTCCTTATTTTAACAAAACAAAACGAACGTCTCGTTTAGGGAAATGGCACGCCTTATCGCTAGAAATTCTTTCTTATGTCATTCAAACTTTAAACTGAATTCACATAAATGTTGGCACTGGAAATCACTTTTCCTGCAACTTGTATTCGCATTTAGAGTGGTTGGCGCATGGAAAATTGGAAATACTGCCTTATAAGTACTTGAATAAACAAATGACAGTGACTTTTTGGGGATTGGGTTAACTCTTAATTTAACTTTGCTGCTGTGAAAAACCTTCAATCTGTGATTTTATAAAACGACCCCTCCAGCATTCAAAGCATCATGGACAACACCATAGTGTAAAACTTCAAACTTGAACCTCCAGTTCTACAACAAAATGACCAAACTTTCAAGTAGTACTATACATTTTGACAGCTTATAAGTGTTTTCACATATCAGGTGCTTCAGTATAACCCTTTACTCCACACAAGCGCCTTTGGACACCTTTAAAACGTAAGTTTTTTTTAAAAATATTATGAAAAATGGAACCTTTGCTCCTGAGATGCAAATGTTCCATTTTCAAAAATATTTTAAAAAGTATTGAAATGTAATAAATATTTTTTGAAAAATATATGTGAACATTTGAATTAAATTATCTATAGAAATTGATGCAATGTTCTAAATATAGCATATGGGTTAAAGGGATAATACACATATTTGATAAGAACCATTTTATCATGTACTGGCTCTAATTTTTTTCTGAGAGCTACCCTTTTTTAAACATGTCTTGTTTAATTCTTATTTTTTTCTATCTTTTATTCAGAATGGATTTATGATCACCTAGAAGATGATTATTACCTGGAATCGACACGGACCACAGATGATCGGTTATTTCTGGAATCGACACGGACCACAGATGATCGGTTATTTCTGGAATCGACAGGGACCACAGATGATTGTTCATATCTGGAATCGACAGGGACCACAGATGATCGGTTATTTCTGGATTCAACAGGGACCACAGATGATCGGTTATTTCTGGAATTGACAGGGACCACTGATGATTGTTTATATCTGGAATCGACAGGGATCACAGATGATCAGTTATTTCTGGAATCGAAAGAGACTACAGATGATCGGTTATTTCTGGAATCGACAGGGACCACATATGATTGTTCATATCTGGAATCGACAGGGACCACAGATGATCGGTTATTTCTGGAATCGACAGGGGCCACAGATGATTTGCTATTTCTGGCATCGACAGGGACCACAGGTGATTCTTTATTTCTGGAATCGACAGGGACCACAGGTGATTCTTTATTTCTGGAATCGACAGGGACCACAGATGATTCTTTATTTCTGGAATCGACAGGGACCACAGGTGATTCTTTATTTCTGGAATCGACAGGGACCACAGATGATTCTATATTTCTGGAATCGACAGGGACCACAGATGATTCTATATTTCTGGAATCGACAGGGACCACAGGTGATTCTTTATCTTTTGAATCGACAGGGACCACAGATGATTCTATATTTCTGGAATCGACAGGGACCACAGATGATTCTATATTTCTGGAATCGACAGGGACCACAGATGATTCTATATTATTGGAATCGACAGGGACCACAGATGATTCTATATTTCTGGAATCGACAGGGACCACAGATGATTCTATATTATTGGAATCGACAGGGACCACAGATGATTCTATATTACTGGAATCGACAGGGACCACAGATGATTCTATATTATTGGAATCGACAGGGACCACAGATGATTCTTTATTTCTGGAATCGACAGGGACCACAGATAATTCTATATTATTGGAATCGACAGGGACCACAGATGATTCTATATTATTGGAATTGACAGGGACCACAGATGATTCTATATTATTGGAATCGACAGGGACCACAGATGATTCTATATTATTGGAATCGACAGGGACCACAGGTGATTGTTTATATCTGGAATCGCCAGGGACCACAGGTGATTCTATATCTCTGGAATCGACAGGGACCACAGATGATTCTATATATCTAGAATCGACAGGGACCACAGATGATTGTTTATATCTGGAATCGCCAGGGACAACCAATCGTGTAGAAGAAGATTTCCATCAAGGGGAGTTAAATCTTCACAGACCACCAACAGGTATATTTAAGTAAATACTGAGCACTCTTAAAAGGCTATAAACTTGGCAATCTCACCTACATATGTCTGTTTGAAGACAGAGATTTAACAAAAGTCAGTTTTAACATTATCTGTTATTGATTTTGGCTAGTTATACTCATGTCATAGGAAAGATTTTCTTCATGGAGATAATTTGTCTACAATCAAAGAAAGTCATTCTATCTTTTTAAGCTTGCCACATAGCTCAAGGTATACAAATATTTTCTTAACTATAAATATTTAATATGTTTTGGGTGCCCAAAAGAACCATCTCATAGAGCCAAAACTTTTTGTGTTCCCACAGCATATTTTGGTGGAGAAATAATAAAAAAATAATTTTCATTAGTATGCATGCACTGTTATCTTGGGGGCATGTTGCCTGTTAAAGTACATGGATAGTAGGACTGAAGAAATCTTCAAATCCCATTCTGTCTGAACATTCTCCTCAGACTGAACAAAGGTTTAGATAACCGAAAATTTTCAGCGTAAAAATGTAAATATTTTCTTACCCATCAGTTTTAACATATGTTGTGGGTGCTCAAAAGAACCGTCTCATTGAGACGGTTCAAAAGAACCGTCTCAATGAGACGGTTCTTTTGAGTACCCACAACATTTATTTTGGTTGAGAAATAAGAAAATTAAATTTTTGTTACGCACTCTTCTAAAGTCCTGCTGAAAATTCTCTTATGATCCATTATCAGTCAAAAAATCCCCCCTCAACTATAATATATCACTGTATTTTATCAATTTCAAAAGATATAACGCCATTATTTGGCCTGGCTCGAGTTTGATGATGGCATTAAGAACTCAATTGGTGCAATATCTTATTGAAGAAAGAAGAAATGGTCGCCATTTGCACAATAAAATGGCTGTTTATCTTTGCCATTGAAATCAAAATTGGCTTTTTATTATTTCAGCAGTTTAAATTGAGGTCTTGTGTATAATTGACAAGGTCAGAGGCTGAATCTTGCATGTTAAAATTATGTTGTTATCCCCCAACCCAATAAGGATTCGGGGATATAGTGATCAGCCTAGCGTCTGTCCGTCCATCTGTCAGTCCCTCTGTCTGTCAGTCCTGTCCGTCTGTAGACGTAAGCTTGTTCACTCCATAACTTTAAACCCCTTGGAGATATTTTAATAATATTTGGTAGGCATGTATATCAGGTCAAGGCCGAGTGTTGCGTTTAAAGATGGGTGCTCTCCCTCACTTCGTTATTGAGTTATCTTCCTTAAAAGAATTTTTAAGTGAAATCTAGTTCACTCAATAACTTTTTTACCCTTTGAGATATTTTTTTATTATATTTGGTAGGAATGTATATCAGGTCAGGGCATTAAAAAATGGGTGCTCTCCCTTGCTTCTTTTTTAAGTTATCTCCCTTGATCGGATTTTAAATAGGAACGTTGTTTACTCCATAACTTTTATACCCATTGGGTCGGGCAATTTTGCCATTTCCTCTGATGGATATTTTTAAGTGCTGGTGATCATTACTTTCAAGCCATTTGATAGAGGTGGTAAAGATTTTAGATCATTCCAATCTCCACCCATACAAATGACCTATAAACCCACCCATACCAATGACCTATAAACCCACCCATACAAATGACCTTTAAACCACCCATACCAATGACCATAGGAAAAAGTGTAGTTTAAGGTGAACTGAACATCACACCATGACCATAGCTGTTGACTGGGACGTAAAAAGCAACAACAAAAACAAAAGCCAATGACCTTGAGATCAAGATCACAAAATTTATAGTTTTATATTTATGCTTGTTTTTTTTGTCACAACTGCTTGTTGCAGGTTCGCCAACCTTTTTACCGCAGGGTGTGACATAAAGGAGTTTATATTTTTTTTGTGAGGGGGGAGTACTTGTTCCCTTGTTCCCCTATACTATATTGGCTTGTTCCCTGATAACTTGTTTTCTTATGTTCCTTGTTCACCAATAATGATAGGCTATACACATTGAACAAAAAATAGCAGGACAAAACATTTTTAATAGAAGGAGCAGGGTGGGGTTGGGGGAATCTCTGCCTCTGACTTTAACCCTTAACATACTAATCGATTCTTCTTTCTGGTTTGATACAATAAACTTCGGATAGTTTATTGAACAAATCTATGGATGTCAAATTATAATTTAAAGAAAAAATGTACTCTAGCTTTTGTCTGAAGACCTTTTTGTGTGGCCTGCGAAGCAAGGGTGACACATAGGGATCATGAATACGGCGGCATCGTCGTCCACAGCGTCATTTAAACTTTATATACAGAAGGGTCAAGCATCATTAAATACAGGTCAAGTTCGAAAAGGGGGGTAATCTGTAGAATTTTAACTGAGTTATGGCCCATTTTTACTTAGATTTTGGCTAAATTGTCAATTTGTGGTTTCCAATCAATAACTTTTGAAGAGATGCAACAATTTCTTTCAAATTTTAAAAAACTTGGGTAAAGCATCCTAAAATACGGGTCAAGTTCGAATTTAGAGGTCATACACAATCTTTTGACTGAGTTATGGCCCTTTTTGAACTTAGAGCTTAGGCTAATGCAAAAGCTATATTGGCCTTTTTTGTGAAATAAATTTCACATTTCTACAAAACTATACTATCTGACAACTTCTAGCTATATGCCATGATTATCCAGTGCCTGTAGATAAGCATGACAGTGATAAAAAATTTACCCCACTCCCCTGACCCCTTAGGTTGGGTCAAAGGTCAAAAATTTAAATTGCAATAAGTTGTCAATATTTTTCACGGAAATTTCGCGTTCAGACAAAGGTACAAAAATATGAAACGTATCAAACATGATGTTCGACAAAGGCCTGTGTCTCACCCCCTGGGTGGACCTTAAGGGAGGGGTCAAAAGGTCAAAATTCAACTTTTTCAGAACACAAAGACCCCCCCCCACCCCCCCCCCCCCCCCCCCCCCCCCCCCCCCCCGACCCTGGGTATTGGGTCAGGTCAAAATTCAGCTTTTACAGAACACCACCAGGTCATGTTGTATATGAAATTAAAAAGAATCAAGAATGTAGCAACATGCTAGCAATATATTTTGCCCACAGACCTTACTCACCCCATCCCCCGACCCTGGGGATGGTGTCAGTAGGTTAAAATTCAATTTTTTTTTAAACATGGTCATGTTGCATATCAAATATAAGAGAATCAAGAATGTAGCAACTTGGTAGCAAATATTTTGCCTGCAGACCCCCCCCCCCCCCTCCCTACCTCCCGACCCTGGGGATGGGGTCAGTAGGTCATTATTCAACTTTTTCAGAACATGGTCATGTTGCATATCACATTAAAAAGAATCATGAATGCAGCAACATGGTAGCAAATACTTTGCTCGCAGATCCCCTTACCCACATCCCCCCACCTTCCCCTCCCCCCCCCCTTTGGACTTTGGATATGGAATATCTCTATACAGTAAAACCTGTCTTAAGCGGCCACTCGAAAGAAGACCATAGAGTTTTAAGAGACAGATAAGGGCTGGAAAGCAGGTCAATTGTATTGCAGAATGATCCCATGGAGCGCTCTGCATTACTTTTTACATACATTAAGATACCACATGGCTTTAAGACCTTTGTTTTGTCTATTTTCGAGTGGTGGCTTAAGACCTGTTTCACTGTACCTTAATCTTCTTGTGTTTTTTTCAATGTTTGAGTCGCTGCTTAATACAGGTTTTACTGTAAATTAATCTTCTGTCTTTTCAGATCCAGATCCCCTAGGAGTAGAAGAACAATTCAGGGAGCCTGTGTCATCAATTGTAGTTGGGTATCAACTAGACCCCGCAGATCCATGTCCTTCTGTTTTGGTTAATCTTATTGCACTTAGAATGGACTTAGGTTATTGGAGTTGTGGTCATTCTGCGTGCATCAGGTTTTATTATGGTAATTATTTGTCTGATCTCCTTTTCTCTTCCTCTGATTTATTTGCATTACTTGAAATAGCTGTCTGGCCATCAGATGGAGATTTAGAATTGCTAAACTTGTTTCGTTATGATGTCCAACATTGCCACTTGGGCAGACATTTGATACTCTTCAAAATGCATCTCCCAAACTTTACATTGAGTTGAACCCAAGCTTCATGGGAGGTATCAAGGCAAAATGGAGACTCAGAATTGCTTAAATAATTCCATTCAGAAATCAAAGATGGCCAAGTACTAAGCAGCCATATTGATATTTTTCAAACAACATCTTTTTCCAAGCCATATACTCTCTTGAGCAGAAACTTGACGAGAGGCGTCAGGTAACATGAAGACTCCGAATAGTTCAAATCATTCCATTCAGATACCAAAGATAGCCATGCACCAAACAGCTGACTTGAATTTCTTCAAACCACATCTTCTTCCAAACCATTTGTCCTCCTGAGCAGAAACTTGATGGAAGGCGTCATTCAACAAAAATACTTGGAATAGCTCATTTCATTCATGTATCAAAGATTGCCATGCACTAAACAGCCAATTTGAAATTCCTCAAACAACATCTTCCAAATCATATATTCTCTTCAGCAGAAACTTGCTGGAAGACGTCAGGCGAAATGTCCACTTGGAAATGCTTAAATCTTTTCATTCACATCATAGATGGCAATGCCCTTAAAGGCCATCTTGAAAATCTTCAAACATCATCTTCTAACCCATATGTCCTCATTAGCTGAAAATTGATGGGATACATCAGGCAATATGGAGACTCAGAATAACTAAAATCATCCCATGCAGATATCAAAGAACCATGCACTAAACAGTCAATTTGAAATTCTTCAAACAACATCTTTTGCCAAACCATAACATGTACTCTTGTGCAAAAAATTGATAGGAGATTTCAGGCAATATGGAGACCAAGAAACGTTTAAATTAGTCATTCAGATAACAAAGATTACCATGCATAAAACTATCAAATTTTTCAAACAACATCTACCAAACCATGTGATTTCTTGAGCAGAAACTTGTAGGGAGGCAACAGGCAAAATGGAGACTTATAATAGCTTAAATCATTCAATTTGGATATCAATGATGGTTAAGCACCAAGCAGATATCTTGAAATTCTTCAAACAACATATCCTTCCAAACCATATGTCCTCATGAGCAGTAACTTGATGGGAAGCGTCAGACAAAATGGATACTTTAGAATAGCTAAAATCATACCATTTATATATCATTGATGACAAAAAACTAAACAGCCATGTTAATATTCTTCAATCAACATCTCCCAAATCATATGCCCTCATTAGCAGAATCTTAATTTGAGATGTCAAGCAACATCGAGACACAGAATGGCTAAAAATAATTCCATTCAGAAATATAAAAGATGGCCAAAACCTAACCAGCCATTTTGGAATCCTTCAAACAACTTGTTTAAAACCATATATTCTCTTGAAACTTGATGGGTTGCTTCAGGCAACATGGAAAACAGACTAGCTAAAATCTTTCCAATCAGATATCAAAGATGTCTGTGCACTGAACAAAACTCCTGAAATTCTTCAAACTACATCTTCCGAACCATGTGATCTCTTGAGCAGAGACTTGATGGGATACAAGGCAACATGGAGACTCAGAATAGCTAAAAACATTCCATTTGGATATTCATGATTAGCAGCCTTCTTGAAATTCTTCAAACAACATCTTCCAAACCATATGTCCTCTTGAGCAGAATCATGATGGGAGGCATCAGGCAACACGAAGACTCCGAATAGCTTAAATCATCCCATTTACATAGCAAAGATATCAAAGCCCTAAACAGCCATCTTGGAATTCTTCAAGCTTATTCATCTTCCAAACCATGTATCCTCTTGAACAGAAACTTTAAGGGGGGCAGCAGGCATATCTGATACACAGAAAAGCTGAAATCATTCCATTAAGATGTCATAGAGGGCCAAGGTTGCTTGTAGCATGAATACAGTATAGCTTGAGGTTACAAGCCAGATAGATATCTTTCAAATCATGCCATCTTGTTGTTCTTTAAACAACATCTCTTCCAACCCATATATTCTTTTGAGCAAAAACTTGGTGGGATGCGTCAGGCAACATAGAGACTCAGAATAGCTAAAATCAACCAATTCACATATCAAAGATGGCCATGCACTTAACCGCCATATTGGAATTTTTCAACCAAAATCTTCTTCCAAACCCTATGTCCTCTTGAGCATAAACTTGATGGAAGGCATCCGGCAACATGGAGACTCAGAAATAGCTAAAACCATCCCATTTTCATATCGAAGATTGCCTAGCACATAAAAAAACCATCTTGGAATTTTTCAAACATCTTCATCTTCCAAACAATATACCTTCTTGAGCAGAAACTTGATGAGATGCAGCAGGCAGATAGGTTACACAGAAAAGCTGAAATCATTCCGTTAAGATGTCAAAGAGAGCCCAGCATTAGACCGCCATCATGAAATTCTTCAAATAACATCTTCCAAACCATATGTCCTCTTGAGCAGAAACTTGATGAGAGACGCCAGGCAAAATAGTTTCAAAATGGCTCGAATGGCTTTTCAGATATCAAAGATGGGCAAACACTAATTAATCATCTAGAAATTCTTCAAACAACATCTTTTTTGATTATTTGTTCCTTACAGCATCTTCCGTTGTCTGAGATTGTGGAAACTCCTGGACATACCCACTTGTTTTTTGCCCCAGCCCACTTGGTCATTGAAATAGGTGGGCTGTGTAATGCCTCAGTGGCAAGGTTACTTGTTTCATTAATACAGTATAGCTTGAGGTTACAAGTCAGATAGATAACCTTCAAATCAAGAGGCAACAGTTAAAGAACTTAAGCCTGAAGCAATTCAGTTGTTGTTCTTTAAACAACATCTCTTCCAACCCATATCTTCTTTTGAACAAAATCTTGGTGGGATGCGTCAGGCAACATAGAGACTCAGAATAGCTTAAATCACCCCATTAACATAACAAAAATGGCCAGTCACTAAACAACCATCTTGGAATTCTTCAGCCAACATCTTCTTCCAAACCATATATCTTCTTGAGCAGAAACTTGATAGAAAGCTTCAGGCAACATAGAGACTCAAAATAGCTAAAACCATCCCATTTGCTATTAAAGATTTCTTAGCACTAAACAACCATCTTGGAATTCTTCAAACATCATTATCTTCCAAACCATATACCCTCTTGAGCAGAAACTTGATGGGAGGCAGCAGGCAGATTGGTTTCACAGAAAAGCTGATACCATTCCATTAAGATGCCTAAGAGAGCACAGCATTAAACGGCCTTCATGAAATTCTTCAAACATCTTCCAAATCATATGTCTTCTTGAGCAGAAACTTGATGAGAGACGCCGGACAAAATAGACTCAGAATGGCTCAAACAGTTCTTTTCTGATATCAAAGATGGGCAAACACTAATTAATCCTCTTGAAATTCTTCAAACACTATCTTTATTTGATTATTTGTTTCATACAGCACTATCGGTTGTCTGAGATTGTGGCAATTCCTGGTCATACCCACTTGTTTTTTGTCCCGGCTTACTTGGTCAATGAAATAGGTGGGCTATGTAATGCCTCAGTGACAAAGTATCTTGTATCATTAATACAGTATAGCTTGAGGTAACAAGCCAGATAGATAACCTTCAAATCCAGAGGCAACAGTTACAGAACTTTAGCCCGAAGCAATTCAGTTGTTGACGGAGTACATGACAGTTCACTTTTATATTTATTGGGTTTGTCCATACTACAGATACTGAAATATTATTTCTCCACAAAATAATGTATTAGTGTGCTGTCGTGTGGTATAATACCAATGAGTATAGAAAGGTACAGCCATGTATATGTTACAAAGACTGAGTGTGGTAAGGTAACTGTTCTGAACTGTTCAGAACTCAAGAAACCATCTGCATATTTGTAGAGCGCAGTGGCTAAGCTTATAGGGCATTAGACTGGGGATTGTAGACTCAGAGCCAGCAGAAACATTGTTTTGTGCCACCATGGCAACTGTCTTGAGTACTTCAAACAATATCTTCTTCCAAACCATATATCCTCTTGAACAGAAACTTGATGGGAGGCATCAAGGCAAAACGGAGACCATGAATTGCTCAAATCATTCCATTCAGATATAAAAGATGGCCATGCACTAAACAGCTATCTTGGAAATCTTCAAACAATTTCTTCTTCAAAACAATAATGCCCTCTTGAGCAGAAACCAGGCAACACAGAGGCTCAGAACAAATAAAATCATTATATTCAGATATCAAAGATGGCCATCCACTAAACAGCAATCTTGATATTCTTTAAACATGTTCCTCCAAACCATATGTCCTCATGAGCAGAAACTTGATTGGATGCGTTAGGCCAAAAACAGACTCAGATATGCTTCTTTCATTCCACTCAGATACAAAATATGGTCATGCACTAAACAGCCTTCTTGAAATTTTTCAAACAACTTCTTCCAACCCATATATTCTCTTGAGCAGAAACTTGATGTGAGGCATCATGCAACATGGAGACTCAGAATAAATAAAATCATTCCATTCAGATACCAGAACTAAACAGCCATCTTGATATTCTTCAAACAACATCTTCCAACCCATATATTGTCTCAAGCAGAAACTTGATGGAATGCGTCAGGCATCATGGAGACTCAGAATAGCTAAAATCATCCCATTTACATATCAAAAATGTCCATGCACTAAGCAGCCATCTTGAAATTTTTCAAACAACATCTTCTGAACCATATGTTCTCTTGGGAAAAAACTTGATTGGATAGGTCAGGCCAAAAAGATCCTTGGAAATGCTTCTTTCATTCCACTCAGATACCAAAGATGGTCATGCACTAAGAAGCCTTCTTGGAATTTTTCAAACAGCTTCTTCCAGCCCATATATTCTCTTGAGCAGAAACTTGACATGAGGCATCATGCAACATGGAGACTCCGAATAAATAAAATCATTCCATTCAGATATCTAAGATGGCCAAGAACTAATAGCAATCTTGCTGTTCTTTAAACAACATCTCTTCCAACCCATATCTTTATTTGAGCAAAATTTTGCTGGGATATGTCAGGCAACATAGAGACTCAGAATAGCTTAAATCACCCCATTCACATATCAAAGATGGCCAGTCACTTAACCACCATCTTGGAATTCTTCAACCAACATCTCTTCCAAACCATATATACTCTTGAGCAGAAACTTGATGGAAAGCTTCCGGCAACATGGAGACTCAGAAAGAGCTAAAACCATCCCATTTGCTATCAAAGATTGCTTAGCACTTAACAACCATCTTGGAATTCTTCAAACATCATTATCTTCCAAACCATATACCCTCTTGAGCAGAAACTTGATGGGAGGCAGCAGGCAGATAGGTTACACAGAAGCTGATACCATTCCATTAAGATGTCTAAGAGAGCACAGCATTAAACGGCCATCATGAAATTCTTCAAACATCTTCCAAATCATATGCCTTCTTAAGCAGAAACTTGATGAGAGACGCCAGGCAAAATAGACTCAGAATGGCTCAAACAGTTCTTTTCAGATATCAAAGATGGGCAAACACTAATTAATGAGCAGAAACTTGATGGGAGGCATCAAGGCAAAACAGAGACCCTGAATTGCTCAAATCATTCCATTCAGATATCAAAGATGGCCATGCACTAAACAGCCATCTTGGAAATCTTCAAACAAATTCTTTTTCAAAACCATAATGTCCTCTTGAGCCGAAACTAGGCAACACTGAGACTCAGAACAAATAAAATCATTTTATTCAGTTATCAAAGATGGCCATTCCCTAAACAGCAATCTTGATATTCTTCAAACAGGTTCCTCCAAACCATATGTCCTCATGAGCAAAGACTTGATTGGATGCATCAGGCCAAAAAGAGACTCAGATATGCTTCTTTCATTCCACTCTGATACAAAAGATGGTCATGCACTAAACAGTCTTTATGGAATTTTCAGACAACTTCTTCCAACCCATATATTCTCGTGAGCAGAAACTTGATGGGAGGCATCCTGAACTTGGAGACTCAGAATAGATAAAATCATTCCATACAGACATCACAGATGGCCAAGAACTAAACAACCATCTTTATATTTTATTCCAACAACATCTTTCAACCCAAATATCCTCTTGAGCAGAAACTAAGGCAAAACGGAGAACCTGAACGGCTCAAATTATTCCATTCAGATATCAACATGGCCATGCATTAAACAGACATCTTTGAATTCTTCAAACAATTTCTTCTTTAAAACAATATGTCCTCTTGAACAGAAACCATGCAACATGGAGGCTCAGAATAAATAAAAACACTTTATGCAAATATCAGGATGGCCAAGAACTAACCCATATATTCTCTTTAGCAGAAACTTATTTGGATGCATCATGCAACATTGAGACTCAGAATTAATAAAGTTATTCCATTCAGATATCAGAACTAAACAGCCATCTTGGAATTCTTCAAACTATTTCTTCAAAATCATAATGTCCTCTTGAGCAGATACCAGGCATCATTGAGGCTCAGAATATATAAAATCGTTTTATTCAGATGTCAAAGATAGCCAATAACTAAACAGCAATCTTGATATTCTACAGACAACATCTTCCTCCAAACCATACTTCCTCATGAGCAGAAACTTGATTGGATGGGTCAGGCCAAAAAGAGACTTAGAAATGCTTCTTTCATTCCACTCAGATACAAAAGATAGTCTTGCACTAAACAGCCTTCTTGGAATTTTCAAACAACTTCTTCAAAACCATATATTATCTTAAGCAGAAACTTGATGGGAGGCATCATGCAACATGGAGACTCAGAATAAATAAAATCATTCCATTCAGATATCTAAGATGGCCAAGAACTTAATAGCAATCTTGCTGTTCTTTAAACAACATCTCTTCCAACCCATATCTTTATTTGAGCAAAATTTTGCTGGGATATGTCAGGCAATATAGAGACTCAGAATAGCTTAAATCACCCCATTCACATATCAAAAAAGGCCAGTCACTTAGCCACCATCTTGGAATTCTTCAACCAACATCTCTTCCAAACCATATATACTCTTGAGCAGAAACTTGATGGAAAGCTTCCGGCAACATGGAGACTCAGAAAGAGCTAAAACCATCCCATTTGCTATCAAAGATTGCTTAGCACTAAACAACCATCTTGGAATTCTTCAAACATCATTATCTTCCAAACCATATACCCTCTTGAGCAGAAACTTGATGGGAGGCAGCAGGCAGATAGGTTACACAGAAGCTGATACCATTCCATTAAGATGTCTAAGAGAGCACAGCATTAAACGGCCATCATGAAATTCTTCAAACATCTTCCAAATCATATGCCTTCTTGAGCAGAAACTTGATGAGAGACGCCAGACAAAATAGACTCAGAATGGCTAAAACAGTTCTTTTCTGATATCAAAGATGGGCAAACACTAATTAATCATCTTGAAATTCTTCAAACAACATCTTTTTTTATTATTTGTTCCTTACAGCGACGTAGGTTGTCTGAGATTGTGGCAATTCCTGGTCATACCATCTTGTTTTTTTGCCCTGGCTTACTTGGTCAATGAAATAGGTGGGCTGTGTAATGCCTCTGTGGCAAGGTTGCTTGTATCATTAATACAGCATAGCTTGAGGTTACAAGCCAGAAAGATAACCTTCAAATCCAGAGGCAACAGTTACAGAACTTTAGCCCGAAGCAATTCAGTTGTTGACTGAGTACATGACAGTTCACTTTTATATATATTGGGTTTGTCCATATTACAGATACTGAAATATTATTTCTCCACAAAATAATGTATTAGTGTGCTGTCGTGTGGTATAATACCAATGAGTATAGAAAGGTACAGCCATGTATATGTTACAAAGACTGAGTGTGGTAAGGTAACTGTTCTGAACTGTTCAAAACTGAAGATACCATCTGCATATTTATAGAGCGCAGTGGCTAAGTTTGTAAGGCATTAGACTGGGGATTGTAGACTCACAGCTGGCAGAATCATTGTGTTGTGCCACCATGACAACTGTCTTCAGTACTTCAAACAATATCTTCTTCCAAACCATATATCCTCTTGAGCAGAAACTTGATGTGAGGCATCAAGGCAAAACGGAGACCCTGAATTGCTCAAATCATTCCATTCAGATATCAAAGATGGCCATGCACTAAACAGCCATCTTGAAATTCTTCAAACAACATCTTCTGAACCATATGTCCTCTTGGGAAAAAACTTGATTGGATAGGTCAGGCCAAAAAGATCCTTGGAAATGCTTCTTTCATTCCACTCAGATACCAAAGATGGTCATGCGCTAAGCAGCCTTCTTGGAATTTTTCAAACAGCTTCTTCCAGCCCATATATTCTCTTGAGCAGAAACTTGACATGAGGCATCATGCAACATGGAGACTCGGAATAAATAAAATCATTCCATTCAGAAATCAAAGATGGCCTAGAACTTAACAGCCATATTGTTGTTCTTTAAATAACATCTCTTCCAACTCAAATATTCTCTTGAGCAAAAACTTGGTGGGATGCGTCACGCATCATAGAGACTCACAATAGCTAAAATCACCCTATTCACATATCAAAGATGGCCATTCACTTAACCACCATCTTGGAATTCTTCAACCAACATCTCTTCCAAACCATATATACTCTTGAGCAGAAACTTGATGGAAAGCTTCCTGCAACATGGAGACTCAGAAGGAGCTAAAACCATCCCATTTGCTATCAAAGATTGCTTAGCACTAAACAACCATCTTGGAATTCTTCAAACATCATTATCTTCCAAACCATATACCCTCTTGAGCAGAAACTTGATGGGAGGCAGCAGGCAGATAGGTTACACAGAAGCTGATACCATTCCATTAAGATGTCTAAGAGAGCACAGCATTAAACGGCCATCATGAAATTCTTCAAACATCTTCCAAATCATATGCCTTCTTGAGCAGAAACTTGATGAGAGACGCCAGACAAAATAGACTCAGAATGGCTAAAACAGTTCTTTTCTGATATCAAAGATGGGCAAACACTAATTAATCATCTTGAAATTCTTCAAACAACATCTTTTTTTATTATTTGTTCCTTACAGCGACGTAGGTTGTCTGAGATTGTGGCAATTCCTGGTCATACCATCTTGTTTTTCTGCCCTGGCTTACTTGGTCAATGAAATAGGTGGGCTGTGTAATGCCTCTGTGGCAAGGTTGCTTGTATCATTAATACAGCATAGCTTGAGGTTACAAGCCAGATAGATAACCTTCAAATCCAGAGGCAACAGTTACAGAACTTTAGCCCGAAGCAATTCAGTTGTTGACTGAGTACATGACAGTTCACTTTTATATATATTGGGTTTGTCCATATTACAGATACTGAAATATTATTTCTCCACAAAATAATGTATTAGTGTGCTGTCGTGTGGTATAATACCAATGAGTATAGAAAGGTACAGCCATGTATATGTTACAAAGACTGAGTGTGGTAAGGTAACTGTTCTGAACTGTTCAAAACTGAAGATACCATCTGCATATTTATAGAGCGCAGTGGCTAAGTTTGTAAGGCATTAGACTGGGGATTGTAGACTCACAGCTGGCAGAATCATTGTGTTGTGCCACCATGACAACTGTCTTCAGTACTTCAAACAATATCTTCTTCCAAACCATATATCCTCTTGAGCAGAAACTTGATGTGAGGCATCAAGGCAAAACGGAGACCCTGAATTGCTCAAATCATTCCATTCAGATATCAAAGATGGCCATGCACTAAACAGCCATCTTGAAATTCTTCAAACAACATCTTCTGAACCATATGTCCTCTTGGGAAAAAACTTGATTGGATAGGTCAGGCCAAAAAGATCCTTGGAAATGCTTCTTTCATTCCACTCAGATACCAAAGATGGTCATGCGCTAAGCAGCCTTCTTGGAATTTTTCAAACAGCTTCTTCCAGCCCATATATTCTCTTGAGCAGAAACTTGACATGAGGCATCATGCAACATGGAGACTCGGAATAAATAAAATCATTCCATTCAGAAATCAAAGATGGCCTAGAACTTAACAGCCATATTGTTGTTCTTTAAATAACATCTCTTCCAACTCAAATATTCTCTTGAGCAAAAACTTGGTGGGATGCGTCACGCATCATAGAGACTCACAATAGCTAAAATCACCCTATTCACATATCAAAGATGGCCATGCACTAAGCCGCCATCTTTGAATTCTTCAACCAACATCTTCTTCCAAACCATATATCCTCTTAAGCAGAAACGTAATGGAAGGCCTCCCTAACAATGGAGACTCAGAAATACCTAAAACCATCCAATTTGCATATCAAAGATTGCTTAGCACTAAACAAACATCTTGGAATTCATCAAACATCATCATCTTCCAAACCATATATCCTCTTGAGCAGAAACTTGATTGGAGGCAGCAGGCAGATCGGTGACACGGAAATCCTGAAACTTTGCCATCAAGATGTCTAAGAGGGCACAGCATTAAACCGCCATCATGAAATTCTTCAAACAACATCTTCCAAACCATATGTCCTCTTGAGCAGAAACTTGATGAGAGACGCCAGGCAAAATAGACTCAGAATGGCTCGAACAGTTCTTTTCAGATATCAAAGATGGGCAAAAACTAATTAATCATCTTGAAATTCTTCAAACAACACCTTTTTTGATAATTTGTTCCTTACAGCACCGTCGGTTGTCTGAGATTGTGGCATTTCCTGGCCATACCTACTTGTTTTTTGCCCCGGCTTACTTGGTCAATGAAATAGGTGGGCTGTGTAATGCCTCAGTGGCAAGGTTGCTTGTATCATTAATACAGCATAGCTTGAGGTTACAAGCCAGATAGATAATCTTCAAATCCAGAGGCAACAGTTACAGAACTTAAGCCTGAAGCAATTCAGTTATTGACTGAGTACATGACAGTTCACTTTTATATATATTGGGTTTGTTCATATTACAGATACTGAAATATTATTTCTCCACAAAATAATGTTTTAGTGTGCTGTCGTGTGGTATAATACCAATGAGTATAGAAAGGTTCGGCCATGTATATGTTACAAAGACTGAGTGTGGTAAGGTAACTGTTCTGAACTGATCAGAACTCAAGAAACCATCTGCATATTTGTAGAGCGCAGTGGCTGAGTCTGTAGGGCATTAGACTGGGGATTGTAGACTCAGAGCTGGCGAAATCATTGTGTTGTGCCAACATGGAAGCTTTCTTCAGTACTTCAAACAAAATTGTCTTCCAAACCATTTATCCTCTTGAGCAAAAACTTGATGGGAGGCATCAAGGTAAAACAGAGACCCTGAATTGCTCAAATCATTTCATTCAGATATCAAAGATGGCTATGCACTAAACAGCCATCTTGGAATTCTTCAAACTATTTCTTCAAAATCATAATGTCCTCTTGAGCAGATACCAGGCATCACTGAGGCTCAGAATATATAAAATTGTTTTATTCAGATATCAAAGATAGCCAATAACTAAACAGCAATCTTGATATTCTACAGACAACATCTTCCTCCAAACCATACTTCCTCATGAGCAGAAACTTGATTGGATGGGTCAGGCCAAAAAGAGACTTAGAAATGCTTCTTTCATTCCACTCAGATACAAAAGATAGTCTTGCACTAAACAGCCTTCTTGGAATTTTCAAACAACTTCTTCAAAACCATATATTATCTTAAGCAGAAACTTGATGGGAGGCATCATGCAACATGGAGACTCAGAATAAATAAAATTATTCCATTCAGATATCTAAGATGGCCAAGAACTTAATAGCAATCTTGCTGTTCTTTAAACAACATCTCTTCCAACCCATATCTTTATTTGAGCAAAATTTTGCTGGGATATGTCAGGCAACATAGAGACTCAGAATAGCTTAAATCACCCCATTCACATATCAAAGATGGCCATTCACTTAACCACCATCTTGGAATTCTTCAACCAACATCTCTTCCAAACCATATATACTCTTGAGCAGAAACTTGATGGAAAGCTTCCGGCAACATGGAGACTCAGAAGGAGCTAAAACCATCCCATTTGCTATCAAAGATTGCTTAGCACTTAACAACCATCTTGGAATTCTTCAAACATCATTATCTTCCAAACCATATACCCTCTTGAGCAGAAACTTGATGGGAGGCAGCAGGCAGATAGGTTACACAGAAGCTGATACCATTCCATTAAGATGTCTAAGAGAGCACAGCATTAAACGGCCATCATGAAATTCTTCAAACATCTTCCAAATCATATGCCTTCTTGAGCAGAAACTTGATGAGAGACGCCAAACAAAATAGACTCAGAATGGCTCAAACAGTTCTTTTCAGATATCAAAGATGGGCAAACACTAATTAATGAGCAGAAACTTGATGGGAGGCATCAAGGCAAAACAGAGACCCTGAATTGCTCAAATCATTCCATTCAGATATCAAAGATGGCCATGCACTAAACAGCCATCTTGGAAATCTTCAAACAATTTCTTTTTCAAAACCATACTGTCCTCTTGAGCAGAAACTAGGCTACACGGAGACTCAGAACAAATAAAATCATTTTATTCAGTTATCAAAGATGGCCATTCCCTAAACAGCAATCTTGATATTCTTCAAACATGTTCCTCCAAACCATATGTCCTCATGAGCAAAGACTTGATTGGATGCATCAGGCCAAAAAGAGACTCAGATATGCTTCTTTCATTCCACTCTGATACAAAAGATGGTCATGCACTAAACAGTCTTCTTGGAATTTTCAAACAACTTCTTCCAACCCATATATTCTCTTGAGCAGAAACTTGATGGGAGGCATCATGCAACTTGGAGACTCAGAATAGATAAAATCATTCCATTCAGACATCACAGATGGCCAAGAACTAAACAACCATCTTTATATTTTATTCCAACAACATCTTTCAACCCAAATATCCTCTTGAGCAGAAACTAAGGCAAAACGGAGAACCTGAATGGCTCAAATTATTCCATTCAGATATCAACATGGCCATGCATTAAACAGACATCTTTGAATTCTTCAAACAATTTCTTCTTTAAAACAATATGTCCTCTTGAACAGAAACCAGGCAACATGGAGGCTCAGAATAAATAAAAACATTTTATGCAAATATCAGGATGGCCAAGAACTAACCCATATATTCTCTTTAGCAGAAACTTATTTGGATGCATCATGCAACATTGAGACTCAGAATTAATAAAGTTATTCCATTCAGATATCAGAACTAAACAGCCATCTTGGAATTCTTCAAACTATTTCTTCAAAATCATAATGTCCTCTTGAGCAGATACCAGGCATCATTGAGGCTCAGAATATATAAAATAGTTTTATTCAGATATCAAAGATAGCCAATAACTAAACAGCAATCTTGATATTCTACAGACAACATCTTCCTCCAAACCATACTTCCTCATGAGCAGAAACTTGATTGGATGGGCCAGGCCAAAAAGAGACTTAGAAATGCTTCTTTCATTCCACTCAGATACAAAAGATAGTCTTGCACTAAACAGCCTTCTTGGAATTTTCAAACAACTTCTTCAAAACCATATATTATCTTAAGCAGAAACTTGATGGGAGGCATCATGCAACATGGAGACTCAGAATAAATCAAATCATTCCATTCAGATATCTAAGATGGCCAAGAACTTAATAGCAATCTTGCTGTTCTTTAAACAACATCTCTTCCAACCCATATCTTTATTTGGGCAAAATTTTGCTGGGATATGTCAGGCAACATAGAGACTCAGAATAGCTTAAATCACCCCATTCACATATCAAAAATGGCCAGTCACTTAGCCACCATCTTGGAATTCTTCAACCAACATCTCTTCCAAACCATATATACTCTTGAGCAGAAACTTGATGGAAAGCTTCCGGTAACATGGAGACTCAGAAAGAGCTAAAACCATCCCATTTGCTATCAAAGATTGCTTAGCACTAAACAACCATCTTGGAATTCTTCAAACATCATTATCTTCCAAAGCATATACCCTCTTGAGCAGAAACTTGATGGGAGGCAGCAGGCAGATAGGTTACACAGAAGCTGATACCATTCCATTAAGATGTCTAAGAGAGCAGCTGTGGCATTTCCTGGCCATCATGAAATTCTTCAAACATCTTCCAAATCATATGTCTTCTTGAGCAGAAACTAGATGAGAGACGCCAGACAAAATAGACTCAGAATGGCTCAAACAGTTCTTTTCTGATATCAAAGATGGGCAAACACTAATTAATCATCTTGAAATTCATCAAACAACATCTTTTTTTATTATTTGTTCCTTACAGCAACGTAGGTTGTCTGAGATTGTGGCAATTCCTGGCCATACCATCTTGTTTTTTGCCCTGGCTTACTTGGTCAATGATAGAGGTGGGCTGTGTAATGCCTCAGTGGCAAGGTTGCTTGTATCATTAATACAGCATAGCTTGAGGTTACAAGCCGGATAGATAACCTTCAAATCCAGAGGCAACAGTTACAGAAAAAAAGCCTGAAGCAATTCAGTTGTTGACTGAGTACATGACAGTTCACTTTCATATATATTTGGTTTGTCCATATTACAGATACTGAAATATTATTTCTCCACAAAATAATGTTTTAGTGTTCTGTCGTGTCGTATAATACCAATGATTATAGAAAGGTTCGGCCATGTATATGTTACAAAGACTGAGTGTGGTAAGGTAACTGTTCTGAACTGTTCAAAACTGAAGATACTATCTGCATATTTATAGAGCGCAGTGGCTAAGTTTGTAAGGCATTAGACTGGGGATGGTAGACTCACAGCTGGCAGAATCATTGTGTTGTGCCACCATGAAAACTGTCTTCAGTACTTCAAACAATATCTTCTTCCAAACCATATATCCTCTTGAGCAGAAACTTGATGTGAGGCATCAAGGCAAAACAGAGACCCTGAATTGCTCAAATCATTCCATTCAGATATCAAAGATGGCCATGCACTAAACAGCCATCTTGAAATTCTTCAAACAACATCTTCTGAACCATATGTCCTCTTGGGAAAAAACTTGATTGGATAGGTCAGGCCAAAAAGATCCTTGGAAATGCTTCTTTCATTCCACTCAGATACCAAAGATGGTCATGCGCTAAGCAGCCTTCTTGGAATTTTTCAAACAGCTTCTTCCAGCCCATATATTCTCTTGAGCAGAAACTTGACATGAGGCATCATGCAACATGGAGACTCGGAATAAATAAAATCATTCCATTCAGAAATCAAAGATGGCCTAGAACTTAACAGCCATATTGTTGTTCTTTAAATAACATCTCTTCCAACTCAAATATTCTCTTGAGCAAAAACTTAGTGGGATGCATCACGCATCATAGAGACTCACAATAGCTAAAATCACCCTATTGACATATCAAAGATGGCCATGCACTAAGCTGCCATCTTTGAATTCTTCAACCAACATCTTCTTCCAAACCATATATCCTCTTAAGCAGAAACGTAATGGAAGGCCTCCCTAACAATGGAGACTCAGAAATACCTAAAACCATCCAATTTGCATATCAAAGATTGCTTAGCACTAAACAAACATCTTGGAATTCATCAAACATCATCATCTTCCAAACCAAATACCCTCTTGAGCAGAAACTTGATTAGAGGCAGCAGGCAGGTCGGTGACAAGGAAATCCTGAAACTTTTCCATGAAGATGTCTAAGAGGGCACAGCATTAAACCGCCATCATGAAATTCTTCAAACAACATCTTCCAAACCATATGTCCTCTTGAGCAGAAACTTGATGAGAGACGCCAGGCAAAATAGACTCAGAATGGCTCGAACAGTTCTTTTCAGATATCAAAGATGGGCAAAAACTAATTAATCATCTTGAAATTCTTCAAACAACACCTTTTTTGATAATTTGTTCCTTACAGCACCGTCGGTTGTCTGAGATTGTGGCATTTCCTGGCCATACCTACTTGTTTTTTGCCCTGACTTACTTGGTCAATGAAATAGGTGGGCTGTGTAATGCCTCAGTGGCAAGGTTGCTTGTATCATTAATACAGCATAGCTTGAGGTTACAGACCAGATAGATAATCTTCAAATCCAGAGGCAACAGTTACAGAACTTAAGCCTGAAGCAATTCAGTTATTGACTGAGTACATGACAGTTCACTTTTATATATATTGGGTTTGTTCATATTACAGATACTGAAATATTATTTCTCCACAAAATAATGTTTTAGTGTGCTGTCATGTGGTATAATACCAATGAGTATAGAAAGGTTCGGCCATGTATATGTTACAAAGACTGAGTGTGGTAAGGTAACTGTTCTGAACTGATCAGAACTCAAGAAACCATCTGCATATTTGTAGAGTGCAGTGGCTGAGTTTGTAGGGCATTAGACTGGGGATTGTAGACTCAGAGCTGGCGAAATCATTGTGTTGTGCCACCATGGCAGCTATCTTCAGTACTTCAAACAATATTTTCTTCCAAACCATTTATCCTCTTGAGCGAAAACTTGATGGGAGGCATCAAGGTAAAACAGAGACCCTGAATTGCTCAAATCATTTCATTCAGATATCAAAGATGGCTATGCACTAAACAGCCATCTTGGAATTCTTCAAAACTATTTCTTCAAAATCATAATGTCCTCTTGAGCAGATACCAGGCATCATTGAGGCTCAGAATATATAAAATCGTTTTATTCAGATATCAAAGATAGCCAATAACTGAACAGCAATCTTGATATTCTACAGACAACATCTTCCTCCAAACCATACTTCCTCATGAGCAGAAACTTGATTGGATGGGTCAGGCCAAAAAGAGACTTAGAAATGCTTCTTTCATTCCACTCAGATACAAAAGATAGTCTTGCACTAAACAGCCTTCTTGGAATTTTCAAACAACTTCTTCAAAACCATATATTATCTTAAGCAGAAACTTGATGGGAGGCATCATGCAACATGGAGACTCAGAATAAATAAAATTATTCTATTCAGATATCTAAGATGGCCAAGAACTTAATAGCAATCTTGCTGTTCTTTAAACATCTCTTCCAACCCATATCTTTATTTGAGCAAAATTTTGCTGGGATATGTCAGGCAACATAGAGACTCAGAATAGCTTAAATCACCCCATTCACATATCAAAGATGGCCAGTCACTTAACCACCATCTTGGAATTCTTCAACCAACATCTCTTCCAAACCATATATACTCTTGGGCAGAAACTTGATGGAAAGCTTCCAGCAACATGGAGACTCAGAAAGAGCTAAAACCATCCCATTTGCTATCAAAGATTGCTTAGCACTTAACAACCATCTTGGAATTCTTCAAACATCATTATCTTCCAAACCATATACCCTCTTGAGCAGAAACTTGATGGGAGGCAGCAGGCAGATAGGTTACACAGAAGCTGATACCATTCCATTAAGATGTCTAAGAGAGCACAGCATTAAACGGCCATCATGAAATTCTTCAAACATCTTCCAAATCATATGCCTTCTTGAGCAGAAACTTGATGAGAGACGCCAAACAAAATAGACTCAGAATGGCTCAAACAGTTCTTTCAGATATCAAAGATGGGCAAACACTAATTAATGAGCAGAAACTTGATGGGAGGCATCAAGGCAAAACAGAGACCCTGAATTGCTCAAATCATTCCATTCAGATATCAAAGATGGCCATGCACTAAACAGCCATCTTGGAAATCTTCAAACAATTTCTTTTTCAAAACCATAATGTCCTCTTGAGCAGAAACTAGGCAACACGGAGACTCAGAACAAATAAAATCATTTTATTCAGTTATCAAAGATGGCCATTCCCTAAACAGCAATCTTGATATTCTTCAAACAGGTTCCTCCAAACCATATGTCCTCATGAGCAAAGACTTGATTGGATGCTTCAGGCCAAAAAGAGACTCAGATATGCTTCTTTCATTCCACTCTGATACAAAAGATGGTCATGCACTTAACAGTCTTCCTGGAATTTTCAAACAACTTCTTCCAACCCATATATTCTCTTGAGCAGAAACTTGATGGGAGGCATCATGCAACATGGAGACTCAGAATAGATAAAATCATTCCATTCAGACATCACAGATGGCCAAGAACTAAACAACCATATTTATATTTTATTCCAACAACACCTTTCCGCTGATTTATTCAAGAAGGGTTGTTGTCAGTTACAAGCAAAAGTATGTGCACAAATTACTGGTTAACCGCTTGCTCAAGCCTGCCCAGGAAAAAGTGTGGTTAAGTGAACTGACCGTCCCGCAATGACCATAGCTGTTGACATGGGACGTAAAGCAACAAAAACAAACAAACAAAATTCCAACAACATCTTTCAACCCAAATATCCTCTTGAGCAGAAACTAAGGCAAAACGGAGAACCTGAATGGCTCAAATTATTCCATTCAGATATCAACATGGCCATGCATTAAACAGACATCTTTGAATTCTTCAAACAATTTCTTCTTTAAAACAATATGTCCTCTTGAACAGAAACCAGGCAACATGGAGGCTCAGAATAAATAAAAACATTTTATGCAAATATCAGGATGGCCAAGAACTAACCCATATATTCTCTTTAGCAGAAACTTATTTGGATGCATCATGCAACATTGAGACTCAGAATTAATAAAGTTATTCCATTCAGATATCAGAACTAAACAGCCATCTTGAAATTCTTCAAACAACATCTTCCAGACGATATGTCCTCTTGAGCAAACACTTGATGGTAGTCATCAGCCAAATAAGCCAAATGCTTAAATCATTGCACTCTGATATCAAAGATGACCATGCACTTAACAGCCTTCATGGAATTCTTCAAACAACATCTTCAAAACTTTATGCCCTCTTGAGACTCAGAATAGCTAAAATCCTTCCCCATAAATATCATAGATAGCCATGGACTAAACAGCCATCTTGGAATTCTTCAAACAACATCTTCCAACTGATATTTTCTCTTGAGCAGAAAATTGATGGGAGTCTTCAAGGCAAAATGAAGATCCAGAATTGCTTCAATCATTCCATTTAGATATCAAAGATGGCTATCCACTAAATAGCCATCTTGAAATGCTTCAAACAACATCTTCCTGCAAACAATTTGTCCTCATGAGCAGAAACTTGATTGGATGGGTCAGGCCAGAAAGAGACTCGGAAATGCTTCATTCATTTCACTATGATACAAAAGATGGTCATGCACTAAACAGCCTTTTTGGAATTTTTCAAACAGCTTCTTCCAACCCATATATTCTATTGAGCAGAGACTTGATGGAATTCATCATGCAACATGGAGATTCAGAATAAATAAAATCATTCCATTCAGTTATCAAAGATGGCCAAGAACTGAACAGCCATCTTTATATTTTATTCAAACAACATCTTCCAAACCAAAAATCCTCTTGAGCAGAAACTAAGGCAAAACGGAGACTCTGATTTGCTCAAATTATTCCATTCAGATATCAAACATGGCCATGCATTAAACAGCCATCTTTGAATTCTTCAAACAATTTCTTCTTCAAAACCATATGTCCTCTTGAGTAGAAACCAGGCAACATGGAGGCTCAGAATAAATTAAATCATTTCGTTCAGATATCAGGATGGCCAAGAACTAAACAGCAATCTTGATATTCTTCAAACAACATCTCCTTCCAACTCATATGTCCTCATGTGCAGAAACTTGATTGGATGGGTCAGGTCAAAAAGAGACCCAGAAATGCTCCTTAATTCCACTCAGATACAAAAGATGGTCATGCATTAAACAGTCTTCTTGGAAATTTTCAAACAACTTCTTCCAACCGATATATTGAGCAGAAACTTATTGGGAAGCATCATGCAACATGGAGACTCAGAATAAATAAAATCATACCATTCAGATATCAGAACTAAACAGCCATTTTTATATTATTCAAACAACATCTTCCAATATATTCCTATATTGTCTCAAGCAGAAAATTGATGGGATGCGTCAGGCATCATGGAGACTCAGAATAGCTAAAACCATCCCATTCACATATCAAAAATGGCCATGCACTAAACAGCCAATTCGAAATTCTTCAAACAATATCTCCCAAACCATATGTCCTCTTGGGCAAAAACTTGATGGTAGGCATCAGCCAAATTAGCCAAATGCTTAAATCATTACACTCTGATACCAAAGATGGACCTGCACTTAACAGTCATCTTGAAATTCTTCAAACAACATCTTCCAGACCATACTTCCTCTTGAGCAAAAACTTGATGGTAGGCATCAGCCAAATAAGCAGAATGCTTAAATCATAACACTCTGATACCAACGATGGCCATGCACTTAACAGCCTTCATGGAATTCTTCAAACAACATCTTCAAAGTAAGTAAGGTTGCAAAGATCAGGAATCGATACAATCAAGTACCACACCTGACCCAGGATACAAAAACTCTATGCCCTCTTGAGACTCATAATAGCTAAAATCCTTCCCTTTAGATATCAAAGATGGCCATGGACTAAACAGCCATCTTGGAATTCTACAAACAACATCTTCCAACCCATATTTTCACTTGAGCAGAAAATTGATGCAAGTCTTCAAGGAAAAATGGAGACCAAGAATCGCTTAAGCCATTCCATTCAGATATCAAAGATGGCCATCCACTATTATAGCCATCATGAAGTTCTTCAAACAACATCTTCCTCCAAACCATATGTCCTCATGAGCAGAAACTTAATTGGATGGATCATGCCAAAAAGAGACTCAGAAATGCTTTTTTCATTCCACTTAGATACCAAAGATGGTCATGCACTGAACAGCCTTTTTGGAATTTTTCAAACAACTTATTCCAACCCATATATTCATTTGAGCAGATACTTGATGGAGGAGGCATCATGCAACATGGAGACTCAGACTAAATAAAATCATTCCATTCAGAAATGAAAGGTGGCCAAGAACTTAACGGCCATCTTTTTGTTCTTTAAACAACATCTCTTCCAACCCATATATTCTTTTGAGAAAAAAAAATGATGGGATGCGTCAGGCAACATAGAAACTCAGAATAGCTAAAATAATCCCATTCAAATATCAAAGATGGCCATGTTCTAAACAGCCATCTTGGAATTCTTCAACCAACATCTTCCAAACCATATATTCTCTTGAGCAGAAACTTGATGGAAGGCTTCCAGCAACATGGAGACTCAGAAATAGCTAAAATCATCCCATTTACATATCAAAGATGGCCTAGCACTAAACAGTCATCTTGGAATTCTTCAAATATTATTTTCCAAACAATTTATCCTCTTGAGTTGAAACTTGATGGGAGGCAGCAGGCAGATAGGATACAAAGAAACATGGAAACCATCTGCATATTTGTAGAGCACAGTGGCATATTTCTGGTCTAATCAAGATAGACCTGTTTTAACATTACTGAAAATATAATGATAAAGATGTAACGTGTCAAGGCAAACAAAACTGTCATATTTGCTTTTCTGCCTACTTATAGATTAAATATTACGTTTCTTCTTTGATTTTCTTAAGGTTTGCTTAACTCACTGGGGCCATAGAAGTTAGTGGGATGTCTTATAACTCTGTGACAGAGCTTCTTGTATCATTACTACAGCAGAGGTTGAGGTTTAAATGTCAGGTTGGAGTTCTTAAAATTCTGTGGTAATTTAACAGTTTCATAGTTAAAAAACTGAACAAAGGTAGTAAGTTTCTCTTATTTTCTTTTCGCTCCATCTTACCAGGGTCATAGAAATTGTTGAGCTGCCTAGTGCTTCTGTAGCCGATTTGCTGGTAATTTTTATACAGCAGAGCTTCAGTTCTTGAGTCTGTTATAAGTCCTTTGAATTCAGATGCAAAATATACAAATCTGAAGCAAATTAATGTTAACTGAGCACGTAGCACTGCAGGTTTTTATATTTGGTAATTGTTTGACTGCCTTGGAGTGTGATGAGGTTACTGCTTACTGCTCATAACTGTTCTGTCTTTAGGAAACCTCCTCATATTTGCTTTTCTGATGGAGGTCATTCAAACTTTGAATCATAGACTCAAATTTCAAACTGGTTTATCTTGTTACCTTTAAGCTAGATAAGGTTGTTGTATTTTTGAATCAGGATAATTGGAACTGTAGGGTCTAGTTGAGAAACTGGTGCAGTGGGATGTATGACAACCTGTTTGAAAGCTTTGGAGAGCTGGATATCTACAAACCATGAACTAAAACTACTAAGAGGAGAACTAGTCTAGAACTTACGTTAGCAAAACAGATCAACTGTGAACCATCAGCTAAATACTACAAGGAGGACAAGCATATAGCTTACTGCTGCTATGTCACAAAAAAAGAACATTTTTGAACCATGAAGGAAATACTATAGAGAGGAGGACACGCCTAGAACTGATCAAGGCAATGTTAAAAACAGAAAAGCTAATTTATAAACTAAATACAACAGAGAGGAGAACAAGCCTAGAACAGATTTCTGCTATGGCATAAACAGAAGAACAGTCTACAACTGATTGCAATAACTTCATAAAAGAACAACTGTAAACCATGAACTAAATACATTAGAGGAGAACAAGTCTTGGTCTGGAATTGATTGCTGTTAGTTCACAGACAGAGCAACTATGGGGAGGAGAACACTGCTACAAATGATTGCTGAATGTCACAAAAACAGAACTGTGAACCATGAACTAAAAAAACTACAGACAAAAGAACAAGTCTAGAGCTGATTTCTGTAAGTTCACAAAGCATTTTCTATTTTTACTTTCAGGTTCTCTAGTTATGGTTTACTACATAACCATTTAAGACTCAATGTCTTCTAATATGTTAATATTCTGTGTTAGCCCATATTAAGTTATATGCATATATAAAGACATGTACTGTCAAAAGGTCAGAACATCAAACATCTATGACCACATTGCTTGTTTTGTCAAGTCAATTCTCTTAAACAAATAACAAAAACAATAATTGCGATAAAAACTAACAAAATATGAGTTTTATTTAATATTTACAAAGTGCCAAAAAAGACACATTTTTAGGCCTGCTCTTTGATCTCAAACTTGTTAATGATTGTTAATGTGAATACAGAGTGCATCAGAATAGAATAAAATCCTCATAGAATGATGGCCAATTACTTTCCCTGAAAAACAACAATAAATAAAGTACAACTATGAATTTTAGACCCATGAGGCAACTCAGGGGTACAAATCCGCTCCTTCCTGTTATGTGACATCACAACGGTGCCGTATGCTCATACATCTGACGTCACATTTTCTAAATTTTAATTTTTAGTCATTTTTGCACAGACTAATACTTCATATTTGTGAATTTTTATTACAATGGATAAAGGTAATACGGTTTAATAGTACTTTTCCGCAATTTTTCTGATCACCCCTTGTACATTGCAAATGACGGGCTATCCATCCAATCAAATATCCTGTTACATTCTCCAGTACTTGAGAACTGTGCTTTGCTGATCACTATTACAAACAGAAACTCATTTTATAAGCTTTGGCACTCTGATGGTGTATCCATAGCGGATAAACCACTTGCCTTAACGTCAGGGGTCCCATGTTTGATCCCCAGATCCTGCATTCTGTTGGATGAGATTCTAGCTGTTGATGAGATGCTAAAGAACATTCAACCACTTGACACTCTGATCTTATAAACCCTTTACTCCAACAAAACACCTTTTGGCGCCTTTGAATATCATGTGTTTGAAAATATTATGGAAAATGGAGCATTTGATCTTTTGGAGCAAAGGCTCCATTTTCCATAAAATTTTCCAAAGTATTCATATATGAACTTTTTTTTTTCTTTAATTTCTTTCAATGTTGTCCAAACATAGAAAATGATGCCATGATCTTAAAATAGCCTATGGAGTAAAGGGTTGAATGATTTGAAAAAAATCGCAAAATATGAAGTTAATGGGCACACAGTTAGGCTATATTTTTGTGTTTTTCTTACCACCATTATGTGCAAGAGAGCATGAAGGATCAGGTGAAACTGCAAAGTAGAGCTGGCTTGTCTGAGCCCAGGCTTTTGAATATGTGATGAATCCTAACATTTCACGGGGCCTGTTAGCACAGTCGGTTACGTTTCTTAAATAGATCCAGGGCTTACTAGTTAAATCCCATTGGTCCCATGCTTTTGTAGATATTGATTATGACATAATTCTCCTTCAGTTGATTCAAGAACGGTTGTTGTCAGTCAAAAGCGAAAGTATGTGCATGAAGTACTGATTAAGCTTGGCCAGATAAAAGTGTAGCTTGGTGAAGTAACCCTCTCAACATGATCATAGCTATTGACTGAGACGTAAAGAATCAAATCAAACAAACAAACAAATGCCAACATTTCATTTTCTGGCTCAAAGTGTGTTTTATGGGCCTAGGTGCTAGAGAACCCTGTCTGTTGCCTGGGAACAACAAAGGTATAGACCAGCCTGTGCATCCATGCAGTCTGATCAGCACTTTGTTATTCGCTCCATACAAAGTGTGCATCTAACAAAATTTTTAAATCATATCTTGTCTGTTGGTTAGAGCATGACCTGATGTTCTTGAACAGGTCCCGTATCGAGACTAGCACACAAAGCAATCTACTGTTGTGCCAACCAAGAGTGACAGTACTGTCGTGCCAACCAAAATTTACAGTGACGTAATAATTTGTTTACAATTGCTTAGTAAAACATTAACTTGTACACCGCACTTGAGCTTATGTAAATCGAGAGATTACTTGTGTATTAATCCTATCCTGCGGATAGGATTAATACACAAGTGATATATCGATTATAAGTCCCTAATAACTTTGTAAACATACATGACGTCACTGTCATTCTTGGCTGCCAGGACAGTAACTCCAATTACAATGTTACCTGTAAAACATTAACTTGTACACTACACATACTGGCTCTTCTAAAGCCATAAACTATTAGACAAACCTGTTTATCAAGGGTTTTTTTATCGCATGTTACTCTTGTGTACTACACATTAATTTGGATTTTGCCAAGACATATATATTTCGACATGGTAGAGGCATATTCTACAAAACTGAATTACACTGCTCAAAATATTTAAAGGAACACTGCATATTTTGCCATAAATCACAATACAAATGCACTCATAGTCTGACTCATAGCGAGAGTTGAATAAAACTTGGCAAAGACATGTTTGTCCTGTGATTAGTATGGTTATCTATCAAGGATGATGGTTGTTGATAAAAATGAAGTAATCCCTTTCCAGAAATCTCCATGGAATGCATTATGTAAAAATGGAATTTTGTTAAAAACACCTTTTTTCAAATCCAAATTTTAAGATGAATTTTTCAATCAAGCACTACAACAGCATCATTTCTCTACAGTCAATAGGCTTTTAATGATGCAGAAATCATTAGTAACGCTATTTTCATATTCAGGAGATTCTACAGAGTTCCAGAAAAAATCGTCATTTTCAAGAAAATTAAAAATTACAAAATTTGAGCCATGAACTTAAGCAGCCATTGTTTTGTCAAAAACTTTTTTGATCGAAAGCTTTGACTGTCATAGCAAAAATGGCAACAGAAACTGGTTTTCTGCCTCATTGTCTAGTGCAATGCATTATTTGTCTATTGAACAGGGGTTAACATTATCACATGGGAAATTATCAAGTGTTCCTTTAAATATTTTGAGCAGAGTATAATGCCAAACATGGCAATTGGTACAGAATATACAGGAAATGCAGCAACATCATAAACCATAAACAAAAATCCGAGATCTTGTATGTTGATATATTTGTTAAAAAAAAGGAAAATCATTAATTAAAGAAAAAAGAACATCCGACCAGCTTGAACCTAAAACCATTTCTTTATTTGTGCTTTACTAATACCCCGAGCTATTACGTACGCGACTTGTACTGTCGTGCCAACCAAGAGTGACAGTGACGTACTATTTTGTTTACAAATTTTAACTAAAACATCAACTTGTACACTCCACTTGAGCTAACACGAATCGATAGATAACATGTGTATTAATCCTATCCTGTGGATAGGATCAATACACAAGTGATCTATCGATTCTAATCCACGATAACTTTGTAAACAAAACATTTCGTCACTGTCACTCTTGGCTGGCACGACAGTATTAATACAGGTATATCACTTGTGTTTTAATCGTGTCCTGAAAGGTAAGCCCTGATAAGGCCAGAATTTTTTTATTAGTTGATTTACGGGAATTTGTTTTCAGATTTAGGGTCGGGGAGGACGAAAAAAAATAAATAAAAAAGCTCTGAAAATGACCAGTTGACTGGTCATTTTCAGAGCTTTTTTTTTTTTTTTTTTTTTTTCATTTTCAGAGCTTTTTTTTTTTTTTTTTTTTCATTTTCAGAGCTTTTCTTTTTTTTTTTTTTTTATTAATATATCCAGAAAAACAGTAAAACTAGTATGGTAAACCAACAGTCTGTATTAAATCTTTAAATATTTCATCATTTTCCTAAAAATCTGGACAGGACAATCACTTTTAACAGTGTCACTCTCAAAAATGCACAGACAGAACCTAAAAAATATATTATTTTTTTTTCAACCAAACAAATATACTCAACAAAAAATGATCCCTCAGCACCAAATCACCTGTATTCAGAGTAATATGCGAAACCAGTGACTGGGGACACACTCGTTACTGATAAAGGCATTCTCATCTTCGAAATGTAATGCTTAAGGCTATCAAGTTAATTTCATGTGATATTCAAATGAATTGCATTTCAAGTTTTGAAAACTTACATGTTTTGCATGTGTTTATGAGGGAATACTCTGTAGTCAATTTTGCGAAAAATGACTTTGACCCCTGGGTTACTTGACACTGTGCCACAACAAAAGTATTGGTGCTAGCAATTAAAGTAAACATTTTTCTCAACCGATGACATGTACCTAAACAAATAAATAAAAAATTGAATAATTGTTTGCTTTGGAGTTATTATGTTGCATGGTTTTCTGAGATTTCCTTAACTTTTTTTGTTGAGTATAATATTTAGAGTCGGCGGATAAAATAAAAAAAAAATTAGAAATTAAATTTTATTTTTTTCCTGCTTTCCGTAAAATTACAGTAGGAGGGTTTGTAAATCAACTAATAAAAAAAATCTGGCCTAACTTTGCAAACAAATCATGACATCACATGTACTCTAAGCTGGCAGGCCAGTAGACTGTAAGGCTACAACTCAGTGAAAATAGAATTATAGTCCAATGGGATTACAGCAATGTAGATTCATGTGAATTTACATTATTTTGCCCACTGTACTATAACATCGAGGTGAAATGTTGACTTAAAAAACTGCTAATCCTGTGGCTGACTGATAATTTCCAAATGAGTTAATATTTGTTCAACAGTATCTATAAAATGCTAAGGACTGTAGCATTATCCTTATCTACAGCTAACTGCTGTCTGAAGAATTTTGTGCCTTTACAAATAGTGTAGACCCTGATGAAATGCTGCATTTCATCTGTGTCTTCACTGTTTGCAAATTACTTGTGTAGGAGTTTCCAGAATGTAAAGGGATAATGGCATTTACTCGTGTAAGATACACTGTGTACACTACGAGTTGTTTGTACGATATGATGATTTTGAGTAAACCCAGTCGTGAAAATTCATTGTTAGTATGGCTATATGGATGAACAACAGGGTGGATCCGGATCATTTGGCTTTATCATAAACCAGCCGATCTGGATCTACACTGTTTAATTAAGCGTCGTTTTTTATCAGATTTTAGTTATAATGGGTTGGTCGGTAGAATGTGAACAGTCTTAACCCTTAACGTGCCAATCGCAACAAAAGTCGTCTGCTTTTCTCGTCTGCTGAAATGTTTAAGAAGCCTCTATGGCAAACAGTGTGGACCCAGATCAGATCTCATAGGAGCAGTCTGTTCTGGGTCCACGCTGTTTGCTTCTATACTCGGATTTGTGAGTAATGCTAGGCAATTATTTGCAGCAGACAACTTCAGCAGACGACATTTTCAGATGCATTTTTTTTCTTGGCGCTTTAAGGTTAATTCTGATCATGTGGTTTGGGTATACTATTTTATAAAGACTCTATATCTGGGCTCTACAGATCAAGGTTTATCAGCGTGAAATAATTCCATGCTTTTATTTTTATTCCAGCATACCCGGGGAAACCCAAGTGGCCGAGTAACCCAGCGAAGGACCCTGCGATGGGGGAATAACTGGGTCGGAAACTTGTCTTCAGGATTTGAGGAATCCGGTGAAGGACCCACCATCATGTGAAACCATTGCTATAATATCAAACCTTTGGTGTATTAGATCAGCGGATTAAATCTTATACACTAAGATAGATCACACTTCAATGTGTTGTAATATTGTACTAATTTTAGGATCAGATGCATTTACCTATCAGTGGATTAAATCTTATACACTAAGACGAATCAAGCTTCAATGTGTTGTAATAAGATACTAACTTCAGGACCAAATGAATTTACCTATCAGTGGATTAAATTTTATACACTAAGACGGATCAAACTTCAATGTGTTGTAATATGATACTAACTTTAGGACCAAGTGAATTTACCTATCAGTGGATTTAATCTTATGAACTAAGAAAGATCAAACTTCAATGTGTGAATCTATAATGCACTGAAAGACAGATCAAAATTCAATGATTTCAAGGAATACTTACTGTAGTATCAAATGGATTTATAGATCAGTGGATTATCTCTGATGAATTGAAAGATCAAACTTCAATGTACTCTAATATGATACAAACTTTAGGATCAAATGGATTTACAGTAAAACCTGTGTATAACGGTCACTCCCAAAAAGACAGAATATTGGTTTCCAAGACAAATTATTGCTTAATACAGGTCAAAGCATTCAGATCTTTGTTTTGTCTATTTTTGAGTGGCCGTTTTACATAGGTTTTACTCTATAAATCAGTGGATTAAGCCTTGACACCAGTAAACCTAACTGTTGTATGGGAACATAAAGGCAAATACCAGCATGTGTTAAGGGGCAGTCTGCTCAGTGCCTTTGTTATTCACTCCATGGAAAAAATATCTAAACTTGCTTCATGCAAAATTTTAATACTGTATCTAGTCTCTGAAGCTTAACAATGTTGTTTGATTCTAACCTGATTGCAAATATCAAAGATAGGTTTTCTCGTTGCAAGGCCAAAGTATATTGGAATCATTTCTGAATGCTAAATGAGTGATAAACTGTGAAACCTGTCATGTCTCAAAAGTATATAAGTGCTGTGACATGAGATTTCCAACATTGTGGTATGTGCGACTAGCAAAGTCTCAGATCACCCTGTGTATATGCGCAGTCTGATCAGAGCCTTTGCTTGTCGCTTGAATATTCTATGAGTATTAAGCTACTGACTGAACATCATTTGAAGTTTCTTAGCTTAAAAGGAGACAGCACAGGCTCGTCTGAGTCTACACTTGTAAAAATACCACATTGTTGGAAATCACATGTCACGGCTTATAATGGAATCCAGGCCCTCAGAGAAGAATACACCAGGGTTCACACAGGATAATGAAAGAGGGTAGTGATTCGTTTACAATTTTTGGCTACTTGCTGTGTCTCATACCAATGAGTCCAAGCTGCAAACTTATGAGTCCAGAACACTATTTTTCATTATAAGTCTGCAATACCATTAGACCCTGGCACTTGCTGAAATAAAAACTTTGCATCTCAGAGACAAAATTATGAGTAAAGGATGCAGGATGCGCAGGTAAAAAAAATCTCTGAGGAGGGCTGTCTAGAAAAAACCCGAAAATTACATTTTCTAGGAATAGTACTTTAAAATCACTTTAAGGCCTTGAAAAATACTTTGATTTTGCTATTTTCTGTAGGACTTATCACATTTGACAGAGAAATAAATTGGGATAAAACTGTTGTGCCTATATTTGGTGCAGCACAAGCTACACCAAATAAAGACACAACATTATAATGTTTTGATAGTGTCTGCATTATCTCAGTTCTTAAAAGATCCTTGAAAGGTCCTTCAATTTTACACAATCTTGCTTGTATGAACCCTTGTGTACTTTCCAAAATTATTTTTCTAGCATTTTAACAAAACATGTTGTGTGTACTCAGAAAAAATGTCCATTAGGCATTAAAAAAGTTCTTGTTTTCAAGAATGAATTAAAACAACAATTGGTAGACAACAATTGATCACAATGGAATATCAAGCATGCAGAGAGTCAATAGTTTTGTATTTTTACTAACCCATTTAAGCCAAATGGAATTTCCAACTTTTCTCTTTTTTCAAGTTCATCTTAACTGAGCATAAAATTTATCATGCTCACAAATGTTAAAATGTCAACAATTGTTAGCATTTTAACATTTAAGAGCATGATAAATACATCTAAAGAGTTTGAAAGCAAGAATATCTTGTTTTTGAGAGCAGTTAAAATTACCCTCTTGGATTAGTTGAGCATTAAGAAAGTTTTATACCATCTATGCCTGTAAATGCTGTATATTATATACACTACTCTTTACCCCAATTTTTTATCCATTTAAAATGCTTGATTCCATTTATTAGCAAAGGGGGAAAGGTGTGAATCCTCATCAGCTAGTTATCAGACACCAGCTGACCTTGATCAACACGGTTTTCAAGATACAATCTATTGGGGTAGATCATGTGAATTTTATAGTGAAATATTGCTATAATTTATATTTTCTATTGTGAAAGTATTGTAGGATTCTAGATAATCTGGTTACTCAGTCAATCAACAATTATTTTGTGCAAACTCAAGAGTGACTTACGAAAGAATCATGTAATTTTCTTACTTCTCAACCAAAATATATGTTGTGGGTACTGAAAAAACCCATCTCAATGAGCACCCAAAACATATGTTTAAAAATGATGGGTAAGACAATATGAACAGTTTCATACCCAAAATTTTGTTAAGCTAAACTTGTGTGATATGTATTTAATAAAGCTAGGTTAATTGTTAAAAAACATGATTAAAAGTTGAAAGTTTGTAAAATTGTGCAAAATACTTATCCTGTATTTATTCATTGTTGTCTTTTCTTGATTTATTAAATCTGTCTACTTGGTTATACAACTTTTTGTATGCTCAACCTTACTGAGCATGATATATATCATGCTAATACATATCATTCTGATAAATGTAAAATGCCAACAATTGTTTGCATTTTAACATTTATGAGCATGATAAATACATCTTGGAGTTTCGAAGAAAGACTATCTTGGTTTTAAAAGCAGTTGAAATTTCCTTCTCAGTTGAGTTGGGCATGAAAAAAGTTTTATAAAATCTAGGCTTGATCATGCTAAATATTTTATACACTACATCCTACCCCAGTTTTATCCATTTAAAATGTTAGATTCAATTGATTAGCATGATGATGTATTTACTCAGAAAGTGAAAAAGGTGTGAATCCTGATCAGCTAGTTCTCAGACACAAGTTGAACTTGATCTACACTGTTTTAAAGATAAGGTTTATTGAGGTAGATCATGTGAAATTTGTTATGGAATTTTGCTACAATTTATATTCGCTTATGTAAAAACATCGCTAAAATTTATATTTTTAGTGTATAATATTGCTACAATTTATATTTGTTGTCTGAAATATTGCAACAATTTATCATCAATGTTATTGTGAAAAATATTGCTACAATTCATATTTGTTAGAGTGAAAATGTTGAAACAATTGATATTTGTGAAAGAGAAAATATTGCTAAAATTTATATTTGTAAGTGTGAAAATAATGCAACAATTTATAATAAGCATTGTGAAAATATTGCTACAATTTAAATTTGTTTATGTGAAAATAATGAAACAAATTATAATAGCTATTGTGAAAATATTGCTACAATTTTTAATTCATTAGATTGGAAAATTGCTACAATTAATATTTGTTTAATGTGAAAACATTGCTACAATATATATTTGTTGGAGTGAACTATTGCTACAATCTATATTTGTTAGAGTGAAATTTTGCTACAATTTATATTTGCAAGAGTGAAATATTAATACAATTTATAATTGTTTATGTCAAAATATTGCTACACTTTATATCTGTAGGAGTGAAAATATTGCTACAATTTATATTTTTCAAGGTAAATGTATTTCTACAATTTATATTTCATAGATTGAAAAATTGCTACAATTTATATTTGTTTAATGTGAAAACCATTGCTACAATCTATATTTGTTAGAGTGAAATATTGCTACAATTTATATTTGTTAGAGTGAAATATTAATACAATTTATATTTGTTTATGTGAAAATATTGCTACAATTTATATCTGTTAAAGTGAAAATATTGCTACAATTTATATTTGTCAGAGTGATAATATTGCTATAATTTATATTTGTTTATGTGAAAATATTGCTACATTTTATATCTGTAAGAGTGAAAATTTTGCTACAATCTATATTTGTTTGAGTGAAAAATTGCTACAATTTATATTTGTTTATGGGAAAATATTGCTACAATTTATATATGTTACAGTGAAAATGTTGCTACAATTATATTTGTTTATGTGAAAATATTGCTACAGTTTATATTTGTTAGAGTGAAATATTGCTACAATATATATTTGTAATAGTGAAATATTGCTACAATATTTATTTGTTTATGTGAAAATATTGCTACAATATTTATTTGTAATAGTGAAATATTGCTACAATATTTATTTGTTTATGTGAAAATAGTGCTACAGTCTATATTTGTAACAGTGAAATATTGCTTCAATTTTTATTTGTAAGAGTGTAATATTGATATAATTAATATTTGTTAGAGTGAAATATTGCCATAATGTATGTTTGTTAGTGTGAAATTTGCTACAATTTATATTTGTTAGAGTGAAATATTTTTATTAGTTATACTTGTTTTTGTGAACATATTGCTACAATTTACAATTGTTATAGTTAAATATTGCTACAATTTATATTTGTTTGTGAAAATATTGCTACAATTTATATATGTTCATGTGAAAATATTGCTACAATTTATATTTGTCAGAGTGATAATATTGCTATAATTTATATTTGTTTATGTGAAAATATTGCTACAATTTATATCTGTAAGAGTGAAAATTTTGCTACAATCTATATTTGTTTGAGTGAAAAATTGCTACAATTTATATTTGTTTATGGGAAAATATTGCTACAATTTATATATGTTACAGTGAAAATGTTGCTACAATTATATTAGTTTATGTGAAAATATTGCTACAGTTTACATTTGTTAGAGTGAAATATTGCTACAATAAATATTTGTAATAGTGAAATATTGCTACAATATATATTTGTAATAGTGAAATATTGCTACAATATTTATTTGTTTATGTGAAAATATTGCTACAGTTTATATTTGTAACAGCGAAATATTGCTTCAATTTTTATTTGTAAGAGTGTAATATTGCTATAATTTATATTTGTTAGAGTGAAATTTTGCCATAACTAATGTTTGTTAGTGTGAAATATTGATATAATTAATATTTGTTAGAGTGAAATATTGCCATAATGTATGTTTGTTAGTGTGAAATTTGCTACAATTTATATTTGTTAGAGTGAAATATTTTTAATTAGTTATACTTGTTATTGTGAACATATTGCTACAATTTATAATTGTTAGAGTTAATTATTGCTACAATTTATATTTGTTTATGAAAATATTGCTACAATTTATATATGTTCATGTGAAAATACTGCTACAATTTATATATGTTCATGTGAAAATATTGCTACAATTTAAATTTGTTTATTAGAAATATTTCTACAATTAATATTTGTAATGAAATATTGTAGAATTCTAGATAATCTGCATAGGGCTAGTTAAGCGAATGTTAAAGCGTAAAGTTATGATTTATTTCTTATCCTTCAGTTTAAACATGTGTTATTGGTTTTCTAAACGAACCATCACATTGATGCGGTTCTTTTGAGTACCCACAACATATGTTTTGGTTACTCAATCTTAAGATTACTGTAAATTCAGATTTTTTTAGAATTTAATTTTCGGAAACTTTGCAGATTTCGGGAAAATAAACCCTTATGTTTTAGCGAAATCACTCTGTCGTTTACAGATGTAGGTAAATCATGCCTAAGTATGAAGTATATGTATTAAATAAAGCTATTATAGTTTCATATTTAAAAGAAAAAAATCTGTTAGAGTTAAAATATTGCTACATTTATATCTGTTACGGTGAAAATATTGCTACAATTTATGTTTGTTTATGTGAAACTATTTCTACAGTTTATATTCGTTAGAGTGAATTATTGCTACAATTTATAATTTGTAAGGGTGGATCAATGCTACAATTTTTATTTGTTTATGTTAAAATAATTCTACAATTTTTATTTGTTGGAGTGAAATATTGCTACAATTTATATTTGTTAGAGTGAAATATTGCCATAATTTATGTTTGTTAGTGTGAAATAATGCTATAATTAATATTTGTTAGAGTGAAATATTGCCATAATGTTTGTTTGTTAGGGTGAAATATGGCTATAATTAATATTTTCTATTGTGAAAATATTGTAGGTTTCTAGATAATCTGGTCACTAATTCAAACAGAAAATTATTTAGTGCAAACTCAAGGGCGGTTAACAAAAATCATGTAATTTCTTACTTCTCAACCAAACAGGATGTTGTGGTTACTGAAAAGAACCATCTCAACGAGCACCCAAAACATATGTTTAAAAATGATGGGTAAGAAAATATGAACAGTTTTATACCCAAAATTTTGTTAAGCTAAACTTGTGTTATGTGTATTAAGTAAAGCTAGGATAATTGATAAGAAACATGATTAAAAGTTGAAAGTTTGTAAAATTGTGCAAAATATTTACCCTGTATTTATTTATTGTTGTCATTTCTTGATTGATTAAATATGTCTACTCGGTTATACAACTTTTGGTATGCTCAATCTTACTGAGCATGATATGTATCATACTGATACTTATCATGCTAATAAATGTTAAAATGCCAACAATTGTTAGCATTTTAACATTTATGAGCATGATAAATATACATCTTGGAGTTTGAAAGTCTATCTTGGTTTCAAGAGCAGTTGAAATTTCCTTCTCGTATGAGTTGGGTATGAAAAAAGTTTTATATAATCTAGGCTTGGTCATGCTAAATATTTTATACACTACATCTTACCCCAGTTTTATCCATTTAAAATGTTAGATTTAATTAATCATCATGATAATGTGTTTACTCAGAAAGTAGAAAAGGTGTGAATCCTGATCAGCTAGTTCTCAGACACAAGGTGAACTTGATCTACATTGTTTTCAAGATAACTTTTATTGGGGTAGATCATTTGAAATTTGTTGTGGAATATTGCTACAATTTATATTCGCTTATGTGAAAATATTGCTAAAATTTATACTATTTAGTGAGAAATATTGCTACAATTTATATTTGTTGTCTGAAATATTGCAACAATTTATCATTGTTATTGTAAAAAACTACTACAATTTATATTTGTTATAGTAATAATATTGCTACAATTTATATTTGTTTATGTGAAAATAATGCAACAATTAATAATAGTAATAGTGAAAATATTGCTACAGTTAATATTTGTAAGAATGAAAATTGCTACAATTTATATTTGATAAATGTGAAAACATTGTTAAAATTTATATTTGTAGGAGTGAAAATATTGATACAATTTATATTTGTTAGTGTGACATATTGATACAAATTATATTTGTCTATGTGAAAATATTGCTTTAATTTATATCTGTTAGAGTGAAATATTGCTACAATTCATATTTGTTAATGTGAGAATAATGCTACAATTTATATTTGTTCGAGTGAAATATTGCTTCAATTTATATTTGTTAGAGTGAAATATTGCCATAATTTATGTTTGTTAGTGTGAAATATTGCTATAATTAAAATTTTGTAGTGTGAAACATTGCCATAATTTCCGTTTGTTAGTGTGAAATAATGTTATAATTAATATTTTAGAGTGAAATATTGCCATAATGTATGTTTGCAAGTGTGAAATATTGCTACAATTTATATTTTCTATTGTGAAGTATTGTAGGACTCCAGATAATCTGGTTACTCACTCAATCAGAAATTATTTTGTGCAAACTCAAGAGTGGCTTACAAAAAAAACCATGTAATTTCTTACTTATCACCCAAAATATATGTTTTGGGTACTGAAAAGGACCATCTCAATGAGCACCCAAAACATATGTTTAAAATGATGGGTAAGACAATATGAACAGTTTTATACCCAAAATTTTGTTCAGCTAAACTTGTCTTATATGTATTTAAAGAAACTACGAAAATTGTTAAAAACATGAATAAAAGTTGGAAGTTTGTAAAATTGTGCAAAATACTTACCCTGTATTTTTTCATTGTTGTCTTTTCTTGATTGATTAAATCTGTCTACTTGGTTATACAACTTTTTGTATGCTCAACCTTACTGAGCATGATATGTATCATGCTAATACATATCATGCTAATAAATGTTAAAATGCCAACAATTGTTAGCATTTTAACATTTATGAGCATGATAAATACATCTTGGAGATTGAAAGAAAGACTGTCTTGGTTTTAAGAGCAATTGAAATTTCCTTCTCAGTTGAGTTGGGCATGAAAAAAGTTATATACAATCTAGGCTTGATCATGCTTAATATTTTATACACTACACCTTACCCCAGTTTTATCCATTTAAAATGTTAGTTTCAATTTATTAGCACTATGATGTGTTTACTAAGAAAGTGGAAAAGGTGTGAATCCTGATCAGCAAGTTCTCAGACACAAGGTGAACTTAGTCTACACTGTTTTCAAGATAAGGTTTATTGGGGTAGATCATGTGAAATTTGTTATGCAATATTGCTACAATTTATATTCGCATATGTGAAAATATTGCTACAATTTATATTTGTTGTCTGAAATATTGCAACAATTTATCATTGTTATTTTAGAAAAATTGCTAAAGTTTGTATTTGTAAGAGTGAAAATATGATACAATTTATATTTGTTAAAGTGAAAATATTGCATCAATTTAAATATATGTTAGTTTGAAAATAATGCAACAATTTAAAAGTGTTATGGGGAAAATATTGCTATAATTCATATTTGTTTATGTGAAAATAATGCAACAATTTATAATGGTAATTTTGAAAATATTGCTGCAATTTACATTTGTTAGAGTGAAAAATTGCTACAATTTATATTTGTTTAATGTGAAAAACATTGTTACAATTTATATTTGTCAGAGTGAAATATTTCTACAATTTATATTTGTTAGAGTGAAGTATTGCTGCAATTTATATTTGTTAGAGTGAAACATTGCCTTTATTTACGTTTGTTAGTGTGAAATATTGCTATGATTAATATTTGTTAGAGTGAAATATTGCCATAATGTATGTTTGCAAGTGTGAAATATTGCTACAATTTATATTTTCTATTGTGAAAATATTGTAGGATTCTGGATAATCTGGTTACTCACTCTATCAGAATTTATTTTTGTGCAAAGTCAAGAGTGGCTAACAAAAAAATCATGCAATTTCTTACTTCTCAACCAAAATATATGTTGTGGGTACTGAAAAGAACCATCTCAATGAGCACCCAAAACATATGTTAAAAAATGATGGGTAAGAAAATATGAGGTTTTGTACTTAAAATTTTGTTAAGGTAAACTTGTGTTATATGTATTTAATAAAGCTAGGATAATTGTTAAGAAACATGATTAAAAGTTGAAAGTTTGTAAAATTGTGCAAAATACTTACCCTGTATTTATTCATTGTTGTTATTTCTTGATTGATTAAATAAGTCTACTCGGTTATACAACTTTTTGTTTGCTCAACCTTACTGAGCATGATATGTATCATGCTAATACATATCATGCAAATAAATGTTAAAATGCAACAATTGTTAGCATTTTAACATTTATGAGCATGATAAATACATCTTGGAGTTTGAAAGAAAGACTTATCTTGGTTTTTAAAGCAGTTAAAATTTCCTTCTCAGTTGAGTTGGGCATGAATAAAGTTTAAATAATCTAGGCTTGATCATGCTAATATTTTATACACTACATCTTACCCTAGTTTTATCCATTTAAAATGTTAGATTCAATTTATTAGCACTGTGATGTGTTACTTAGAAAGTGGAAAAGGTGTGAATTCTGATCAGCTAGCTCTCAGACACAAAGTGAACTTGATCTACACTGTTTTCAAGATAAGGTTTATTGGGGTAGATCATGTGAAATTTGTTGTGGAATATTGCAACAATTTATATTCGCTTATGTGAAAATATTGCTACAATCTATACTTTTTAGTGAGAAATATTGCTACAATTTATACTTTTTAGTGTGAAATATTGCTACAATTTATATATGTTGTCTGAAATATTGCAACAATTTATCATTCTTATTGTAAAAATATTGCTACAATTTATATTTGTTAGAGTGAAAATACTGATAAAATTTATATTTGTTAAAATGAAAATATTGCTACAATTTATATGTTAGTGTGAAAATAATGCAACAATTTATAATTGTAATTGTGAAAATATTGCTACAATTTAAATAATGCAACAATTTATAATTGTAATTGTGAAAATATTGCTACAATTTAAATTTGTTTATGTGAAAATAAAGCAACAATTTATATTTGTAAGAGTGAAATAATGCTACAATTTATATTTGTTTGAGTAAAATATTGCTACAATTTTTATTTGTTTATGTGAAAATATTGCCACAATATATATAGGTTAGAGAATATAATGCTACAATTTATATTTGTAAGAGTGAAATATTGCTACAATTTATATTTGTTAGAGTGAAATTTTGCCATAATTTATGTTTTCTAGTGTAAAATATTGCTATAATTAATATTTGTAAGAGTGAAATATTGCCATAATGTATGTTTGTTAGTGTGAAATATTGCTACAATTTATATTTGATAGAGTGAAATATTGCTTTCTTTTATATTTCTTATTGTGAAAATATTGCTACAATTTATATTTGTTTATGCGAAATATTGCTACGATTTATATTTGTTTATGTGAAAATATTGCTGCTATTTTTATTTGTGAGTTTGAAATATTGCTACAATTTATATTTGTATATGTTAAATATTGTAGAATTCTAGATAATCTGCATAGGGCCAGTTAAGCAAATTTTTTAGCGTAAAATTGCGATCATTTTCTTATCCTTCAGTTTTAACATGTGTTATGGGTTCTCTAAAAGGACCATCACATTGAGATGGTTCTTTTAAGTACCCACAACATATGTTTTGGTTACTCAGAAGGTTACTGTAAATTTGGATTTCTTTAGGGTTTTATTTCCGCGAAACTTCGCAGATTTCGGAAAATAAAACCCTCGTGAATTGGCAAAATCATTCTGTCATTTACAGATGTAGTTAAATCATGCCCAAGTTACGAAATTTTAACGTGTCAAATATGTCTTTTAACTCTATTCACAAAAAAAAAATTCATGCAAAAATAAAATATTTGCGAAAATACCCAAATTTACAGTATTTTGTACAAACTCAGTGGTATAAGTTAAAGTATATTTATTAGATAAAGCTTTTAAAAGAAAAAAAATCTGTTATAGTGAAAATATTGCTACAATTTATATCTGCTTATGTGAAAATATTGCTATTGTTTATATTTGTTAGAGTGAAATATTGCTATAATTTATATTTGTTAGAGTGAAATATTGCTACCATTTATATTTATTAGAGTGAAAAATTGTCATACTTCATGTTTGTAAAGAGTGAAATATTGCTATAATGAATACTTGTTAGAGTGAATGAAATATTGCCATAATATATGTTTGTTAGTGTGAATTATTGCTACAATTTATATTTGATAGAGTGAAATATTGCTATCATTTATAATTTCTATAATGAAATAATTGCTACAATTTATATTTGTAAGAGTGAAATATTGCTACAATTTATATTCGTTTATATGAAAATATTTATTGCTACAATTAATATTTATTATATTGTAAGAATTTTGTTACAATTCATAATTGTTAGATTTAAATATTGCTACGATTTATATTTGTTTATGTGTAAATATTGCTACAATTTTTATTTGTGAGTGTGAACTATTGCAACAATTTATATTCATAAGAGTGAAATATTGCTGCAATTTATATTTCTTTATGTGAAAATATTGCTACAATTTATATTTTTATGTGAAATATTGTAGAATTCTAGATAATCTGCATAGGGCCAGTTAAGCAAATATTTTAGCGTAAAATTGCGATTATTTTCTTATCCATCAGTTTAAACATGTCTTATGGGTTCTCTAAAAGAACCGTCACATTCAACTGGTTCTTTGAGTACCCACAACATATGTTTTGGTTACTTAATCAGAAGATTACTGTAAATTCGGATTTTTTTTATTGTTTTATTTTCGCGAAACTTCGCAGATTTTAGGAAAATAAACCCTTGTGAATTGGTGAAATCACTCTTTTGTTTACAGATGCCCATGTCACGAAATTTTAACCTGGCAAATATGATTTTTAAATAAAATTCATGCGAAACTAAAATTCTTGCGAAAATTTCTGAATTTACAGTATTTTGTACAAACTCCGTGGTATAAGTATATGTATTATATATAAAGCTCTTATTTTCTAATATTAAAAAAAAGTCTGTGACTTTGTTAAATTGTTGAAGATGCTTATTCATCCTGTATTGTAAGTTCTTAAAATATTAAACCTGGCTCTGAGGTTATACAGCTTTTTTATGTCCATCTTAACTGAGCATGAAATTATCATGCTTATAAATGTTAAAATGCCAACACATTATTAACATTTTAACAGTCATGAGCCTGACAAATACATCTGAAAGTTTGAAAGCAAGAATTTCTTGTTTTTTTCTGCTTAGGTAAGTTGAGCATGAAAGAAGTTTTATATCCTTAAGACCTGGCCACGATGTTAAACTTTATTCATGCTCAACTTAGCTGAGCACAAAATTTTAACATTTATTAGCATGATAAATACGGCATCTGAGAGACTTAAAGCAATAAACTTCTTTATCCGTCGGTATTTTAGTTTTCATGAGCAGTTGAAAGTTCAAGCTCAGTTGAGTTGAGCATGAAAAAATTATAACCTGGGGACTAGATCTTCTTAATCAATTCAAAATGCTGGATTATTATTAATTGCATGTGTTTACATGGAAAGTGCAAAGGTGTGAATCATGATCAGCTAGTTTTCAGACACCAGCTGAACTTGGTCTACACTGCTTTCAAGATAGTATTTTGGGGGGATAAGTGTTAATAATAGACTGTGATGTTTTTGAGCAGTCAAGGTATTGATGAGACTGTACATTTCTGCTGGCTTGTCTGAATATTCCTTGCAACTACCTACTGTCCTGCCAGCCAAGAATGACAGTAACTTCATGTTTTGTTTACAAAGTTATTAGGGATTTAGAATCGATAGATCACCTGTGTATTAATCCTATCTGCAGGATAGGATTAATTCACAAGTGATCTATCGATTCGCATTAGCACAAGTGGAGTGTACAAGTAAATGCTTTACTTAACAATTGTTAACAAAACAGTACGTCACTGTCACTCTTGGTTGGCACAATAGTAGTGGGTCTAGAGGTGTACTTTTTTCTGACATTGGTACTTTCTATGTGTAAATAGTGAAGGTATTGGTGAGACTGTACATTTGTGCAGGCTTGTCTGAATCTTCAGTGCAGCTACCTAGTGGATCTAGAGGTGTAAGTTTTGTCTGACATTGCTACTTTCTATGTGTAAGAAGTGAAGGTGTTGATAAGACATTTGTGCAGGCTTGTCTGAATCTTCATTTCTTGATTATCCTGTGATATGTACTTGCTATTTGTTGTTTTGCTAATTGATTTTCTGTTGACCCAATCACTCTGTAATGTGTATACATTTAATGGGCCTTGACGCAAGAAAATCTCTCTTCGGGGGTTTGCGAACAACAAAGAAGCAGACCAGCCTGTGCATCCGCGCAGTCTGATCAGCGTGTTTGTTATTCGCTTATGGGAAAGTATCATATCTAAACTTGCTAAAAGCAAAATTTCAATTTTCTAGCTAGTCTCTGTAGCTAAGGAGACAGGTTTGAGTCTTGCTTTTCAGAAACCCCGAAGACAGGTTTTGTCGCATCGAGGCCCTAATGATTAATAATACAGTAAAACCTCAAAAATTCTAACTCTGATTGTTAGAAATACTAATTCAAATTAGATTTTGGACACAATGGATTCAAAGAAAAGGGCCTTTTTATGAACCGTTTAATCATTGTTTATTTAAAATGTGTTAAATACATGAAAAAGTAACATTTCAAAGAGACGATTCTTTTACATGTATATAGCATGTTTAGTGCATATTGAATAAAACATATGTGTGATAGAAAATATACTTGATAATCAGGTTTGGGGATTCTCTTTCTCTGTTAAATTTGAACTGATAATCCTTAAGATTTTAAACGAAAAAGATTCTACTGTAAATAAGATGGGCAACAACGCAAGAAAACCGGTCTTCAGGTTTTTCAAAAGAGCGAGACTCAAACCAGGCTCCTCGGCAATAGAGACTAGCTACAATAATGAAATTTCGTACGAAGCAAGTTAAGATATGATACTTTCCAAAAAGCAAATAACAAAGGCGCTGATCAGACTGCGCGGATGCGCAGGCTGGTCTGCATCTGTGTTGGTCGCAAAGTCCGGAAGACGGGTTTTATCGCGTCGAGGCCCAGATAAAGCGTTATATTTTCTCTAGATATTCCGACAAACAGTATTAACCCGGATCAGCTTAATTCAGAAGGAGCACCCTTATTAATGTTTAGACTATATGCAATTCTAACTATTTACAGACTTTGTCACAAAGTGAAATGTTAGGAAGGAAACATGTCTGAATATTTAGAGGAAATAAATATGCTTTACTGCGGAAATACTGTAATTTACATTTGTTATTTTCTATGTATGAATTGTAAAATACAAACAAAATGATCCGTCTTCTTTTCATTCATTTTATCCGATTCAATGCTTATTTTTAACTTTGGACATGACTTAAAAATGCCACAGTCACATGTTCTGTTGAGATGAAGATCAAATATCTCAAGGAAGCTCATTGGGTAGTGGGGAATAAAATTGCCCATATATGGTAAAATATGGGTGGATCCAGAAAACTGTCAGATGGGGTCCAACTCAACTCTGAAACAGTTTTTTTTTGTTGTTGTTTAAGCTCACCTAAAATGAAGGCTCGTGGTTGGGCTAATAGTATACCAGTCACTCCGGTGTCCGTCCATCTGTCAACATTTTCAAACATCTCCTCTGAAACCACTAGGCCAATTAAACTCAAATTTTATATAGAGACTCCTTAGGACGCAAGAACGAAATTTTGTTCTAATGGTCCTAGTCTGGAATCCAAATTTCAGGAAGTATCAAAATTTTGATTTACCCTACATGATCTTGACCAGAAGTTTTGATGCTTGTTTTGGGTAGATAAATGTTAGTAGTCTTCAGTCCAGGTGGGTATACCAAAAATTAGGTCGGCGAAAATCTTCAAAATGGCCGCGATTCAAGATGGGCGATAAAATTTTGAACTATATAGAATTGAGTGATAATCATACCTACCTTGGGTTTAATGGCATCTAAGTTTGTCAAATGTTGATACTTACATACATTCAGTTTATGCGTTAAAATGAAAGCTTATTGACTGTTGTTGTTTGATGTCAATGTTCCCTTTATGGTTTTTGGATTTGTCTTCATAATAGGCTCAAAGCGGTTTCAAATAAAACCAGTTAGCGCAAAATATCTGCATTAGTTTGTCAGCAAAAGCTCTTTTAATACATAAGCCCCAGTGTTTACAAGGCCACTTTTAAATACTTTTTTTCACATTCATCAATATCACAAACATGAAGCTATATATATACTCCTCAAAATAATTGAAGGACCAATGCTATCAATTATAACATTGATGCATTTTGTGTAGAACGTATTTTGAAAACCAATTTTACGATCTAGCCTAAATTTTTCCGACATCTTTGACGCCCAATTGCCAAATGAAACGGCAAAAAGAAAATGGTAGAAAATGTTACTAACAAGGATTTTTTGTCACTTTAAAAACTTGACCTAAATGCATTGGAATGTCATTTTTTGAATGTGATCCATGGACCACAGAACTGCATGAAAAGAATAAAAAATGCGTTTAGATGCTGAAATCTCTGTTTTCACATGATTGTATGGTGTTTTAATCCCGTCAATACCACCCACCTATTCCTGTGAGGGAAAATTGCTCCTTTTGGCTGCGGCGTAATGGCCAGACTATGGTTTCAGACAACTGGTTTGGGCGTTTGTCTGTGACAATTTTTAAACAATTCGTTGGGGCATCTTTCTAACACTCAAATGCATAGAATGACGATTGAAAATCTGATTCATGATACCCAAGTACACACATTTTTTTCAGAAAAAAAAAACATGTCAAAACTCCATTGTAAGAGATGAAAATGCTTGCTTCCCAGTATATTGAAACTGAAGAAATGTTTTGCATGTAAGATGAACTGTTTAAAACAAAGTTTAATTTGATGTCACTTTCATTCTACTCGAATGACCACAGAAGAATTTCTTCACCCCACCCACTGCCTTTTGAAAGTGTGTTTTTGAGGGTATGTTCATTTGAGACACAGTCATGGCAGAATTAGGCATGGAAATCAGTAACAATGATTCTTGACTTATGGGCATAAAGAAGAGAAAGCTTTGGGCTAAGTTTTACAGAATTTAAATGTTCGAGCTAATTATACTTGCATTCTAAAATCGTGGTCCTTTAATTATTTTGAGGAGTATACTTGAATGATTTCAGTCAGTTTTTTAAACATTTGATTTTACCGATAAAACTACCAATAAGGTTACCATAATTCACGCGTATGATAATTGTTATATATGTTACTTACTTTAATGTGCTTTTCTATTGTTTATTTAATCAAATGCTGCCTAAAGACATGTGGAGAGGGTGTTTTGTGCATTGATTTTTTTTTGTCAACCACATTATACTTGACAAACCTAATGCATAGTGGCTCTAAAATTGAAGCCTTACCATACAACAGTCAAGTCAAATACGTTACCATTAAATGATAGCGGAACTCCCATTATAGTGTTATTATCATTCGTTTCGGTTTTTTATATTTCATCATGATCTTTAAATTGAATACAGCTTACTAGCAGATTGATAATTATTAGCTTAGGTACTTGGTATTTCTGTTATATACGTTACTTTTTTAAATATTATTTTTGTACAATATTAAGACTATATAAGTTCAAACATTAACTGGGTGAAAATGAAATTGACTACTATCTAAGTGTTAAAAAACTTATATTTCGAGTATCGTCTTTTTAAACATATGATATGAATGAGATTCAACTTGAACAAAAGCATAGATGCTTTCAAGGGGAAAACTTACTTGTAAAGCACATAAAAATGTTGTTGTTTTTTTTTCGCAATCGTTTTAACTGCATTTTAATACCTATTTATTTTTCATAATCAAATTATGTTTTTTTAAAAAAAGATTAAATTATTCTTTCATCTCTGCCACTACCATGTATTTGGTTCTTTTCTTTATGCATTGAATGACATCTACAAGACATTTCTCTTCAATGACATTAGCTCAATTCAGATAAAATAAATAAAAAACAAGAAGAAATATAGTAATAGGATCCATAAACACTTTAATAAGCTTTCAATTGTTTTGCACTGATAATCATCTATTGACTAAAACAGCTAAGTTCATAACAACAAGACACAAAAGCTAACTTACATCTGTAAGAACTGTAAGTCATTCCAAGTATATGTCCATATCAAGAACTTAAGTGATACATTAAATAATGAATTCCTCCATGTAATATAAAAAAAACTGAACCTTGTGGAAATCGTGATGGTCCTGTCTCACAATTAGCACCCACATACATACATACATACATACATACATACATACATACATACATACATACATACATACATACATACATACATACATACATACATACATACATACATACATACATACATACAGAGTAACCAGTTTGGTGTAATTTATGTTCATTCAAGTATGTTGGTAATATATACTAGTCAAAACAAGTCAAGGGTCAAACGACATTGCAACTTAATTTCTGAGATTGGGTGTTAACTTCACCAAATATATTTAATATCTACCGTGTTTAGGAAATATGGCGGTAAAACATTTGAAAATGAATGAAATGCATTCTTGGAACTAGTTACATGTGTTTCTGTGTATAGTAGTTTCAAAGATGCATAGTAATGAGGCAATTCCATTTTTCTTATAAACAGGTACAAGCATGCATGCAGTAATCCGTGGTAGGTTTAATATAACTGTAAACTGAGACTACCTGCACGCCCCAAATCAAGGTAAACTCGCCAGTGTTTGTTTACAACGATTCTCATCTATCTTCGAAACTACTATACAGGTCGTATAAACGTTTAGTAGAGTATGCTATTATTGTGACATTGGTGTTTTCGCATAATGTTACTGCCATTGAATATATTGATCCTTAACTTGTTTTGAATAAATATACAACAAAACAAATAAAGAGAATACTACTTAATCATTGTTTTGCCTGGCTCTTCAATTTTAAAAAGCAATGAAACAGGGCTGTAATTATTCTATCTTGATAGAAATTATCTGAGATGAGTGCCAGCCCAGATTCCGGCGATTGCAGCGGAGCTAATATTGATAAGAAAGCCGACTTTCCTTATTATTAACATTATACTTCCCTTATGTTTTCAAAAACGCCTATAGAAAGTTTTTTTCCACATGTAGGGTGGTACAGGCAATCTTCTACAGCAGTATCATATTTTGCTGCTAGCCTGAAACGCATCTGTAAATCAAATTATGACTATGGCATAATCTATTCTGACTTAGATAAAGTCAGTATTTGGTGTAAGTCCTCGCTTGAAGTATGTTGGCAAAGGTGCAGAGTGATTTATCTAGAGGTGGTAATGATCGCCTAGACGGCCTAGCATCGCAAGAAGTGGAAGCCTCTTCTGAAGTATCCGTATGCCTCTCAGTACTTTGCTTTTACCTAGCTATGTGGGATGCAGACAACAAGGTCTGTGGCATTTAACCCTCTTTTCCTGCGCAATAAAGGTGTTTGAGGTCTACCAATCTTAATATGTCAATTACATCTATTATATATTGCAGTTGTCACAGCGCTCCCATCGGCCAGATGCTGCTTGTAGCTGCTTGGCACACCCATCCTCGCCAAGATCAGACACCTTCTTGCTTTAAACCTGACATATGATGCACATCTGTTCATCAAACGAGTTGCTTGTTGCAGGTCGTTTTAAATAAGAAATAAGTAATCTTGTTTTTGTGGGCGGAGGTTGTGACTTAAGCACTTATCTATAGATGAGATCGTTGAGGCCTGATGCTTCGTCTGTTGTCGGGTCCGCCAGGGTTTAATTGTTAGATTCTTTGCTTCAGTACTCAGGAGATGATTCCTGGATAAGTTAGGGACTTTCATGCAAACCAAACATCTATTTGTTATAATCCACTGCATGATTAATGGTGAGGTAGGTACCGTAAAACTAGTTTAAGCCCTCAAGCAATTTTCTTACTGACCGTTCCAAGGCGGTGTTTCTTTTGTGGATCATTTTCGTTATCTGTTATTTGTGTTTGTCTTTGCTAGAGCTCCGTTTGTAACAGCCTTGTGGCCACCGGTTCAGGAAGGGCTGACTTCTTGGCGTTCTTGTACGTGGTGTTTTCTTGTGTTTTTGTCACTTTCCCATTCAGTGTCCTGGGTCAGGTGTGGTACTTGATTGTATCGATTCCTGATCTTTGCCTTCTTCCTTACTTTAAATTAACGATGATATTGACCGATTATAATTGATCAAGCTGTATTTGTGAAGATACAGAAGGTCACACAAAAAGTGTAATTAGATTCCTTCTCTGTGTGTAAAAGATGCATTTGGTGCTCGGTGTTAATCAACATCAGATGCGCAGCCGATGTCAATAAATACAGTGCACCAAGTGCAGACTGATCAGTGCACAGTATTGGGTTTCCAAGACAGTTTTATATTTCATTCAAAATATGTTAGATTGAATTACAAAGACTTTTATTATGTGCTTTTTGCGAAAAAGTGATAACTATCACAAATGTACATAACCAATTCAGGCACTATGAAATACCTGTACATACATACGGACGAACAGACAGCTGTGTTTGTGATTGCAGATGATCAAATTTCAACTATTTATCTAAGTAGGCATCAACATTTCAGTTATTTGAAATTATTTGCAGCAAAATGCCATTGTCTTCGATGCTTAAGCATTGTGTTTAATGTGTTATATATTACTTTGCATCTATTGACCTTTGACCTCATTTTTTGACCTTAATAATGATCTTTGCTTTGGGCAACAGGCAAAAAATGAAAGAGGACATGTCCCTTAGTAACTTAGGCACTGTTGCCTTTCATACCGCAAAAGTGCCCACAACCGTGTTTTCTAGCACTCTTATTTGCCTTCTAACGCTAGACTATAAATAAAATTATATCCTATGAAAATGTATTATTTCATTTTCTTATATATTTCAAGGAATGAACACCTGAACCCTTTCTGGATCCGCCACTGTTGTGTTTCTTCTAATCAGACAGTGACTATAGAGTCAAGTCAATTTGGGCCAATTCCAGTCAGCGTTTTACACTCAGCCGTCTTCATACAAGGTGGGTAATTGAGATCGCACTAATTTGTCCTACTCAAGGGAAGCAACTCAAAACCATTTCCTCAACAGTGCACACAAGTCAATGACCTTTCTTTACCACAATCCTACGCATCCGTTATAGTGCATTTTTCATATGTTAGTGATAGGGAGAAGTAAACGCGTTTTTGTCAATCACTTTGCAGTTTAGAATGTAAAATAATTAACGAAATCACATGACCAGAGGCATATGTCGTCTTCAGAGCGAAATTGCCAAGTTTAAAAAGTGCAAAATAGTCGGTGTTTTGTGTACAAGGTTGCCGCCATATTTGTACAAATTTAGAAACAGACATCAAAGATGTGACAGTAGTGATGGGAAATTCCGCTTAGTTTTTACTGAATACACAAATATGGATATGTTCTGCACCTTAATTGGCTGAATCAAAAGCGTTATCTTTAGCAAATACTGGAAACTCAACCGCTGTAAAGTGCTGAGATAATTGGCAATTAGCGGTTTGGACAATGATGGGATTATTTTTTTGCTGTTTGTTTGGGATTATTATACCGAATTCTAGTTTTGACAGTACAAATATATAATGCATAGTGGTTAGATGTTATTCACCATGGAGAACATTACGACATCTGATGCATATTTTGATGCAAATCTTAACATGCCCGATTTTGTGCAAAAGTTAACAGCTGATTCTCTCACACAGGGGAACGTGTCCGCGGGAATAGAGAGTTATCGAGCAATGTCTGGTACAAGTCGAGCAATGTCTATGTCTCCAGTTTCATCAGGCAGCCAAGGAATTTCTAGAAGCGTTTCTTTACCTACTCATGTGATGGAACCTCCGCCAAACCCCCCACCAGTTTCACCAGGGGTCAAACCAAAGATCAAAACTGGTAATTCCAGCTATCATTCTCAGTCGTTGGGGGGGGGGGGGGGGGGGGGCAATGAATCCTAGTGTCAGTGAGCACGTAAAAGGGGACCGTTATTCGGCTGGATGATGGATTTTAATTTTTTGTTCATGAATCATATATGACCCGTGACATGAGATTTCAAACAATGTGGCATTTTGACAAGTGTAGACTCGTAAGAGACTGCAGCCTAAAAACTCCAAATGATATGTTCGGTCATTAGCTTAACAATAATATAATATTCAAGCGACTAGCAAAGGCTCTGATCAGACTGGGCCTATGTGCAGGCTGGTCTGAGCTTTTGCTGGTCGCACATACCACATTGTTGGAAATCTCATGTCACGGCTCATATTGCCCTGACCTGAAAGGTCTATTGCTGCCATCCGGTCCCTAGATTTACCGGAAAGACCCGAATTACCGGAAAGACCACCGAAATACCGGAAAGACCAAATAATAATAGGGAAATATTGATATGCCCTTCGCCAATTAAGAAGACTATTATTGATTATTGAATATTGTTAATATTTGAGTATCTAGTATATATTTAGTATATATGTTATAATTTCTTATATATTTTTTGATATTTTTAATTCATTTTTATGATCATTTTGTCTTGAAAACATGAGTTCAAAAAAAGATAAGAAGATTTCCCCTTCCAAATTACAGAAAATGTACGGCTTAAATTAAATACGTCAAAATCATATTATAGAATTGTTGTGTGTTTGGCGAAATGAGATTTGTGAGAAAATAAAGCTGGCATAACCATACATCGACTTACCGAAACGGAGGCTCGAAAGTTAAAATACCAAAAAGGCATAACATATGCGGATATATAAGAATCATTGATCGAAGTTTAAAATATATTAATCATAAACTGAGCTTCAAAGTTCAAACTAAAGGACATTAAAAGATATAAACATTCATGCATAACGTCTTTTATTGGATGGATGGATGGATGGATGGATGGATGGATGGATGGATGGATGGATGTGTTCCCTTTTTCTGAAACATGTTCGTTGATTGGGTTTGTTCCTCTTGTTAACAATGGTCCTTTAATAAGGCTAGTTAGTTCCACCTCATTGACACACTGATTAGTTCTAGATGTTAACAAGAGTCCTTCAATTAGGCCTTAATCATTAGCATAAATTTAAATATATCTATTACTACAGTTTATTTTTCTACATCTCTACTGTGATTTAAGTTTTAATCTGATATAATTTTGCTATAGTTTTGCACATCATCTTTTATACTCAGTTTTACATTCACTTCACTTTTGAACGATTTTAATGATGGTTTACTTTTATGTATGTCCTTTTGCTATTTTTAATTAGCCTATAGCTAGACTATTGTACCTCAAAATATGCCCCCATTTGTGCAATTTATTTGATCTTTGATTATACATTTTTTTTGGTTATATGTCCAAGAGTGCTGGTAATGAGTCAAGTCCACGATAAAATGGATTCGTTGTAATGCAAAAGACAAATTTGCTGATCAGGCTATTCATCGCGTAGAATGTGACCAGCAAATGTGTTGTTAGCTTTTTCAGAAAATTCTCTTTATCTTTTTAAAACAAAAAAAAAAATACATGCAGCCTTAGCTGTTCTTGTTCATGATATAATGGATACATTTTTCATGGCGTGGCTCATTAATTTTTAATATGTGCTGATATACAAAATAAAGTTATTATTCAATAAGCAGTGTTACTTTTTTATATTTAATATCAATAGAATATTAACCACTTTCCTCAAAACTCGGGTAAGCAAGGCATCCCAACAAGTTAGTAATAGTAAAATCTTCGCAAATGAGTTTCGATGCTAATAATTCGGCTCAATATGACTAAATTATTATTGTCGGACATTAAAATGATTTACAAAGTACATATATCGCTTTATAATAGTTAAAACCAAAATTCCTATACAAATAAGGCTAGTAAAATCAATACAGGAAATAACCCCCTATTATTCTTTGGTCTTTCCGGTATTTCGGTGGTCTTTCCGGTAATTCGGGTCTTTCCGGTAAGTCTAGGGACCCGCTGCCATCTGATTATCGTCAAATGCTTATTTGGGAAAACCATTGCATATTTAATTTTTTTTTACCCCACTCTAATAGCAGAGTGCACATAATTTCTAGTGTATCTGATTGAATGAGGCCGTTGACAATCTGCTTGCATATTGATTCACTCTCATTGCCTTTCTAAAGTATCGAACTAGCAGATTTCGTCAACTTGTTGACTATGCGCTTTCATTTTCCTAAAACATTTTGCGAAGTTACTGGACTGGACGCTGATATTTTTGTCATAAAACTGTGAGATGGTACCCTCAAAGTAAAATCAATGCTGGGCTGTCAACTTGTGTATTATCCAACCCGAACGAAAATGAGCGAAATGGTATGCATTGACATCACATGTAAATGATTACCAATTCTCGGATTTGCGTTCCGGAAAGTATTTAATTTGAATTGCTTACAAGATTTTTTTTATATTCCAAGACCAATATAGACAAATTTTTACACCAGTAACTGTTCCAGGGAGCGCAATGACTCAGTGGTAGAGTGCTTGACTCGAGACCGAGGGGCTGCGAGTTTGAGCCTCACGGTGTCACTGCGTTGTGGTCCTTGAGCAAGACACATTTATCCTAGCTTAGTACTGGTTCAACCCAGGAAGACTCGTCCCTGTTTAACTGAAAGATTGTTGATGGGACGTAAAGAATCAAATCAAACAAACAAAGTAACTGTTGCAAAAACTTCAGGGCTCTCAACCCCTTTTTGGGAATGGGGCCGGGGCCCATGGAATTGGGAAAATTAGCGGCGTTTTGACTAAAATTGGGAAATTGGACATCGTCCTTATGTATGACGTTAACATTGCTAGATTGATTCCAATAATTAAACTTACCTTAGTGTACTACGAGAAAAGGGAGAGGAAGAAGCAAGCACTTGTTTTTATATTCTATAAGATAGATAGAGAACCAAAAAAAAAATTTTTTTTTTGTCAAATTGGGAATTTTCTGTCTGGAATTGGGAAAAAAACATACTTTTTGGCATTGGGAATGGGGGGAATGGGGCCGAATTTCGGCCCCAAAATCGGGTGATCGAGAGCCTTGAACTTATTTCCAAACTGAGTCTTGGCCTAAAGCTGTATAGCATTCCGCAGGTTATGAGGTTTTTCTGTGTTTTGCGCTTAGTTTTGCCGCTGATGCATATACCTTTTTAGAATAATGAAAGGACAAATGCAAAATACAGTTTTAAGCATCAAATTTTGTCGTTGTTTATTTTGAATATATGGCTCTGGTCAGCGCCCTAGATAAGCTTTTGGGTCAATTGGGTATTTACGCAACCTGATTATCCCCAATTGCGTACTTGCAAAAACAATTGCGTATTGCGTGATGTCAATGCTGATATTATTTGTAAACAGTTTGCACCCAGATCAGGCCCCACAAAATGCCGGGCCTGATCTGGATCCAAACTATGTAACACCCTGATGGTATTCAGGAAAGATTTTTCTAAAAGTTGATATTGAAAAAAAAAACAGGAGACAACAAAAAAAATCATTAATATTAGCTATTAACTTTCTATGATATATTTTTATGCTATGGATAAAAAAACAAACTTGTAGATAGGAAATAGGTATTTGTGCAGTTTTTATATAATTGATTGGTTTGCACTTGGTGACCTGTAACTGGTCACTAAATTAATATTAGGTAACACCATGTAACCTTTACAAATAGTGTTCAGTACACAGGGCTACAGACAAGGTGGATTTTAACTTTTTTCACCTTTTAAAAAAGAATTTATGCATGAATATCATCAGCGGTTTTGATGAGCTTGATCTGGGTCCAGTTTGCTGAGGTTTATCAGATGAACTCTAGCAGAAAAAGAATTAAAAGTTTGTTCTATAAAATGAATAAATTAATATGCATAGTAGTCATTTTAGTGGCAGCATTTCATTCAATACCATAGATTCAAAAAGTGTATGTCCCTAAGAAGCCAGCTGATCTGGTACTGTACTACCACAGATTTTTTGAAAAGCTTGCTGACCACACTAGAAATTTTATAGAAAGCATTATCCCAAGATCATGTCCTCAAACTATTTGATAGTTATGTTGGTACTGGATATGGTACTGGATAGTGAGCTTAATTATTAGGTCAAAAACGGTATTTGCATCAAGGCAAGGAAGGAATGATAAACTAGCATTAAGAAGCAGGACTCAGTCCCTAATAACATTTTCAACCTAATAAGCCCACAACTGAGTCCCCACATTACTTTTTCAAAATTCTATCTTCTTTAAAAAACAGTGTAGCTCCAGATCAGCTAATGAAGCCCCTTAAAGAATCTTGTTTTGAAAATTATTAATAACAAAATTGACCAAATCAGCAGTTTAATTATGAGTATTTTGCCCCACAGGGGACAACCAACTTTACTGACCCAGTGCACGGTATCATGACCATCCCGCCCCCCCCCCACTCCCCAATTTCGCATTGACAAGCTATTGAGGTGAAAACTATTCAAAAATTCTGTCAGAAACCTGTGCTCTATAAACCCACCCCAAACTCAGACATCAAAATTGATTTTTAAGCAATTTCTCTCCCCCCCCCCCCCCCCCCCCCCCCCCCCCCCCCTCAAAAAAACAACCCTGAGCCTCTCATAAACAACCACTACATATATATTGACAAAAAATGGCCTTCCCTAATGTGGAAAAATTTGTTGTTTAGTATAATAACTGACTGGCAAGAACAGGGAATTTCTAGTCCTCCGCATTGGTGTGTGGGGGGGGGGGGGGGGCTTAAAGTACAATTTTATGGTGCCAAATTCAGCATATTGTACAGAATCAATTGCCCAAGGGGCATATGTTTTCTAGGTGAAAATAGTCTGTTTATGGTAAAATTTAGTCCAGCGTCTGTAGTATACATAGTCGCATGCGGGGAACAGGACAACAGTATCCCTTGTTTCCAGCTCAGGTACAGCACAACTACGTGGTTAATCACTGTGGATGTAGCACTTCACAATATGGTCGCAAGACTCACAACTGCTTTAATGGGTTATGGTGGTTTTAATGGGCCGAGGTGTCACGGAACTTCCGAACTACATCATGTACATGTTAACAGACTGCACATGTACCAACCATTTTTACTGGAGGAACTGTGTTGTGTCCTTGAGCAAGACAGTAAGTCACTTATATCCTCTGCTTAGTTCAGGTTCAACCCAAGAAGCACATCCCAACATAACTGAAAATTGTTGACTGGGACTTAAAAGAATCAAATTAAACAACCATTTTAGTTATGCTGTCATAAAACAGCAACATGCCAGAGAAGTGAAGACGTGACACTGAAAACAAAATCAAACCATAATAACCACGGCATGAGATTTCCAACAATTTGACATTTTGACATGTGTAGACTCGGACAAGCCTCCACAGCCTCCTGTTAAGCTTAGAGACCAAATGGTGTTCAGTCAGTAGCTTAACAATCATAGAATACTCAAGCGACTAGCAAAGGCTCAGACTGTGCGTATGCGCAGGCTGATCTGGGGTTTGCTGGTCGCACATACCCCATTGTTGGAAATCTCATGCACTGTCTCATATAGTACCTTAAACAGGCCTGGCTACATGTATACCAGGAAACATCTTAACTTATGGATCAGTGGCTGTACAAATGTGTGTCTCTCTAGCTTGAAATACATGCACATGTATGTTTTTTAAGTGATGAATTTCCAAAAGGGGCCCAGTACAATTGCACTGGGGGAGCGCAGTGGCTCAGCGGTAGAGTGCTTGACTTGAGACCGAAGGACTGTGGGTTTGAGCCTCACCGGCGTCACTGCATTGTGTCTTTGAGCAAGAACATTAATCCTAGCTTAGTACTGGTTCAACCCAGGAAGACCCGTCCCTTTATAACTGAAAGATTGTTGATGAGATGTAAAGAATCAAATCAAACAAACAAACAAAAAACAATTGCACTGGTTCAAATTATAAAGTGTATCTAATTATATTTCTATAATAATATATGGTAAGAGATTAAGAGCCTGCAGGCATTAGATGTCATCATTTATAGGAAAATGTTATCCATCATTTTCACACCTGTTGGTTTGATCAAGTACATTTGTAGACATGACCATAAGTGCACAAGTAAAATTGAGGAAACACTAAATCAAATGCAGATATTAGGGGGCAGAATACTGATGTCTTTTCCTTACTGAAAAATTAGTAATTCAGGGAATTTCCAAAATAACTCATATTTTGGGCAATATGGGCTATACATAAACTAACCTATACATGTGATTGGAGAGACTCGGAAACTCTCCACCATCACCATTGCCAGACTGTGAAGTTGCACCATCACCATTAACCAACCATACTTGGTCGGACCAGATGGTCGAACATAACAATTAACCATGCATATATGGTCACCATAACCAATAGCCATATTTGGGCCAGACTGTGCACTATGAGTCTATCATCTTTATACCACCTTTACCAACTTTAGCTTGAAATATCACTTGATGTGCAAGGTCTACACTGATGTAGGTGGTATAAAATAGTTATACCATGTTTGTCCACCTGTACGTAAGATAATCCACTCGCTAAAGCTCGTGGATTATCTCCACGTACAGGCGGACAACCCATGGTATAACTATTACATAACCATATATGAGCCAGACAATGCACTATCACCATTAACTTTATTTGGGCCAGACAATGCACAATCCCCATTAACCATATTTGGGCCAGACTGTGCACCATCACCATATTTGGGCCAGACTGTGCACCATCACCATATTTTGGCCAGACTGCACCATCTGTAACCATTAACCTACTTGGGCCAGACTGTGCACCATCACCATATTTGGGCCAGACTGTGCACCATCACCATATTTGGGCCAGACTGTGCACCATCACCATATTTTGGCCAGACTGCACCATCTGTAACCATTAACCTACTTGGGCCAGACTGTGCACCATCACCATATTTGGGCCAGACTGTGCACCATCACCATATTTGGGCCAGACTGTGCGCCATCACCATATTTGGGCCAGACTGTGCACCATCACCATATTTGGGCCAGACTGTGCACCATCACCATATTTGGGCCAGACTGCACCATCTGTAACCATTAACCTACTTGGGCCAGACTGTGCACCATCACGATAAACTATATTTTGGCTAGGCTGTGCACCATCACAATTTAACTGCATTTTGGCTAGACTATGCACCAATAATCATAATCAGATTTTTGATTAACGTGCAGGAGCAGGGGCATCATACACATCAGTGGGCTCCCTCCCAGGTAACTTAGGCTAGCTGCACGCATAACAGATCTCACACCTGATCTCCAGGTGCTCCTTTCTTGAGGGTCAACTGTCGTGAGCTTCCACTCACGGCAGTCTTCCTCCGTCAGTTTCTTCCATGTTAGCTTGGGCCTCCCTGCACCCGCCTGCCATCAATCTGTATATCACATGCCGTTCTGACTGCACCACTAGAACGGTCCACGTGCCCAAACCAGGGAAGCGTTCTCTCTCAAAATGAGGTCGAGGTCATCAAGCTCAAGCTTTGCCAGTAGTTCGCTTGACCTTACCATGGCCACATCCTCAGGCTTGATACTGCAGATATGTCTGATCATCCCTGTCATTGCGCTGCAGGTTCATCTTGGTCTGAGTGGCCAAATTTCACTGGTATGGAGCATGGCGCTCCGCAAGCAAGAGCTGTATACATGGCCACGGGTCTTGTGAGAATAATCAGTATCACTAGCTTGATTGAAAGACATATATATATATTAAATTACATATAGGTTTTTTCATTTTGGGAACAGGGGCAGTGATGGTTTTAGATTTGTAAAAGGAAAATCACTTTATTAAATGCATTTATACATACATGTTAATATACTGGTATATTCTGATATATTGAATTAAATAGCTTGAATGAAATGGATGGTATGTCCAGAGTGACAGTTGATGATCTGATGTACTGGTAATTGACCAATTAACTCCTATAACAGGTGCCCACAGGGCATAGGATGGTATCTGCTGCACATTCTTCGGACTTCCCTCTGAAATGCACTCAATACACCCTGTTATTATTACCGTTTAGTATGTAACTTGCAAAGTTGTCAAAAAGACCATAAGTCAGTTTGACAGGGGGACATTAGCCAGTGCTAGGACAGTCAGATTAGGATCTGTGATTGTTGGGAGTGGACAGTGCTCTTCATTCCCTCCAAAGGATGGGCCGTTTCAGTTTGGATTAAGTCCATAGGAAACGTTGCCTCATTATAGATCAATGTTGGAATTAATCATTTTAAAAATTTTATTGATTGGAGTTATGTAACTTAATTATGAAACATTTCGGTAAAAAAAATGGATTAAGAATGTTTTCCTGATTATGTTCAGAATGGATTAATGCTTGCCTGTAAAGACTGAGTCAAATTGGAAAAATAAGACAATAATTTAGTAGAAAACTTTGTATTAACAGTTTATGCTGATTATCCAGCATTCAATTTTCATGACCAGTAGCATGATTTAAGAGTTTAAATATTCTTTGGATTATTTGATGGATTAGTTTTTAGCTCACCTGAGCCTAAGGCTACGGGGGAGCTTATAGGATCGGACTCGAGCAGGCGTCCGTCTGTCTGTTCACACTTTCAAACATGAATCTTTGAGGCCAGCAAGCGGTCTGTCCATCTGTCCGTCCTTCTGTTTACACTTTCAAACATGAATCTCTGAGGCCAGCAAGCCAATTGAAATCAAATTTCATCTGGAGCATCATTGGAGTGGGGTTAAGGCTGCATAAAGTTTTGGGCCAGACCGGATCAGAACTCTGGTTTCCATGGCAACAGATAACTCCCTTAGGGTTATAATAAGGAAAATCTTGTGAGCACTCTAGCTCCTCAATTTTTTTTGGATCTTCTTCATTCTTGCAGGTATCGACTACAACCATGAAATCTCACAGGTTTGAAATTCAGCATGATCAGACCAGGGCCTGCGGAGTAAGCTGCCCTTGAGCCTCTGGAAAAATCCCCATAGACTTATAATGGGAGAAATGTTATGAGCACTCCAGTGCGCTCATTTTTGGATGGATCTTCATCATTCTTGCAGGTACATGTTATGCCCCAGTCACACAAACACACTCTAATACGGACTATAAGGGAGAGTTAAATATCAAACCGCAGTCATCCGCAGAAAAATTGAGGGTGTGGCCTAATTTCTTGAGGCGCAGTTACCTATAGTTGCGGGTAGTTACAGATGGTTGAGGATAAATGTGAACGTCAATGGTTTATATGCGTTACTTTGAACCTACAGGATGTGGACAGATACCATAGATACGGACTATTTCCCTGACATTACCATCTTTTACCTTTAGATACGAGTACATGCGAATAGATACCTACAGATGCGGACTGTTGCGTATACCAACTCCAGCATCCAGCATCATCTGCGCCCGCCGTCCTCAGCATATTATGAAGTGTAATACACGCATTCACCATGATCTCTACATTCTGCGGCTCTTGTCGAGGGTTGTGAGTAGGCAGCCCCAGCGATTGGCCAGTATGCAAAAGGCTTTCTTGTGCGAGAAAGGCGGTAATTAAAGACCCGCTCATCCTGTTCCAGAGGTGCTGTAGTGAACAGCTTCATCATCCACTCGTTGAGGGCAAATGCATTGTCCCTGATTATGATGTACGGTATGGGTCGGTCTTCACCTGACAGAGGTTCCTGTTGTGAGATATTGATGGAGTTACAAGCTGATCAGCCTCTACCATGCCCTACAGTATAGCAAATTTTATTGGTCACTTGATGACTATCCAGCTGATTTTTGTAGATTCAGTATACCAGCAGCAATGTGTATAAATTCTAATAATATATATTTATTTGTGACCTTCATCAGCACAGAGAAAAAGAAAAAAAAATCTGTTCTTTTGCCCCGTTCTCAGTTTGGTTTCAAAATCAATTATAAAATTTACAATCAAGTTGCCATTTGAAGAGTAATACTATAGTCCAAAAGTTCTAGAAACTGAGTAAAATAAAAAGAAAATAAACATTTACTTCAAAATTTTACCGGGGTGCGTAGCGCAGTCGGTAAGGTGTCTGGCTACAGATGCGTGTCTGATTGCAAATCCAGGGGTCGCGAGTTCGATCCCAGTCCGGTACCATACTTTCGTGGAGATTGATCATGAAATAATATCTACGGTCATTCTCCTCCCTTCCGCTGATTTACTCAAGAAGGGTTGTTGTCAGATACAAGCGAAAGTATGTGCACAAATTACTGGTTAACCGCTTGCTCAAGCCTGCCCAGGAAAAAGTGTGGTTAAGTGAACTGACCGTCCCGCAATGACCATAGCTGTTGACATGGGACGTAAAGCAACAAAAACAAAACAAAACTTCAAAATTTATCACAAAGATTTGATGATTGAAGATAAAAATATGCTAAATGCTTTATTTATTCTTGCTAAATTATATGGCAGCCCCATTCAACAACTTTTTTTCATGGAAGAATAGCAGTGCTTTTACCACCCATTTGTCCCCACAGTGCGGAGATTATAGCGGGGCTTCACTTTTGAGAAAGTCATTATCCCTGCCCATTCCCGTAGGTGGAGGAGCTGTGGATACAAATGACCAGTGCATTAAAGCTATTATATTTAACAACTTCTCGCTTTAGACCATGATTGCCCAGTGCCTGTAGATAAGCATGGCAATGTCAAAATTTTACCCCCCCCCCCCCCCCACCTAAGGGGTCAAAGGTCAAATGTTTAAATTTTGCAATAGCAAAGCAGTTGTCAATATTTTTTGCTGAAATTTTGCATGCAGGCAGAGGTGCAATAGAAATGAAACATACCAAACAGGAGTTTAGTTTGAATGCCTGGGTCCAATCCCCTGGGGTGGACTGATATGGTGGGGCTGAGGCCAAAATTAAACTTTTTCAGAATATGGTCATGTGTCATATCAAATTAAAGCTTACAATGCATGCAGCAACATGGTAGTAAATATTTTCCGCACAGACACACCCTCGACCCCGGGGATGTGATCTAAAGGTCAAATCATTTTTTTTTCTGAAAGTAGTCATGTTGCATATCAAATTAAAGGGTATTGAGCACAGATCACCATGAAAGCAAATATGCTGTCCAGACACACCCTCGACCCCTGGGATGGGGTCAGAGGGTCAAATTTCTTTTCTTTTCTGAAAGTGGTCATGTTGCATATCAAATTAAAGTGAAAGATGTGAAGACCAGCATGAAGGTAACTTTTTGAATTTACACACACCCTTGACCTCTGGGGTTGGATTGAAAGGACAGATATAGAAATTGTGCAGATGTAAGTATATTTTTTTTATTAAACTAAGCACTAAAAGATACTTGACGGGTGTTTGTTATGATCTGAATGATACCGAAGTTGAGCTTAGGGTTTAGATAAATGGGATTTATGTTTTGTGATTTACATGTTTCTCTAACGGGAGATATAAATTCGAGGAATTTGTCTTGTTTTAGAATGGATCTTTCCCATTCTTGCAGGTAACAATGACAACCATTAAAGTTTGGATGAGTTTGAATTATGGCCCCACCCCATCACCGACTGCGGAGTTAGCTGTCCTTGAGTGTCTGAAAATCGATGTTCAAAGTTGTGACTACTCTAGCGCTTTCATTTTTGATTGGATCTTCTTCATTTTTGCAGGTAATGAGGACAACCAAAAAAGCTTTGATGAGTTTGAATTTTGCCGAGCTATTACTTAAGATTGTGGCGTAAGCTGCCCTTGAGTGTCTGGAATAAACACTATGCGATGGGTGCAATGTTATTGCCACTCTAGCACCTTCATTTTTGATTTGATCTTCATTCTTGTACGTAACAAGAACATGCAGAAAAGCTTGGATCTCAAAAGTTTGAATTTCGATCTGATCTCACCACTGACTATGGAATAAGCTTGTTTTGAGGGTCTGAAAATATTGTTACTGCAGATTTTCTCGGCCATTTTAATTCAGATCTTTTTTATACTTGCAGATAAGCAGAACTGGCATAATATCTTGTGTTTGAAGTTAGGCCTGATCGCTGTTTAAAGTTCAGAGTTACCTGCCTTTGAGCACTGTAAAATATATTATGCTGGCTCTCGGGTGAGCGATCGTTGCCCATTGGGCTACTTGTTTATGAGGGTAGGGGATGCTCTCAGAGCCTGAAGATTCATTTCCATGCTTTCCCCACCTTTGTATATGGCCAGCAAGTCAATTTGTAACTTCATTGTGTAATGCCACTAATGGTTCTGTATTTTAAGGCTCCATGAAATTCCCCATGGCTGCATGTTTAATACCAGATTTTATACTGGGACACTTGAGTTATAGGGTATAATGTAATACATTGTATAACATGCAATGTCTGTCTGTCTGCCTTTTTGTTTCTGATCTCTATCTTGAATAGTTTTTTTTTTACTCATATTCTTCAAATGAGTATAGTATGGGAATTGGCTTTTCAGTTATGTCCCTTGATGTCATCCAAAATATGGTTTTGAGTGAATAGATAATATTACATTACCTAGAAAGACCAATATTTGGTTTGACTGCTTTTATATCATCATCAGGACCTCTTCTAAATGGATGAGGTTTCATTGTAGGTCTAAATCAGGGAAAATTCAAGGGAGGTTATTTGTTGATAGTCATCAATGGATTTTAAAGAAGGCTGTGCTGACCTCCCTCATAAAGCTTGGGTCCAATTGCTCCTGAAGGGGGAGGTGGGTTCGTACCAGTATTTCTAAAGAAATCTACAGCCACTTCGGATTTTGGAGGGGGGTCTGGACTCATGACACCTACCTGGGTATGCCCCACCCCTTCTAGTTATACCCGCCTTTTTCTTTAGAAAAAAGGGTATAACAATTTTTTACCAAAGGCGGTCCATCGTCCATCTTTCTGTGTGTAATTGTATCTCCTCCTAAACCGTTGGCTGTAGCAACTTCAAACTTGGTAGCTGCATAGGTCACATGATGTAGATGGTACTGGGCAATATTTCATGTGACCTTGACCCCAAGGTCAAATAATGTTTTTTTTCTTATAAATGCATCTCCTAAACCATTAGATGTAGCAGCTTCAAACTTTGCAGCTCTACAGGTCACATGACGGAGAGGGTACAGGGTAACTAACATTTTGTGAGACCTTGACCCCAAGGTCATAGGTCAAATTATGCATTTTCCTGTTAATGCATTTCTCCTCAACTGTTGGAGGTAGCAACTAGATATAGACAGTACTGGGCAACATCTCATTGTTTTTTCTTGTAAATGCAGCTCCTCCTAAAGATACCATTAGATTTAGCAACTTCAGATTTTGCAGGTGCAGAGCTCACATGGTGTAGAGGGTACTGGGTAATA